>CANTUR010000488.1:0-600000 GCA_947683625.1 Mallotus nudiflorus
GAACTTGCCTGTATATATACATATTACTCATATACTGTTGACTGTTTGCATTATCACTTAGAGTGTATGCATATATACTATAGTAATTCACTCAGTGAGGTCTGACTCCCCTCCGTTGACTATTTTTCAGGAGAGTCAACTTCCTCAGACCTCAGTAGCAGGTCGATACGCCGGATTTCTTCCGCCCCGGCTTCTTTATGTAAATTGTCTACTTGAGTCTTATTTATTTTATCTAGACACTGCAGTAGCTGTAAATTACAGTATTGGATTTTATGTACTTTATTTTAAAGAGATGTATTATGTTAAAACTGGATTTGTATAAGATTATACATTTATGAGATTATATATGCGATGTGATGAGTTTTGAATTATATCCAGTTGTTATGGATGATATTGTAATATTTATGATATTTATGATTTTATTTTCCGCTGCACATATATATATTATATGGTTATTGTTATTGCATGATTTTTTTTTATTTTTAGGCTTGCTACGGGTTCCGGATTCGAAAGAATTCCCGTTCCCTAGCGCCGGTCATGGCCCCTGTTTTGGGTCGTGACAAAGTTGGTATCAGAGCGAAGTTCGTATCAGAGTGGAGTTCTGTGTCAGGGCTTAGTTATGTGAGTTGTGGCCCTAGTTTTTGAGTTGTGTTTTCTGTTGGACTACTGCAGTGTATTAGGTTCGAGTATGTCTTGATGAGTATTCCTTGCTGTAGTTTTCAGCGTTATTCCTCCGTTGTCTGTTTTGTCTGAATCTTTCCGTTTGTCTTTTCAGAATGAGGAGGCGAGCGCGTGTCGCTCCACCGGTCGTTGAGGCCGAGGATGATGAGTCTTTTCAGGACGAGGTTTTACCTCCTGAGCAGCCAGTTAGACGTAGAGGTCGTGGCAGGGGTAGACCTCGAGGAGCGGCAGGTCGCCGTAGGCAGAGAGAGTTACAGGACGAGGAGCCTGTTGAGCCTGAATTTGATGTTCCTGTTCCTCCAGTTGTTCAGCCTGTTCAGCCTGCCTATCAGCAGGGTATGTCTGACCCTGAGGCAGCTTTGTTCTATGCCAGAGTTGGCAGGATTGCTTTTGATGGTACTTCTGATCCTTTAGATTTTCTGCATGCGATTGAGACTAGGACTCGGACTGCTCATACCGAGTACCAGAGGATCATGATCGTTGAGTTGTCTGTCGAGGGACCAGCCTTGGATTGGTTCATTCAGATGATCCAGCCCTATATGATGACGATGACATGGGTTCAGTTTCGAGAGCGATTCATGAGGAGATTTTGTCCAGAGCCTCTTCGTTTGAGCTATCGTCTCCGGTTGACCAGTATTTCTCGTGGAGATCGATCAGTAGAGGAGTATACCCGAGAGTTTCTTCGTCTGGGTAGATATGCTGAGGATCTGATGCGAGATCAGTATTTCGCTGTTACTACCTATGTTACTGGTTTGGGTTCAGCTTTTGCTGGTATGCCTACAGCAGGTCTTACTCTCGAGTCGGTGATTGAGCTAGCTAAGGAGATTGAGCTGAGGTTAGTTAGGCAGGGAGCGATGCCTGATTATTACCAGTTGGGAGTTCAGTCGAGTGGATTGCAGGCTACTCCGTATTCGAGTTTTCATGTTGGTTCGAGTAGTCAGCAGCGAGGTTCGACTCAGCAGAGTCAGAGACAGCAGCAGCGAGTGCATCGGAGCAGTAGACATGGTCGTGGAGGTCAGCGTAGATCATTCAGATTCGGGTCAGGTGCTTCGAGCAGTAGCAGTGGTCGTAGTTCTGGATCAGCGACCAGTGTTTGTCAGACTTGTGGTAGAGTCCATCAGGGACCGTGTTATCTGACACCGTTGACATGCTTCAGATGCGGGCAGACAGGACATTTTGCCAGATCATGTCCTTACCCCGGATATCAGCAGCAGCAGATTCCGCGATTCCCACAGTAGTCGATTGCTAGTGCAGCACCCGTGCCATTTCAGTTACCACCAGCTCAGCATCAGAGTTCTACTCAGTTTGTTCCACAGCAGAGTCATGGTAGAGGTACTAGAGGAGGTGCTAGAGGTGTTGGCCAGGCTTCTACCAGTCAGCAGGGAGGTCGAGGCCAGGCCAGAGTTTTTCATCTGACTCAGCAAGATGCTCAGGCATCTAATGCAGTCGTGGCAGGTATTCTTTCTGTTTGTTACCTGGATGCTTTGGTTTTGTTTGATCCGGGTGCCACGCATTTGTTTGTTTCTCCTGTTTTTTGCTTCTAAATCTTGTTGGCAAGCTTCGAGGATGGCTTTTCCTTTGTCTGTTGCCACTCCTCTGAGTGATTCCTTGGACGCCGATATTGTTCTTTCTGGTTGTCCAGTTCTTGTGGGAGATAGAGAATTACCCGCTGATTTGATTTTGTTGGATGTGATGGAGTTCGATGTTATTTTGGGAATGGATTGGTTGTCTCAGTACTATGCCGTGGTTGATTGCAGGAATAAGGAGGTGATTTTTAGAATTCCTGGTGAAGAAGATTTTAAGTTTGTTAGTGACAGGAGTTCAGCACCTCAGAATCTTATTTCGGCTATTGCAGCTAGGAAGTTGTTGAGGAAAGGTTGTCAGGGGTTTTTGGCATTGGTTAGGGATACGTCAGTGGAGAAGTTGTCACTCACAGATGTTCCTGTTGCTTGTGAGTTTCCTGATGTTTTTCCCGAGGAATTGCCAGGTTTACCACCTCATAGAGAGATTGAGTTCTGTATTGATGTGGTTCCAGGTATTACTCCTATATCTATGCCACCCTATCGTATGGCTCCTGCAGAGTTGAGAGAGTTGAAGGAGCAATTGCAAGAGTTGTTGGATAAGGGTTTTATCAGACCTAGTGTTTCTCCTTGGGGTGCACCAGTCCTGTTTGTGAAGAAGAAGGATGGTACCCTGAGACTGTGCATTGACTACAGAGAGCTGAATAAGGTGACAGTGAAGAACAAGTATCCTCTCCCGAGGATAGATGATTTGTTTGATCAGCTCCAGGGTGCACAATTCTTTTCTAAGGTTGACTTGAGGTCGGGTTATCATCAGCTGCGGATTAGTGAAGCTGATATTCCTAAGACAGCGTTCCGCACTCGTTATGGTCATTATGAGTTTCTGGTGATGTCTTTTGGTTTGACTAATGCACCAGCAGCTTTTATGGACCTGATGAATAGAGTATTCCGACCGTATGTGGATCAGTTTGTGGTAGTCTTCATTGATGATATACTGATATATTCAAGGAGTATGGAAGAGCATGTATATCATTTGAGGATTGTACTACAGACACTGAGAGATCATCAGCTTTATGCTAAATTCTCGAAGTGTGATTTCTGGATGGAGAGTGTTTCTTTTCTTGGACACGTAGTGTCTAAAGAAGGTATTCAGGTTGATCCACAGAAGATTGAAGCAGTATCTGAGTGGCCTAGACCTACTTCAGTTACTGAGATTCGGAGTTTTCTGGGTTTAGCCGGGTATTATAGGCGGTTTGTGCAGGATTTTTCCAGGATTGCAGCCCCTATGACTCGCTTGACTCAGAAGAATGTTAGATTCGAGTGGTCAGAAGCTTGTGAGAATAGTTTTCAGTTGTTGAAGGAGAAGTTGACCACAGCGCCAGTATTAGCTTTGCCTAATAGTGTGGATAAGTTCACAGTTTACTGTGATGCCTCTAGAATTGGTCTTGGTTGTGTGTTGATGCAGAATGGAAGGGTGATAGCCTATGCTTCGAGGCAGTTGAAGAAGCATGAGCAGAACTATCCTACACATGATCTTGAGATAGCTGCAGTGATCTTTGCTTTGAAGATTTGGAGACATTATTTGTACGGGGTGACTTGTGAGATATTTACTGATCACAAGAGCCTTAAGTACATTTTCCAGCAGCGAGATTTGAATCTGAGGCAGAGAAGATGGTTGGAACTGTTGAAGGATTATGATTGCGAGATTCTTTACCATCCGGGTAAAGCTAATGTGGTAGCAGATGCCTTGAGTAGGAAGTCCTCAGGTAGTTTTGCTCACATCGGTGTGGAGAGGAGACCATTGATCCAAGAGTTGCATCTGATGGTGGATCAAGGTCTGATGATGAAGATCAGTAGATCAGGTGGACTGTTAGCTCAGTTTAAAGTACGATCTGTGCTAAGGGATAGGATTAAAGCAGCTCAGAGTCGAGATCCTATTCTAGAAGAGCTTGCAGAGAATGTCAGAGCAGGGAAGTTCACTGATTTCACACTCGATGATGATGGTGTGTTGTGGATCAGTGGTAGATTGTGTGTTCCTGATGTGGATGATTTGAGAGAAGAGATCCTAGAGGAAGCACATTCTACAGCCTACAGCGTTCATCCTGGTGTTACTAAGATGTACCACAGTATCAGAGATTTATACTGGTGGGATGGATTGAAGAAGGATGTTGCCGATTATGTTGCTAAGTGCTTGACATGTCAGCAAGTGAAAGCCGAACATCAGAAGCCTTCTGGGAAGCTTCAGCCTCTTCCTATTCCCGAGTGGAAGTGGGAAAGGATAGCTATGGATTTTGTGGTCGGTTTACCTCGTTCGAAGGATGGATACGATTCCATCTGGGTGATTGTAGACAGATTGACGAAGTCTGCACATTTCTTGCCTGTGAAAGCCACATATTCAGTTGCTAGAATTGGCGAAGTTGTACGTGAAGCATATTGTGTGCCTTCATGGAGTACCTGTGTCCATTGTGTCAGATAGAGGTTCAGTGTTTACTTCTCGTTTCTGGCAGAAGTTGCAAGAAGCGATGGGCACTAGGTTGGATTTCAGTACTGCTTTTCATCCTCAGACAGATGGTCAGTCTGAGAGGACGATCCAGACACTGGAAGATATGTTGAGGATGTGTGTCTTGGATTTGAGAGGTAGCTGGGATGATCATTTGTCGCTTGTTGAGTTTGCATATAATAACAGCTACCATAGCAGTATTGGCATGGCACCATATGAGGCGTTGTATGGAAGGAAGTGTAGATCCCCGTTGAGTTGGGATGAGATTGGTGAGAGAGCTTTGACTGGACCAGAGATGGTTCAGGATGCTGCAGAGAAAGTCGCCGTGATCAAGCGCAGGTTAGAGACCGCAGTTAGCAGACAGAAGAGTTATGCGGATCCTAGGCGCAGAGATGTGGAGGTTCAGGTTGGAGATTTCGTTTTTCTGAAAGTATCTCCGATGAAGGGTGTGATGAGATTTGGTAGGAAGGGTAAGTTAGCACCGAGATATATTGGACCGTTTGAGATTCTGGAGAGAGTTGGCACTGTTGCATATCGGTTGGATTTGCCTCCGAGTATGTCACAGGTGCATCCAGTATTTCATATCTCGATGTTGAGGAAGTATATCTCAGATCCTTCACATGTGTTGCAACCTGACAGTGTAGAAGTGAGTGAAGATTTGACGTTTGTGGAAGAACCTGTGGCGATCGTTGATTTTCAAGTTCGACAGTTGCGATCGAAGCAGATTCCGATGGTCAAGGTTTTGTGGCGTAGCGACAGAGTTGAAGAGCATACGTGGGAGACTGAAGCTGAGATGCGAGCTTCTTACCCGTATCTCTTTCCTTCCTGATTCTGTAATCTTGTTTTTAGAATTCGAGGACGAATTCTTGTAAGGGGGGAAGACTGTAATATCCCGTGTTTTTTTAAAATATTTTTACACTGTACCGGGATATGCAGTGTCAGTGATTTTTGTATTTTATATGATATTTTTTATGAGTTAATATGTATTTTAAACCTATTTTAATTCTGTCTATTATTTTCAGTATTTTACGTAAAATTTTCCCGGGACTTTCATTTTCGGGGAAATTTCCACGTAAACAATGTATTATTAATTATTTTAAATGTATTTACGGGTTTGCATGAACTCATACATATTTTTAAATTATTAAATAAAGCCTGTGTGTGTATATTTATTTAATTAGGGTTTATTATTACCCTAATATTTTATTATTTATTTATTATTATTTGATTATTTTATTTATTATTAAATTATTAAAATTTATTATTTTTTTTTCTTTTTTCTTTTTTTTTTCTTTTTCTTTTCCTTTTTCTTTCTTTTTCTTTTCCTTTCTCTTTCCTTTTTCTTTCTTTTTCTTTTTCTTCTTCTTCTTCTTCTTCTTCCCCGTGGGTGCCCGACGCCACCACCACATTTCCCACCGTCGTTTCTCCCTCATCCGGCCACCGTTTTCGACACCGCCGGTCTCTATCTTCTCCTTGAGCTTCGGTGAGTGTTATTCTAGCTTTTGTTTGAGCTAAAACGGTCTAGAATTGCTTAGGTTTTGAGTTGAATATTTCAGCCACTTTTGGTTTTCGATTTTTTTGAGCTTCAATTTGGATGATTCATGGAAACTTCCTTCACAAATGTTGTTCCTGGTAGCTTAATCTTCATGTATGAATTTTTGTAGAATTTTTGGAGATTGTTTGGATTTTTGGGTATTTTTGAATATTTTAATATTATTTTCGAATTTTCGGAAATTAATTATTTAAATTATGAAATTGGAGTTTATGGTTGAATTAGGTGTTGAAATGAATTATAGGAATTTATTTGGAATTTTTATGAATTTCTAAGTATTTATTGTTAATTATTGAAGTTTATGTGATTTTGTAAAATTAAGTTAATTGTGTTTTAAATTGAATTTAATTGGTTAATTGAGTTTAATTATTGATATTATTGATATATATGTTGAGAAAATTAATTTTGGATAATTGTATGATTTTTGGTGAATTTTTGAAGTAATTTAGGTATATATATATATATAGGGGTATTTTGGTAATTTTACCCTAAATTGTCTAAAAATGTAATTTAATTGGTTTTAATATTTATTTAAGGTATAAAAATGATTTCTACAAAATATTTAGTATTTTTAACTAATTAAAACTATTTTTCGTGAATTATTTTCAATTATATATATAATATACGGTTTTTCAAATAAAATGAGTTTTAATCGATTTTTATAGTGTTTCAAGGTTAATTATGTAATTTTTATTTATAAAATGTATTTTTATGATTTAAGGATATTTTTGGTATATTTGAATATATTTTCTGTGTTTGTGGACCCCGGTCGACAGATTGTAGTCTGGAGTCCGACCGAGGGGTTGTGATTGTTTATGGTGTTATTTTTGAAGTGTATTTTCTTTGCAGGGTCGGCTCTACTCTTTTGAGTAGAGAGATGTCCGTTTTACAGGGGAGATTCTGTCGAATTTTCGATAGAATTCTCGTAAAACGTGATATCCAGTCGAACCCTAATTTCCGATTCTGTGTTGAATACTCTAGATTTAATTCTAGGATTTCTGTTAGGGTTATTCTGATGTCGATTAATTATTTCTTGTTTAGTTGCGCCGAGACCGAGGGTTAGTGGACCAGGCCCGTCGGACCTGTCTCGTGGAGCGCATTAGGTGAGTTACTATATTATATATATATGCTTAGGATGCATGATTTAGAAAATGCATGTTTTATTTTGACTAATTATGCATAAATAACATGATTTATATTCAAGTATATTTTTGGTATATTTTTGGTATATAATAAATTATATACATGTTTTATTAATAAAATATATTTAAAATGTTTTTAAATATATTTTTAGTTTAATTCATGATTTGATTGAATTTATTTGACGTATATATACTCAAAATATACCTGGTTTATGTTTGGTATATTTTCGGTATATATATGGTTTATATTGTTGATTTATTTAAATTCATGCATCATGTAATTGTGAATGAATGTTTTATTATTTATTACTGAAGGATATCAATAGAACGTGCTACCTAGTGGGCAGCACTAGGACCGAGTACGTACCGGTACGCCTATAGTATTTAGGCTTTATTACTGACTATTTGTGGATATCGATTTGATTATGATTATTGATATGTGTGAGATGTGGTTTGGGTGTGATTGCTGGAGCTCGGTTGACCAAGTGTCTCGGGGCCAATCACACTGGCAGTCAGACTGCTGGAGCTCGGTTGACTTAGTGTCTCGGGGCCAGTCTACTGTCCATATGGATTAAGTGGATATATTTGGAATTAGTGAGCCTGTATGGCTAGAGTGTTGTTTAACACTATTTTTCTGAGGTTGCGATATTCTAGGGTTCTATGTGATCCTTCATAAAAGTTGATTTTCAGACAAAATATATAAAATGATTTTTCTGCATCTGTATGAACTTGCCTGTATATATACATATTACTCATATACTGTTGACTGTTTGCATTATCACTTAGAGTGTATGCATATATACTATAGTAATTCACTCAGTGAGGTCTGACTCCCCTCCGTTGACTATTTTTCAGGAGAGTCAACTTCCTCAGACCTCAGTAGCAGGTCGATACGCCGGATTTCTTCCGCCCCGGCTTCTTTATGTAAATTGTCTACTTGAGTCTTATTTATTTTATCTAGACACTGCAGTAGCTGTAAATTACAGTATTGGATTTTATGTACTTTATTTTAAAGAGATGTATTATGTTAAAACTGGATTTGTATAAGATTATACATTTATGAGATTATATATGCGATGTGATGAGTTTTGAATTATATCCAGTTGTTATGGATGATATTGTAATATTTATGATATTTATGATTTTATTTTCCGCTGCACATATATATATTATATGGTTATTGTTATTGCATGATTTTTTTTTTATTTTTAGGCTTGCTACGGGTTCCGGATTCGAAAGAATTCCCGTTCCCTAGCGCCGGTCATGGCCCCTGTTTTGGGTCGTGACAAAGTTGGTATCAGAGCGAAGTTCGTATCAGAGTGGAGTTCTGTGTCAGGGCTTAGTTATGTGAGTTGTGGCCCTAGTTTTTGAGTTGTGTTTTCTGTTGGACTACTGCAGTGTATTAGGTTCGAGTATGTCTTGATGAGTATTCCTTGCTGTAGTTTTCAGCGTTATTCCTCCGTTGTCTGTTTTGTCTGAATCTTTCCGTTTGTCTTTTCAGAATGAGGAGGCGAGCGCGTGTCGCTCCACCGGTCGTTGAGGCCGAGGATGATGAGTCTTTTCAGGACGAGGTTTTACCTCCTGAGCAGCCAGTTAGACGTAGAGGTCGTGGCAGGGGTAGACCTCGAGGAGCGGCAGGTCGCCGTAGGCAGAGAGAGTTACAGGACGAGGAGCCTGTTGAGCCTGAATTTGATGTTCCTGTTCCTCCAGTTGTTCAGCCTGTTCAGCCTGCCTATCAGCAGGGTATGTCTGACCCTGAGGCAGCTTTGTTCTATGCCAGAGTTGGCAGGATTGCTTTTGATGGTACTTCTGATCCTTTAGATTTTCTGCATGCGATTGAGACTAGGACTCGGACTGCTCATACCGAGTACCAGAGGATCATGATCGTTGAGTTGTCTGTCGAGGGACCAGCCTTGGATTGGTTCATTCAGATGATCCAGCCCTATATGATGACGATGACATGGGTTCAGTTTCGAGAGCGATTCATGAGGAGATTTTGTCCAGAGCCTCTTCGTTTGAGCTATCGTCTCCGGTTGACCAGTATTTCTCGTGGAGATCGATCAGTAGAGGAGTATACCCGAGAGTTTCTTCGTCTGGGTAGATATGCTGAGGATCTGATGCGAGATCAGTATTTCGCTGTTACTACCTATGTTACTGGTTTGGGTTCAGCTTTTGCTGGTATGCCTACAGCAGGTCTTACTCTCGAGTCGGTGATTGAGCTAGCTAAGGAGATTGAGCTGAGGTTAGTTAGGCAGGGAGCGATGCCTGATTATTACCAGTTGGGAGTTCAGTCGAGTGGATTGCAGGCTACTCCGTATTCGAGTTTTCATGTTGGTTCGAGTAGTCAGCAGCGAGGTTCGACTCAGCAGAGTCAGAGACAGCAGCAGCGAGTGCATCGGAGCAGTAGACATGGTCGTGGAGGTCAGCGTAGATCATTCAGATTCGGGTCAGGTGCTTCGAGCAGTAGCAGTGGTCGTAGTTCTGGATCAGCGACCAGTGTTTGTCAGACTTGTGGTAGAGTCCATCAGGGACCGTGTTATCTGACACCGTTGACATGCTTCAGATGCGGGCAGACAGGACATTTTGCCAGATCATGTCCTTACCCCGGATATCAGCAGCAGCAGATTCCGCGATTCCCACAGTAGTCGATTGCTAGTGCAGCACCCGTGCCATTTCAGTTACCACCAGCTCAGCATCAGAGTTCTACTCAGTTTGTTCCACAGCAGAGTCATGGTAGAGGTACTAGAGGAGGTGCTAGAGGTGTTGGCCAGGCTTCTACCAGTCAGCAGGGAGGTCGAGGCCAGGCCAGAGTTTTTCATCTGACTCAGCAAGATGCTCAGGCATCTAATGCAGTCGTGGCAGGTATTCTTTCTGTTTGTTACCTGGATGCTTTGGTTTTGTTTGATCCGGGTGCCACGCATTTGTTTGTTTCTCCTGTTTTTGCTTCTAAATCTTGTTGGCAAGCTTCGAGGATGGCTTTTCCTTTGTCTGTTGCCACTCCTCTGAGTGATTCCTTGGACGCCGATATTGTTCTTTCTGGTTGTCCAGTTCTTGTGGGAGATAGAGAATTACCCGCTGATTTGATTTTGTTGGATGTGATGGAGTTCGATGTTATTTTGGGAATGGATTGGTTGTCTCAGTACTATGCCGTGGTTGATTGCAGGAATAAGGAGGTGATTTTTAGAATTCCTGGTGAAGAAGATTTTAAGTTTGTTAGTGACAGGAGTTCAGCACCTCAGAATCTTATTTCGGCTATTGCAGCTAGGAAGTTGTTGAGGAAAGGTTGTCAGGGGTTTTTGGCATTGGTTAGGGATACGTCAGTGGAGAAGTTGTCACTCACAGATGTTCCTGTTGCTTGTGAGTTTCCTGATGTTTTTCCCGAGGAATTGCCAGGTTTACCACCTCATAGAGAGATTGAGTTCTGTATTGATGTGGTTCCAGGTATTACTCCTATATCTATGCCACCCTATCGTATGGCTCCTGCAGAGTTGAGAGAGTTGAAGGAGCAATTGCAAGAGTTGTTGGATAAGGGTTTTATCAGACCTAGTGTTTCTCCTTGGGGTGCACCAGTCCTGTTTGTGAAGAAGAAGGATGGTACCCTGAGACTGTGCATTGACTACAGAGAGCTGAATAAGGTGACAGTGAAGAACAAGTATCCTCTCCCGAGGATAGATGATTTGTTTGATCAGCTCCAGGGTGCACAATTCTTTTCTAAGGTTGACTTGAGGTCGGGTTATCATCAGCTGCGGATTAGTGAAGCTGATATTCCTAAGACAGCGTTCCGCACTCGTTATGGTCATTATGAGTTTCTGGTGATGTCTTTTGGTTTGACTAATGCACCAGCAGCTTTTATGGACCTGATGAATAGAGTATTCCGACCGTATGTGGATCAGTTTGTGGTAGTCTTCATTGATGATATACTGATATATTCAAGGAGTATGGAAGAGCATGTATATCATTTGAGGATTGTACTACAGACACTGAGAGATCATCAGCTTTATGCTAAATTCTCGAAGTGTGATTTCTGGATGGAGAGTGTTTCTTTTCTTGGACACGTAGTGTCTAAAGAAGGTATTCAGGTTGATCCACAGAAGATTGAAGCAGTATCTGAGTGGCCTAGACCTACTTCAGTTACTGAGATTCGGAGTTTTCTGGGTTTAGCCGGGTATTATAGGCGGTTTGTGCAGGATTTTTCCAGGATTGCAGCCCCTATGACTCGCTTGACTCAGAAGAATGTTAGATTCGAGTGGTCAGAAGCTTGTGAGAATAGTTTTCAGTTGTTGAAGGAGAAGTTGACCACAGCGCCAGTATTAGCTTTGCCTAATAGTGTGGATAAGTTCACAGTTTACTGTGATGCCTCTAGAATTGGTCTTGGTTGTGTGTTGATGCAGAATGGAAGGGTGATAGCCTATGCTTCGAGGCAGTTGAAGAAGCATGAGCAGAACTATCCTACACATGATCTTGAGATAGCTGCAGTGATCTTTGCTTTGAAGATTTGGAGACATTATTTGTACGGGGTGACTTGTGAGATATTTACTGATCACAAGAGCCTTAAGTACATTTTCCAGCAGCGAGATTTGAATCTGAGGCAGAGAAGATGGTTGGAACTGTTGAAGGATTATGATTGCGAGATTCTTTACCATCCGGGTAAAGCTAATGTGGTAGCAGATGCCTTGAGTAGGAAGTCCTCAGGTAGTTTTGCTCACATCGGTGTGGAGAGGAGACCATTGATCCAAGAGTTGCATCTGATGGTGGATCAAGGTCTGATGATGAAGATCAGTAGATCAGGTGGACTGTTAGCTCAGTTTAAAGTACGATCTGTGCTAAGGGATAGGATTAAAGCAGCTCAGAGTCGAGATCCTATTCTAGAAGAGCTTGCAGAGAATGTCAGAGCAGGGAAGTTCACTGATTTCACACTCGATGATGATGGTGTGTTGTGGATCAGTGGTAGATTGTGTGTTCCTGATGTGGATGATTTGAGAGAAGAGATCCTAGAGGAAGCACATTCTACAGCCTACAGCGTTCATCCTGGTGTTACTAAGATGTACCACAGTATCAGAGATTTATACTGGTGGGATGGATTGAAGAAGGATGTTGCCGATTATGTTGCTAAGTGCTTGACATGTCAGCAAGTGAAAGCCGAACATCAGAAGCCTTCTGGGAAGCTTCAGCCTCTTCCTATTCCCGAGTGGAAGTGGGAAAGGATAGCTATGGATTTTGTGGTCGGTTTACCTCGTTCGAAGGATGGATACGATTCCATCTGGGTGATTGTAGACAGATTGACGAAGTCTGCACATTTCTTGCCTGTGAAAGCCACATATTCAGTTGCTAGATTGGCGAAGTTGTACGTGAAGCATATTGTGTGCCTTCATGGAGTACCTGTGTCCATTGTGTCAGATAGAGGTTCAGTGTTTACTTCTCGTTTCTGGCAGAAGTTGCAAGAAGCGATGGGCACTAGGTTGGATTTCAGTACTGCTTTTCATCCTCAGACAGATGGTCAGTCTGAGAGGACGATCCAGACACTGGAAGATATGTTGAGGATGTGTGTCTTGGATTTGAGAGGTAGCTGGGATGATCATTTGTCGCTTGTTGAGTTTGCATATAATAACAGCTACCATAGCAGTATTGGCATGGCACCATATGAGGCGTTGTATGGAAGGAAGTGTAGATCCCCGTTGAGTTGGGATGAGATTGGTGAGAGAGCTTTGACTGGACCAGAGATGGTTCAGGATGCTGCAGAGAAAGTCGCCGTGATCAAGCGCAGGTTAGAGACCGCAGTTAGCAGACAGAAGAGTTATGCGGATCCTAGGCGCAGAGATGTGGAGTTTCAGGTTGGAGATTTCGTTTTTCTGAAAGTATCTCCGATGAAGGGTGTGATGAGATTTGGTAGGAAGGGTAAGTTAGCACCGAGATATATTGGACCGTTTGAGATTCTGGAGAGAGTTGGCACTGTTGCATATCGGTTGGATTTGCCTCCGAGTATGTCACAGGTGCATCCAGTATTTCATATCTCGATGTTGAGGAAGTATATCTCAGATCCTTCACATGTGTTGCAACCTGACAGTGTAGAAGTGAGTGAAGATTTGACGTTTGTGGAAGAACCTGTGGCGATCGTTGATTTTCAAGTTCGACAGTTGCGATCGAAGCAGATTCCGATGGTCAAGGTTTTGTGGCGTAGCGACAGAGTTGAAGAGCATACGTGGGAGACTGAAGCTGAGATGCGAGCTTCTTACCCGTATCTCTTTCCTTCCTGATTCTGTAATCTTGTTTTTAGAATTCGAGGACGAATTCTTGTAAGGGGGGAAGACTGTAATATCCCGTGTTTTTTTAAAATATTTTTACACTGTACCGGGATATGCAGTGTCAGTGATTTTTGTATTTTATATGATATTTTTATGAGTTAATATGTATTTTAAACCTATTTTAATTACTGTCTATTATTTTCAGTATTTTACGTAAAATTTTCCCGGGACTTTCATTTTCGGGGAAATTTCCACGTAAACAATGTATTATTAATTATTTTAAATGTATTTACGGGTTTGCATGAACTCATACATATTTTTAAATTATTAAATAAAGCCTGTGTGTGTATATTTATTTAATTAGGGTTTATTATTACCCTAATATTTTATTATTTATTTATTATTATTTGATTATTTTATTTATTATTAAATTATTAAAATTTATTATTTTTTTTCTTTTTTCTTTTTTTTTTCTTTTTCTTTTCCTTTTTCTTTCTTTTTCTTTTTCTTTCTCTTTCCTTTTTCTTTCTTTTTCTTTTTCTTCTTCTTCTTCTTCTTCTTCCCGTGGGTGCCCGACGCCACCACCACATTTCCCACCGTCGTTTCTCCCTCATCCGGCCACCGTTTTCGACACCGCCGGTCTCTATCTTCTCCTTGAGCTTCGGTGAGTGTTATTCTAGCTTTTGTTTGAGCTAAAACGGTCTAGAATTGCTTAGGTTTTGAGTTGAATATTTCAGCCACTTTTGGTTTTCGATTTTTTTGAGCTTCAATTTGGATGATTCATGGAAACTTCCTTCACAAATGTTGTTCCTGGTAGCTTAATCTTCATGTATGAATTTTTGTAGAATTTTTGGAGATTGTTTGGATTTTTGGGTATTTTTGAATATTTTAATATTATTTTCGAATTTTCGGAAATTAATTATTTAAATTATGAAATTGGAGTTTATGGTTGAATTAGGTGTTGAAATGAATTATAGGAATTTATTTGGAATTTTTATGAATTTCTAAGTATTTATTGTTAATTATTGAAGTTTATGTGATTTTGTAAAATTAAGTTAATTGTGTTTTAAATTGAATTTAATTGGTTAATTGAGTTTAATTATTGATATTATTGATATATATGTTGAGAAAATTAATTTTGGATAATTGTATGATTTTTGGTGAATTTTTGAAGTAATTTAGGTATATATATATATATAGGGGTATTTTGGTAATTTTACCCTAAATTGTCTAAAAATGTAATTTAATTGGTTTTAATATTTATTTAAGGTATAAAAATGATTTCTACAAAATATTTAGTATTTTTAACTAATTAAAACTATTTTTCGTGAATTATTTTCAATTATATATATAATATACGGTTTTTCAAATAAAATGAGTTTTAATCGATTTTTATAGTGTTTCAAGGTTAATTATGTAATTTTTATTTATAAAATGTATTTTTATGATTTAAGGATATTTTTGGTATATTTGAATATATTTTCTGTGTTTGTGGACCCCGGTCGACAGATTGTAGTCTGGAGTCCGACCGAGGGGTTGTGATTGTTTATGGTGTTATTTTTGAAGTGTATTTTCTTTGCAGGGTCGGCTCTACTCTTTTGAGTAGAGAGATGTCCGTTTTACAGGGGAGGTTCTGTCGAATTTTCGATAGAATTCTCGTAAAACGTGATATCCAGTCGAACCCTAATTTCCGATTCTGTGTTGAATACTCTAGATTTAATTCTAGGATTTCTGTTAGGGTTATTCTGATGTCGATTAATTATTTCTTGTTTAGTTGCGCCGAGACCGAGGGTTAGTGGACCAGGCCCGTCGGACCTGTCTCGTGGAGCGCATTAGGTGAGTTACTATATTATATATATATGCTTAGGATGCATGATTTAGAAAATGCATGTTTTATTTTGACTAATTATGCATAAATAACATGATTTATATTCAAGTATATTTTTGGTATATTTTTGGTATATAATAAATTATATACATGTTTTATTAATAAAATATATTTAAAATGTTTTTAAATATATTTTTAGTTTAATTCATGATTTGATTGAATTTATTTGACGTATATATACTCAAAATATACCTGGTTTATGTTTGGTATATTTTCGGTATATATATGGTTTATATTGTTGATTTATTTAAATTCATGCATCATGTAATTGTGAATGAATGTTTTATTATTTATTACTGAAGGATATCAATAGAACGTGCTACCTAGTGGGCAGCACTAGGACCGAGTACGTACCGGTACGCCTATAGTATTTAGGCTTTATTACTGACTATTTGTGGATATCGATTTGATTATGATTATTGATATGTGTGAGATGTGGTTTGGGTGTGATTGCTGGAGCTCGGTTGACCAAGTGTCTCGGGGCCAATCACACTGGCAGTCAGACTGCTGGAGCTCGGTTGACTTAGTGTCTCGGGGCCAGTCTACTGTCCATATGGATTAAGTGGATATATTTGGAATTAGTGAGCCTGTATGGCTAGAGTGTTGTTTAACACTATTTTTCTGAGGTTGCGATATTCTAGGGTTCTATGTGATCCTTCATAAAAGTTGATTTTCAGACAAAATATATAAAATGATTTTTCTGCATCTGTATGAACTTGCCTGTATATATACATATTACTCATATACTGTTGACTGTTTGCATTATCACTTAGAGTGTATGCATATATACTATAGTAATTCACTCAGTGAGGTCTGACTCCCCTCCGTTGACTATTTTTCAGGAGAGTCAACTTCCTCAGACCTCAGTAGCAGGTCGATACGCCGGATTTCTTCCGCCCCGGCTTCTTTATGTAAATTGTCTACTTGAGTCTTATTTATTTTATCTAGACACTGCAGTAGCTGTAAATTACAGTATTGGATTTTATGTACTTTATTTTAAAGAGATGTATTATGTTAAAACTGGATTTGTATAAGATTATACATTTATGAGATTATATATGCGATGTGATGAGTTTTGAATTATATCCAGTTGTTATGGATGATATTGTAATATTTATGATATTTATGATTTTATTTTCCGCTGCACATATATATATTATATGGTTATTGTTATTGCATGATTTTTTTTTTATTTTTAGGCTTGCTACGGGTTCCGGATTCGAAAGAATTCCCGTTCCCTAGCGCCGGTCATGGCCCCTGTTTTGGGTCGTGACAGGATAGCATCATTAAAACCTTGAGCCACAAGCTCCTTATTCTGTTGTTCCCATTGGCTACGGCAACCATCTAGCCCTATAGATCCACCTCTACCCCTACGCCTAGCTAGCTGCACATGAGGTAGAACCTTATCCTTAAAAGACTCTCCATCATCAGTCTCATTGACCGATCAAGCGACTCAAACTCACCAAAAATATAAAAGAACAAAATCAAAACATACAACTCAGGTAATCATAGTCAGTAAATAGATAATAAACAAACACCATAATGATTACTCGAAATTTCAAAAAGCAATGAAGAATTTTTAAAAACAGAGTCAAACCTAATTTACTGCAGTAGTTTTAAAGAAAACATGACTTCGAAAACCTAGGTCCACAATACTAATAACCTAGGCTCTGATACCAACTTTGTCATGACCCAATTGGGAGTCATGATTGGTGCTAGAAAATGAAAATTCTTTTGAATCTGGAACCCATAGCAAGCCTTAAAAATAAAAACAGAAGCAATAAATAAATAAAAATACACTAGAATTTAAATTTTTAATCGATACAAAATAAATACTCAAATCTCATTTCATAAAATAAAAATATATTCATATAATATTCAAATATAGGTTTCTAATCCAAAACACATACTGCTGATACAATACACTACTACTGTAGTATTCTAGAGTATAAATAAAGTTCAGATAAATAAAATTATATAATCTAGCAGAGGTTGAAGAAGACCATCATAAGGAACTACTGGTGAGGTTTGAAGAAGAATCTCCTAAAAAATATATTAAGGGGAGTCAGACCTCACTAAGTGAATTACTATAATATATATACATACAACCTAAATTCATACACATTCAAGCATCAATAATATATATATATACACACACACACACGCTTCACACAGATGTTGAAATTCGCTTTTATATATAATAAATGTAGAAATTTTTTTTATTTAAATGAAGAATCAAATATAACCCTAGATATATGCAACCTCAATCATAAAATCAATAGCCAACTGGGTTATCTAAAACTCAAAGTATTCACTTATCCAACTCAAGGTAGTAGACTGGCCTCGAGTATACTAAGTCAACCGAGGTTCCACAATCTCACTACCGACGTGACTGGCCCTGAGTATACTAGGTCAACTAAGGATCTATAGCTGCCCTTTCCAATAACCAATAATTTCCATATTCTCATTCATAATCAAATATCAGATTTCTAACCTAATTCTAGCGTATTTTTGTGTAATAGTCCTAGCGTAGCCCACTAGATAGTACGTTCTATTAATATCCTTCAATAAATCATATATTTAATGGAAAAATAATAAAATGCACTAATGGCATCCAATGAAGAAAAATATACCGAAAATATACTAAACTTATGCTAAAAATATTCTCAATAGATATGCCACATATAGAAAAATAAATCATAAATATACCAATTATATATGTTGAATATACATCAAAATATACCGAAACATTCTAACATCTATATGTCACATATACACAAAATGCATACTAAAAGCATACTAAACATATATGTCACATACATAACATATATACCAAAATATACTAAAAGTACACTAAATATGTACTAAATCATTTAATTAAAATAATTCATGTTTAAATGTATTATGAAAATATGAAAATTGATATACATGCATCCTATATGCAATGCATATAAAAAATAATAACTCACAAGTTTGCGCTCATCGAAATTGACTCGACGGGTCTAGTCCGATAGGTCTCTGTCTTAGCGCAGCTAGAAAAATAAGTAATAATAAAATCATAATATAATCCTAACTTATACTTCTAAGAATTCTAAAGAAAGACACGATCTAGGAATTAAAATTCAGTTAAACACAAAAACTCAGGATCGATCCGACGTCACGTTTTACAAGAATTCTACCAAAAATTCGACAGAGTTTCCTCTGTAAAATGAACATTTCTCTACTTAAAAGTAGAGTCAATCTTGCAAGAAAATATACTTCTAAATTCACAAGGCTTAACACCTAAGGTTAGGACCCCGAACTACACAAATTTCCAATCAAATTTCACAATTCACCAAAAATAATAATTAATAATAATATAATAAAAAACATTAAAATCCATAAATATCCATAAAACACCAAAATATAATGTATTTAAACATAAAAAAAAATATTTAATATACTTATTTTCACATTAATTAAAATAAAATCTCAAATAAATTATATAATGTTAATAAAAATCCGATTTTTCAATTATTTAGCATAAAATTGTAAAATTCACAATTAATTATTCAAATAGGTTATATACATAATAAAAATAGTTAAAAACTTATTTAATCATAAAAATAGTATATAAAACTATTATTTGAATATATTTTCAAAAATTAGTATTAATTCGTTAAAAATAATAAATAATTCATAAAAATTATTTTAATGCCATTTATTATTCCATAATTATTTAAAACATATTATTTAACTATAATTTCAATAAAAACACATAATTTACCTATAAATCCAAAAATTACATAATACTAAATATTATTCAATAATTAATCAAAAATACTAAAAATTAGTGAAAATTTATTTTCTCATTTCCAAAGCTAATAATTTAAATTAACTATACAATTTATCATAACTTTTCATAATAACACATAAAACACATAATTAATAAAAATTCATTTTTAATTATTAAAAATTCATTTTTAATTATTAAAAATTCAATATTTACCCATAATTCAAATAAATTCAAAAAAATACACTAAAAATATATTTAGGAAGCTTAAGTTCCATATAACAACATTTCCAAAAGGATTTATCAATAATCAAACACAATCAAGATAAAAAAACAAAAACCTAAAATAGGCATAAACTAAAAAAAAAAAACTCACAATCTGGACATTGAAAAGTCAAACCGACTTGAGAATCAAGAAGTACATATCAAGAGGAGTTTAACAAGACCAAAAACTGAGTTGAAACGACCATTTTCTGCCGGCAACACTGTAGCACACCCACAGTTTCTCACGGATTCTGATGATTAGGGACGTCCAGGAGGCGGCAGGAAGGGAGGAGGAGGAAGTGGTGAGCTTAGTGGTGGTCCGTGGTGGCTGACAGCGTGCTAGTGAAGCTTAGGTGGTGTTGGCAATGGAGGATGCAGGGGAAAGAAAAGAAGAAGAATAAAGATAAAGTGGGGTTGGGTTGGGTGTTGACCTGTTTTTTACCACTTTATTTATTATATATATAAAATACACCATAACACATGCATAACAATGATAATAATAATAATAACAATAACAATAACAATAATAATACTGATAATAATGACAAATAATAATAATAATAATAATAATAACAACAACAACAACATTAATGATAGTAATAGTACAACAACAACAATAATAATAATAATAACACACATGCATAATACACATGCACTGTCACAACCCAAAACAGGGGCCATGACCGGCGCTAGGGAACGGGAATTTTTTTGAATCCGGAACCTGTAGCAAGCCTAAAAATAAAATAAAACATACAATAATAATAATAATAACACTTAATGTAGCGGAAATAAAATCATAATTATCAAAATAAAAATCCATATCTCATATATAGATAAATCCTTTGATACAAGTTTTAGTTCGAATATTCAAAGTACATATCTCTCACAGATATAATACATAAAACCCATAATTTATTTACAACTACTGCAGTGTCTAGATTATAAAAATAAAACTCAAGTTAGCAGTTTACATAAAGAAGCCGGGGCGGAAGAAATCCGGCATACAGGCCTGCTACTGAGGTCTGAGAAAGATGACTCTCCTGAAAAATGGTCAACAGAGGGGAGTCAGACCTCACTGAGTGAATTACTATAATATATATACATGCATATTAAATGACAATGCAAACAATCAACAATATATATCTAATATGTCTATATACAGGCAAATACACATAGATGCTGTAAAATTATTTTATATATTTCATTGAAAATCATCATTTATGAAGGTTCAAATAGAACCCTAGAAAATCGTAACCTCAAAACAATGTTAGACAACACTCTAGCCATACAGGCTCACTTATTCCAAATATATCACTTATTCCATTTGGACAGTAGACTGGCCCCGAGACACTAAGTCGACCGAGCTCCAGCAGTCTGACTGTCAATGTGATTGGCCCCGAGACACTAGGTTAACCGAGCTCCAGCAATCACACTCCCAAATCATATCACACATCAAATAATCATATCCAATCAACATCCACAAATGGTTAGTAATATAGCCTAAATGCTATAAGCGTATCGGTACGTACTCGGTCCTAATGCTGCCCACTAGGTAGCACGTTCTATTGATATCCTTCATTGAAATATAAAGCATACATTCGTAAAAGTAAATGATGCATGAATTTAAATATAATAGCAACAATAACCATATATATATACTAGAAATATACCAAAAGTAAACCAGGTATATTTCGAGTATATATACACCAAAGAAATCCAAATAGATTACAAAATAAACTAGAAATATATTCAAAAATATTTTAAACCTAATTTATTAGCAAAACATGCATATAATTGAAAATATACCGAAAATAAACTAAAAATAAACCAAAATAAACTAAAAATAAACTTAAGTAATAATTGAATTATTTATGCATAATTAATCAAAATAAAACATATATTTCTAAATCATGCACCCTATATATATATATATATATATATATATATATATATATATATATATATATATATATATATATATATATATATATATATATATATATATATATATATATATATATAATAGTAACTCTCACTTAGTGCGCTCCTCGAGATGGGTCCGACAAGCCTGGTCCACTAGGCCTCGGTCTCAGCACAACTAAATATACAAAAATAACAGACATCAGAATAAACCTAACAGAAAATCCTAGAAACTCGATCTAGAATATTAGATATAGAATCAGAATTAAGGTTCGACCGGACATCACGTTTTACAAGAATTCTATCAAAAATCTGGCAGAATGTAATATCCCGTGTTTTTAAAATATTTTTACATTGTACCGGGATATACAGTGTTAATAATTTTTGTATATATATTACAATATTTTCACGAGTTGATATGTATTTAAAACCTATTTTAATTACTATGTCTTATTTACAGTGCTTTACGTAAAATTTTCCCGGGACTTGCATTTTCGGAGAAATTTTCACGTAAATAATTTATTATTAATTATTTTAAATATATTTTCGGACTTGCATGAACTCATATGTATTTTTAAATTACTAAACACCGTGTATGTGTGCGATATTTATTTAATTAGGGTTTAATTAATATTACCCTAATATTTTATTATTTATTTATTAATTTATTGTTATTTAATTATTTTTATTTATTATTATATTTTAAAATATTAAATTTTATGTGTGTGGTGTATATTTAATGTGTGTAATTTAATATTATTTTATTATATAGTATAAAGTATATATATATACACATTATATATCAAAAATCAAGTTTTTTGGAAAATTACCATTTTGCCCCCGAGTGCCTCCTTCTTCCCTGATTTGCTTCCCTCGTCGTTCCGGTCGCTGTCGTGCCATTACCTTGCCATGGGAGTGCCCTCCGGTGTGCCACCACCTTCCCCAACCTCTTCTGCCGCCTGTGGTAGCCATTTCTGGCGTCTAGAAGTCGGTTTTGGCCGGAGAAGCCGAACTTCTCTTTACCGTCGATCATGACGATTCCGGCCACCATTTTCGACACCACCGGTCTATTTCTTCTCCTTGAGCTCTGGTGAGTGTGATTCTAGCTTTGGTTTGAGCTTAAATGGTCTAGAATTGCTTAGGTTTTAAATTTTCTAATTCGGTCACATTA
The DNA here is from genome assembly GCA_947683625.1 of Mallotus nudiflorus. Taxonomy (NCBI): domain Eukaryota; kingdom Viridiplantae; phylum Streptophyta; class Magnoliopsida; order Malpighiales; family Euphorbiaceae; genus Mallotus; species Mallotus nudiflorus. The sequence goes on from CANTUR010000488.1 coordinate 22,653, forward strand.
GGGTTTTTGATTTTTTTGAGCTTCGAATTGATTGATTCATGGAAACTCCCTTCATAAATATTGATCCTAATAGCTTAATATACATGTATGAATTTTTGTGGAATTTTTGGAGATTTTTTGGATTTTTGGGTATTTTTGAATATTTAATATTATTTTCTAATTTTTGGAAATTAATTATTTAAATTATGAAATTGTGTTTTATGGTTGAATTAGGTGTTGAAATGAATTATATGAATTTATTTGGAATTTTTATGAATTTTTATGTATTTATTTTAAATTATTGAAGTTTATGTAAATTTGGGAAATTAGGGTTAAATGTGTTTTTAATTGAAATTAATTGGTTAATTGAGTTTAATTATTGATATTATTGATAAATATGTTGAGAAAATTAATTTTGGATAATTGTATAATTTTGGTGAATTTTTGAAGTAATTTAAGTATATTTATATATATAGGGGTATTTTGGTAATTTTACCCTAAATTGACTAAAAATGTAATTTAATTGGTTTTAATAGTTATTTAAGGTATAAAAATGATTTCTAAAAATTATTTAGTATTTTTAACTAATTAAAACTATTTTTCGTGAATTATTTTCAATTATATATATAATATATGGTTTTACTAATAAAATGAGTTTTTATCGGTTTTTACAGTGTTTTAAGATTAGTTATGTAATTTCTATGTATAAAATGAATTTCTATGTTATAAGGGTATTTTTGGTATTATCAGAATTGTTCTGTGTTTGTGGACCCCGGTCGATAGACTTTAGTTTGGAGTCCGACCGAGGGGTTGTGGTTGAGTGTTGAGCTTGTTTTTCGAAGTGTATTTCTTTGCAAGGTCGGCTCTACTCTTTTGAGTAGAGAGATGTCCGTTTTACAGGGGAGGTTCTGTCGGATTTTCGGTAGAATTCTCGTAAAACATGATATCCGATCGAACCCTAATTCTATTTCTGTGTTTAATACTCTAGATCGAATTCTAGGATTTCTGTTAGGTTTATTCTAATGTCTGTCGTTATTGTTTGTTTAGTTGCGCCGAGACTGAGGGCTAGTGGATCAGGCCCGTCGGACCCGTCTCGTGGAACGCACTAATTTATGAGTTACTATACTATATATATATGCTTTAGGATGCATGATTTAGAAATATATATTTTATTTTGATTAAAATGCATAAATAATGTGATTTGTATTTAAGTATATTTTTGATTTATTTTTGGTATATATTAAATTATATGCATGTTTTGTTAATAAATTATATTTAAAATGTTTTTAAATATATTCTAGCTTAATTTATGATTTAATTGGATTCATTTGACGTATATATACTCGAAATATACCTGATTTACTTTTGGTATATTTCTAGTATATATATGGTTTATGTTGATATTTTATTAAACTTCATGCATCATTTATTTTTGTGAATGAATGTTTTATATTATTAATGATGAAGGATATTAATAGAACGTGCTACCTAGTGGGCAGCACTAGGACCGAGTATGTACCGGTACGCCTATAGTATTTAGGCTATATTACTAACCATTTGTGGATATTGATTGATTATGATTATTGATATGTGTGATGTGATTTGGGTGTGATTGCTGGAGCTCGGTTGACTAAGTGTCTCGGGGCCAATCACACTGGCAGTCAGACTGCTGGAGCTTGGTTGACTTAGTATCTCGGGGCCAGTCTACTGTCTAAATGGATTAAGTGGATATATTTGGATTCAGTGAGCCTGTATGGCTAGAGTGTTGTCTAACACTGTTTTCGAGGTTGCGATATTCTAGGGTTCTATGTGATCCTTCATAAAAGATGATTTTCAATAAAAACATATAAAATGATTTTCCTGCATCTGTGTGTATTGCCTGTATATATACATATTATATATATACTGTTGATTGTATGCATTGTCACTTAGTGTGTATGTATATATATTATAGTAATTCACTCAGTGAGGTCTGACTCCCCTCCGTTGATAATTTTTCAGGAGAGTCAACATCTTCAGACCTCAGTAGCAGGCCTGTACGCCGGATTTCTTCCGCCCCGGCTTCTTTGTGTAAACTGCTTACTTGGGTCTTATTTTTATAATCTAGACACTGCAGTAGTTGTAAATTAATTATGGGATTATATGTATTTTATTTATGTGAGATATTGTATTATATTTGAAACTGGATTTGTATTAGAAGATTTATATATATGAGATGAGATTTGATTTAAATCCAGTTGGTGAAAATAATATTGTGATATTTATGATTTTCATTTCTGCTGCATTATATATTGCTACTATTATTGCAGGTTTTATTTTATTTTTAGGCTTGCTACGGGTTCCGAATTCGAAAGAATTCCCGTTCCCTAGCGCCAGTCATGGCCCCTGTTTTGGGTCGTGACACAGAACCTCCCCTGTAAAACGGATATCTCTCTACTCAAAGAGTAGAGCCGGCCCTGCAAAGAAACACACTTCAAAAAATGAACACAGAAACACATCCACAACCTCTCGATCGGACTCCAAACTACAGTCTACCGACCAGGGTCCACAATTAACAGAACAATATAAAAATACCAAAAATACCCTTATATCACAGAAATACATTTTATAAGTAGAAATTACTTAATTAACCCTAAAACACAGTAAAAACCGATAAAACTCATTTTATTTAGAAAAATCGTATATTATATATATAATTAAAAATAATTCACGAAAAATAGTTTTAATTAATCAAAAATACTAAATAATTTTTAGAAATCATTTTTATACCTTAAATAACTATTAAAACCAATTTAATTATATTTTTAGTCAATTTAGGGTAAAATTACCAAAATACCCCTATATATATAAATATACTAAAATTACTCCAAAAATTCACCAAAAATAATATAATTGCACAAAATTTATTTTCTCAACATATTTATCAATAATTAAACTCAATTAACTAATTAATTTCAATTAAAAACACAATTAGCCCTATTTTCCCAAAATTACATAAACTAAATAAATTCAAAATAAATACATAAAAATTCACAAAAATTCCAAATAAATTTCTATAATTCATTTCAGCACCTATAATTATCATAAAACACAATTTCATAATTTAATTAATTAATTTTCGAAAATTAGAAAATAATAATAAAATATTCACAAATACCCAAAAATAAAAATAACTCCAAAAAATTCTACAAAAATTCACACATATAGATTAATCTAAGGGGAACAACATTTGTGAAGGAATTTTTCATGAATCAATCAATTTGAAGTTCAAAAAAAATCAAGAAGCTAAAATGGCCGAATTGAAGATTTAGCTCAAACCTCATCAACCACTTGTTTTTCAGCCAAAAGGAGCTTAGAATAGGGACCATCGGAGCTCAAGGAGTCAATGAAGACCGGCAATGCATGAAATGGTGGCCGGAATCGTGATCGATGGTGAAAAGCTTCACTTGCTGCCACCGTGAATTCTGGGCGTTCCAGCGAGCTTCCAGCGACCTGATCACATCGGAGAGGAAGAGGAAGGAAGGGGGAGAAGGTTGACAGCAGATGATGGCGGCGAAGGGCAGTCCGGCGTGCTAGAACGGGAGGTGCAGTGAGGGTAGGGCGTCGGGAGAGAAGAAGAAGGAGGGAGGGGCAGATTGGTAATTTGCCAAATCTTGATTTTTGATAAATATTATATATGTATAGGTATGTATATATATATATACTTTATATTATTTTAATATATAATATGATATAGACAATAAATATTCACCACACACATAATTTAATAATTTAATAATTTATATACCAAATAAAAAATAATTAAATAACAATAAAACTAATTAATTATTAATAAATATTAATAAAATATTAGGATAATTAATTAAACCCTAGTTTAATGAATAAATACACATATATACATTATTTAGTACTTTAAAAGTACATATGAGTTCATGCAAATGTGTAAAATTGTTTAAAATAATTAATATTAAATTATTTACGTATCAATTTTTCCGAAAATCAATTTTCCCGAAAATGCAAGTCCCAGGAAAATTTTACGTAAAATACTTAAAATAACAATAAAATAATCAAAAATAAATTTTAATTAAATAACAACTCATGAAATATCATAAATATACACAAAAATTATTAACACTGCATATCCCGATGCAGTATTAAAATATTTAAAAACTCGGGATATTACATGCACCCTAATAATAATAATAATAATATTTTTAAATAATAAAACTTCTAAATAAATTATTTTATGCAAGAAAATATTTAACGTAAAATAAATAAATATTAGTTATAAATAATAATAATAATAATAATAATAATAATATTATTATTATTATTATTATTATTATTATTATTATTATTATTATTAAATAATAAAACTTCTAAATAAATTATTTTATGCAAGAAAATATTTAACGTAAAATAAATAAATATTAGTTATAAATAATTATAATATAATAATAATATCAAACAAATAAATAATACTTAATAATAAACTAACTTTTAAATCTCAATAAAATAATCATAATAAATAAAAGTTTAAAAATATTATTAACACTACATATCTCAATATATTTTAATACTCAATATATTTTAATAATTTAAAAATATTGGGTTATTACAATAATGTAAAATAATTTATCACTAGTCACAAATAATTGTAATGTAATAATAATATTAAACAAATATATAATACTTAACAACAAATTAACTTTTAAATCTCAATAAAATAATCATAATAAATAGAAATTTAAAAATATTATTAATACTGCATATCTCAATATATTTTAATAATTTAAAAATATTGAGTGATTATGTTCTACATCATCACCATTTTTCACTTCTTGTGTTTTATCCACCAACATCAAAAGTGCCATCTTTTTTAGTATTGCTGCATACTAAAGGCTAGGGGTGTGCAAAATTGAAGCGGACTGAATAATTGAATCAAGATTCGGTTTAATATCAGTTCTTGTTTTTGAAATTTTGAAAATTTCGATTAAAACTGAAACCGACCGAATAAACCAACTAAGTTTAATATATATGTATTTCATGTTGATATAGGTTATGTAATGATGTACATCTCACAGTTCGAGTCTTAGCACTCTAACTATATATTTCCAATCATTTTTTTTTTTTTGCATGAATATCCTTAAGTTTAATTAAAAAATATCCTTGGTGTTGCTAGGATTTGATAATGGGCCAATTAAGTCAATATATCTTCTGGTATAGAAATTAAATTTTGGTGATTGTTATTAATAAATGGTATAAGTTGATTTATACTTGGGTATATTAGTTAGTTGATGATATAAGAAGGAAAGAGATAAAGAAAGGTATTATTATTGGAAGTGTGAACTTGAGACTATATAATAAAGATCTAAATGTATGAGAAAGAACCAATAGTGATTGTGCATTCTTAAGTTCGTCAGTTGCGATTGAAGTAGATCTCAATGGTTAAAGTGTTGTAGAGGAATAACAATATGGAAGAACATACGTGGGAGACAGAAGCTGAGATGCGAGCACTGTACCCCTATTTTTTTTCTCGATAAATTTTGTATCCCCTCCCCTTTATTTTGAAAATTTGAGGACGAATTTTTGTGAGGGGGGAAGACTGTTATGACTCAAATTTTTTTATAAATTATAAAATTAAATTATGAGATATGCAGTATTAATATATTTTTTTTATTAATGAGGATTAAAATATTTTTGACGTTATTATTATTTTATTTATTTGTTTATTAAATTGTGATGTTTGGTTATTATGAAATTAAATTTTATTTGGAGAGTTATTATTTATTATATTATTATTTGTCATTGTTGCTAGACTAAAAATTAAAGTTAAATTTTATTGTTATTTATTATTTAATATTAATCTGAGGATTAATTAGTGTTAATTAAGATTTGATTATTATTATTATTTGTGGTTTACTTTTATTAAATATAAACTAATGATTGTATATATATATGTGTGCATATTGTGTGGTGGAGAATAATTAGGAAGATATTTTATTTTAAATTATATTATAGTTGTACTATTTGTACCATATAAAAGAATAATAATATATAAATTTTGATATTTTGTGGTGTTGAGTGGTATGTGTAGATGTGTGTGTGTGTGTATATATATATATATATATATATTAATTAATTAAAAAAAGGGACAACATTTTTAGGGTAGTAGCTTCTTCTCCTTATTTCTTTCTTTCTTTCTTCCTCTGTAACTAAACCTCTGCGCACCACCACCTTAGCTCACCAAACCACCACCGGCAGTAGTAGAGGGCACCACTGTGTGAACAGTGCAGTTCAGTCGTTAGCGAGAAAATCAGCCAAGCTTAGTCTCGTTTCGAATCTCGTGCTACGAGTTTTGATAATATGTGGTTTGTTTCGAGTGATTCGACCAATAAGGGTTTCAAAAACTCGATTTTATATATTGGTTAATATGTTTAACTTGATTTTTCTTATTGAATTTAATTTTATTTGGAGATGTGGTAGTTATATAAATTGATTTTTGAGCTAAGATCTACCTAAATATTATATTAATTATATTTTTGAGCTAAGTCCCAGGTCTGAAAAATTTTCTTATTTTTATTAAATTCCATATGTTATTTAGAGCAATTTTCGTGAAGGAAGTTTAATTAAATTATGTACCGAATTTTTATTATGAATTTTTGAATGTTTATGTAAAAAATAGAATTTTTGGAGAAATTAATATAAAGGAGTAAATTTTATATGTTAATTGAAATTATTTGTAATTATTGTGTTTTAGATAACTTTTGAATAATAATTGGTATTAAAATAATTTTTATAAATTTATTACTATTTTTAGCTAATTAATATTAATTTCTAGAATTATATCCAAATAATAATTTTAATTATTAATTTTGAACTTAAATGATTTTTAATTGTTTAAATTAGATAATTTAATAATTTAATTGATTATTGGTAATTAAATGCTATTTAAAATAGAATATTTAAAAGAATAAGTTTAATTAATATTATTTACTTATATTTGAAATTTTATTATTTAATTTGGAAAATAAATATTTTTGATGCTTTTATTATATAAATAAGTTGATTTTGATATTTAAATGAGATTTTTATAATTTTGGATGAATTAATGGTATTTATTATTAGTTTATTTATTGTGGTATTTGATTGAATTTTGATAGTTTTATGTCTACATATGTATTTTTGGAAGTTAGTAAATTATTTGATTTTAATTGAAATTGTTGCTAATTATTTTGTTTTAAACTATTTATGGATTAATAAAAGTATGAAAGGTAATTTTTAATATTATTTTCCACTTATCAGTTAATTTGTGATAATTTTGGAATAATATGTGGATAATAAATTTATTTATTATTTTTTAGCTTAAATGGGTATTTTAGTATTTTTATGATGTTAAATAGTGATTTTAATAATTATTTGCAATTTCTGCTAATTTAATTGTAAAATGGGAATTTTATTCCATTGATGAATCTTATTAGCAAATATTATTTAAAAGCTAGAATTTTATTATTTAGTTGGAAAATAAAGGTTTTTAATATTTTTATGAGACATTTTGGTGATTTGAGAAGTTATTATATTTTTATATAGATTTTTATGATTTTTGGGTGAATTATTTGAAATTATAATTTTCTTTTATATATATTTGTGGATTGTTGAGGCTCAGTTGGACATTATGAGTAGTTCCATGATCCAACCTGAGCAGTTGAACTTATGTGTTATAGAAGTGTAGTTTTTGCTCAAGATCGACCCTACTTTTGTAGGGAGATGTCAGTTTTACACATGAGAGTTTACTGAATTTTTGGTGAATTTCTCATAAAATATAACAACCAATCTGAGTCTAATTTTAAAATTTTGGTCAAGTCGTGTTTAGATCGAGTCATTCTTAGAAATTCTAGAGTTATTAAATTAGAAATTTTATTCTAATAATAATAATATTATTATTTTTCTTTTGTTGTGCCTCGACCTAGGCCGACCAGACCAGGCCAGCCGAACCTAAACAGCAGTGCTCAGTAGTATAGTGAGTTATCATTATATATATGCATTACACGTAAAATAAATATTTGTGAGCATCCATATTTTAATAATGTAAATATAAGTATGATTTATTTTATTAAATGTTTATATCTATGTTTTATTATATAAGTGGTATATATTTTGTATATTACCTTGAAATGGATGTTACCATGTTTAAATTATGCATTTCATTATTTTTAATAAGTATAAGTATGATTTGGAGGATAGTTGTCAAAAGTGCCACCTAATGAGCTATACTAGAGCTGTTGCACGATAGTACGGTAGATTTTAGGCCAAGAATTTGATTATTTGATTATGAAATTAAATATTGAGATTAAAGGTTATTGGAAATGGTGGTTGCGGATTCTTGGTTGACCTAGTGTACTCAGGGCTAGTCAGTACCTTAAGTTGGACAAATAAATATTTGGAGTTATGGATAAACTGGTTGGCTATTGGTTATGTGATCGAAGTTGCAGATTATTTAGGATTTTGCTCCAATCCTCCACCTAAAATTTTATATATTTAGTTATTAAAAGAAAAGTGATTTTGACATGTGTATGAAATGCATATATATTATATTATATAAAAATAAATATATTATTATACTGATGTCTGAATGTTTGTATATTTAGAGTGCATGTATATATATAATAATAATTCACTTAGTGAGATCTGACCCCCTCAATATTTTTTAGGATACTTTACTTCATTAGATCTCAACACTAAAACCCTCCACCGGTCTTCTTCAACCCCGCCTAGATGATGTAATTTGTATATATGAACTTTTATTCATATTCTAGAAGTTGCAGTAATAGTACTCTAGCGTTGTAGTGTTTAGTATTATTTTTATAATGAATATTTGTATTTGAAGGATATTGTATTGTTATGTTTTATTATATGATATGAGAATTTCTCTAATATGATTTAAACTTTTTAATTCCTTGGTATTTTTTTATTATGGTTCCCATGAGTTTCTATTTTTAAGGTTTGCTACGACATCTGGATTATAATAATTTCCGTTCACTAGTACCGGTTGTCACGACCCAAAACAAGGAGTCATGACCAACGCTAGGGAACGAGAATTCTTTTGAATCCAGATGCCGTAGCAAGCCTTAAAAATAAAAGCATGCAATAAAGTAAAATAAATAAAATATTATTCCGCGAAAATTAAATCTCATAAAATAAAATAACTCTCAACATCCCTTAATATCATAAATCACATCTCATATCATAAGTAAAAATCTTTTAGTACAAATCTTTCAGAGTAACACTCTGAATTTAGAATCTCATACAAGTATAATTCAAAAACAGATTAAAGTACAACCACTATTGCACTACTGCAGTGTCTAGAGTACAAAATAAAACTCAAGTAAGTGATTTACATAGTAAAGCTGGAGCGGAAGAAATCCGGCGAACAGGTCTACTACTAAAGTCTGAAGATGAAGACTCTCCTGAAAAAAAATATCAACAGAGGGGAGTCAGACCTCACTAAGTGAATTATTATAATATATATACATGTATAGCTAAATGTCAAATGTAGACACTTAATAGTATATATAATAAATATATATACATACAATTACACACAGATGCAAAGGAAATCATTTTTTTAATGAAATCTATCAGTTTATGAAGGATCAAATAGAACCCTATATAATCGCAATCTCAAATATCAATGGATTTCACTCTAGCCATACAAGCCCACTTAGTTCTAAATAATTCACTTAGTCCAACTGGACAATAGACTGGCCCCGAGACACTAAGTCAACTGAGCTCCAATAGTCTGACTGTCAATGTGATTGGGCTCGAGACACTTGGTCAATCAAGCTCCAACAATCACACTCTCAATCATATCTCATATCAATCAACAAGTCATAATCCACCAATAGGTTAGTAATTTAACCTAAAATCTACTGTCGTACCGGTACGTACTTGGTCCTAGTGCTGCCCACTAGGTAGCACGTTCTATTGATATCCTTCATTAAAATAAACTCATACATTCGTAAAATAAATGATGCATAATATTAATTTAAATGGCAATATAAACCATATATATATACTAGAAATATACAAAAAATAAACTAAGTATATTTTGAGTATATATATGTTAGATAAATTCAATTCAATCATAAAACATATAAAAAATAAACCATATATATATACAAAAAAAAAACATTTAAGTATAAATCAAAAGTAAAACATGCATTTATTTCAAAATATACCAAAAATATACTAATCATTTATTAAAACGATTTATGCATAAATCATGCAATTAAAACATATATTTCTAAAACATGCAACCTAAATGCACACATATATAAAATAACAACACACAATTGTGCGCTCCACGAGACAGGTCCAACGGGTCTGGTCCACTAGGCCTCAGTCTCGGCGCAACTAATAAATAAATAAATAACATAAAGATCAGTATAAATCTAACTTAATTTCTAGAAACTCGATCTAGAATTCTAGAGACAAACAAAGAATAGGAATTAGACCCGACATCACGTTTTATGAGAATTCTACCAAAAATTCGACAAAACCTCCTTTGTAAAACAGACATCTCTCTACTTAAAAAGTAAAACCGGTCTTGCAAGAAAAATACACTTCAAAATAGAATTCTCAAAACCCCTTGGTCGGACCTCAAACTGCAATTTCCACTGACCGAGGTTCACAATTCATAAGGTATACACAAAATATATTAAAATTTCATAAATACCAAAAATACCTTTTTTATACCAAAATATAGCAATTTACATATTTAAACATTAAAAATAATTATATCACTGATAATTACTTAAAAACCCTAATATTAATATAATATTATTAAAAATCATTTTATAAATCCAAATTACTCAATTAGCCCAAAAACATATTAAATATTACTAAAAACCCATTTATTCACAAAAATAGTATATTATATATAGTTTGAAAATAATTTTTGAAAAATAGTTTTAATTAGTTAAAAATAGTAAATAATTTGTAAAAAATCATTTTTATTCTTCAAATAATAATTAAAACCAATTAAACTTAATATTCAACTAAAATTACTACCAAATTACCAAAATACCCTTAATATATAAAAATTCACATAATATACTATAATTACTCAAAAATTCACTAAAAATTATATAATTACTCTAAAATTATTGTATCAACATAAAATTTAATAAAATCAACAATTATACTCAATTAACCAATTAATTTTAACAAAATACATATTTAACCTAAATTTCCAAAATTCACATAAACTAAATAAAATTGTATTAATTACACAAAAATCAAAAAAATTATAAATTAAATTCTATAATTATTTTCAACCACCATAAAGCCTAAAAATCACAATTTCAAAATTTATTTAATTAATTTACGAAAATTAGAAAATAATAATAAAATAATAAAAAATTCACAAAAATCAAAATAAATTCTAAAAATTCCAAAAAAATTCCAGAGTGTAGATTGAACTAGTAGAATCAACTTTTATAAAGGAATGAAGCTTAAATATTAAATATCAAAGTTCAAAAAAATTGAGAAATAAAAATGGCCGAAAATGAAATCAAGCTCAAATCCTTACCAAATTGAGTTTTCAAGCTACAAGGAGTTTGGAATCGGCTTCTATGGAGTTCTAGAAGTTCAACGGCACTGAAATCACCGGGTTTGGTGGCCGAAAAGTTGGTGAATGGAGGAGAGGGTGGTTTCAGCCAAAAATGGCTTCCTCAAGCTGTTGCCGACGCCAAAGGGGATGATAGGGACGGCGGAGTTGCTAGAGGAAGAGGTGGCGCTCCAGGAGGCACTTTGAACCGAGTTGCAGTGGTGAGGGAAGGGGACAGGATGGTTTCTGGATGAAGGAAGAAGAAGATATATATATATATATATATATATATATATATATATATATATATATATATATAATGCATGAAGCAATATAATTTAGTAAAATAAAATAACATTAAACATAAAATATTATTTTCCAAGATAATAAATTTCGGGATAATTTTTACGTAGAAAACTATAAATAAACGTAAAATAACATTAATTATTCACAAAATCATCAAATAATCAAATATATATTTTAAAATTTATTAATACTGCATATTTCGATTTAATATAAAAACATTTAAAAACTCGGATTATAACACCGGTCATGGTTTTCGGGTTGGGTTGTGACATCTGTACTTTTTGTCATGATTTTATTCTATAATAAAATGACTTATTTTATTTAAGAATATATATTTTAATTTTTGAAAGAAATATGAAGAGATTAATAATTATCAAAATTTTTATTATCTGATATTTTTATTAATTTTTGATTTTTTTGGGATTAGTAATATATATTTATTAATATAAAAAATATTTTTTAAAAATATTTGTAATAATTATAATTACTTTCACAAAGAGTTAGTGATATAAAAGTGTTACTATATATTTCTTGATTTCTTATTTTTTTAAAAATAAAGTATATTTTTATAGAATTATATTTTTACAATTATACCATCATTTTATAAATTATTATTATTGTTATTATTTTTTATAAATTTAAAATATTCTTATAGAATAATTAAAATAGTTTTACTTTATTTGTAATAAAAAAAATAGAAATATATATATATATATATAGAGGGTATCCAAATCAAGTTAAGCTGTATCAAACTTTTAGTAGTTTGAATTTAATTTGTTTAAAATCGAACCGAGCTGGTAGGCCGCATGTTGTACATCATCACCAATTTTCACTTTTCATCTCTTGTTTTTAACCCACCAACATCAAAAGTGCCGTCTTTTTTGAGTATTGCTGCATACTAAAGACTAGGGGGTGTACAAAATTGAACCAGACCGAATAATTGAATCAAAATTCGATTTAATATTAGTTTTTGTTTTTGAAAATTTCGATTAAAACCAAAACCCACCGAATAAACCAACTAAGTTTAATATATATGTATTTTATGTTGATATAGGTTATGTAATGATGTACAGTTCGAGTCTTAGCATTCTAACTATGTATTTCCAATCATTTTTTTTTGCATGAATATCCTTAAGTTTAATTAAAAAATATCTTCTTGTTGCTAGGATTTGATACATATTTTTAATTATTCTTTATGAGTATTTTTTAAGTTTAATTAAAAAATATCTTTGATGTTGTGGGGATTGCCAATTAAGTCAATTAAGAGGCACATTACCACTAGACCACTGAAGGAACGCTTGTTTTGATATTACCATTTTGTTGTAATTTCAGTTAGCCGAAAACTGACCGAACTCCAACTTTAAATTTCAGTTCAGTATTAAATTTTTAATTGGCTTGCTATTTTGGTAGTGGGACGTTTGGGTCAAAAAGTAGCCGACACAGAGTTGTTCAATGACCCACTGAAAAAAGGCAGATATTGTAAGTACAACCACGTGCTTAAAAATATTACAAGTCTAATATTAAATATATAATAATTGTTAGTAACAATTAAATTGTTATAATAATTGTTTACTAGTTAAATGTAGTAACGTTGATTAAAATATTACAAGTTTATAAAATTTATAATACTCGATAATTATATAAATAAAAAGATGCTTATATTTTTTTCTGAAATTTTTGTAAAATGTCATAATAAAATAATCAAATTTAAATTAACTAAATTTTATTTATTTATTAATTAATGAAAACCATAAGTTTTTCTAAAAATTAGTTCATAAATTTTTTGTTATATAAATAAAATAGATATTTTATGATTTTCAAATATTCTATTTAACGTTAATAAAAAATAAATTTAAATTAAATATTATTTAATATCTAATTATTAGCTAAAAAAATAAATTTTTTAAAATGGTTGGATGGAATTTTTTAAAGTAAAAAAAAATATTACCATTAAAAATATTGAAAAATATAAAGTGTACGATCATAAAAATAGTAAAAATTAGATTTGATATCTATGTTGCACGAACACTTCTATAAAGACACGTGTTTTGTGTCGGATACGTTTTCAACACTAACAGATCTCAGAAACCTACTCGACACATTTTAGAGGCATTTTTAAAAATAAAAAAAATATCGAGACAGTTAAAAAAAAGGACACATATGTCTCTTTTAAACATACATATTTTCTATCATTGGATGAAATGAAATTAAAGACGACATTCTTTAATTCAATTTATAATTTATATAAAATAAACTTTATAATTTTTCATATTTATAAATTAATATCTATATTTTTAATATTTATAAATTGATCCCATTATCTGTGTTTTATATATTTTTAAAAAAAAAGTCATTTCTCTATATCCGTATCCCATATTAGTACTACCTAGCTTGATATCATGTCTAATTGTTTAGAAATTTTTTCCATTCTTATTATCATACCCACACAAATTACACTTCTTATTTTATAAATTTTTGAGAGGTTTTATTCTGTATTTTTAAAATTGAAAAATCAAACTAGCATTTCAGCTTTAATTGGTGAAAAAGAATCTAACAATATTTTTTAAAATTAATTGGGTAAACTATTTTTTTCATTGGTCTATTATTGGCTTTCAAGTCAAATTTCAATCTGTCCTTATTTTGATTAAAATATCACATTTAAAGTTAAATAAAAAACCCTAAAAAAAAGAAAAGAAAACGCTAAATTGGCTCAACTATATATATACATCTATTTCACAGGAGAACAGCTTCACGAATATGCTATAAATTGTTTTTAATTAATTTTTAACAGTTAATTTAGTTAATTTTAAATTCTATTTTCCTAAATAACTGGTCAAATTCGCACTTTTTTTTTAATCCAAATAATGTATGTAACTGGTCAAATATATATATATATATATATATATATATATATATATATATATATATATATATATGTCCCTTTTTAGACGTCAACACTATGTATATATATGTGTATTGATTCCTAAATTTTCATCACCACAAAACAAAATCAAAATGGCCATTTCCAATAACTTCCTGAGGTTTGTTTCAATAATGCTGCTGCTGCTGATAACGATAGGCGTGAAAACAAGTGAAGCAACATGTATGGATCTGTGCGTATCTGTATGTTTGTCGCAAACAAAGGGAACCAGAGATAAATGTGCTGGTGTATGCAAACCTTATTGTAAGACTAATGGTGGGAATATTGGTTTTGTACCCGGAGCAGGGGAGAGTAAAGGGCCAGGTCAATGAAAACATGATAAAAGCGAAGAATCCAAAAAGGGGAAGAGCCCAGGTTTCAATCAACCTGGACAATTCTTTTTTACAATAAATTTTGTGAAACAATAATTATAAATTTGTAGTGTTGTTTTAAGAACATAAATACAAACAATAATGTAATTGATATTATTCAACTTTGTAAAGACAAACAATAAAGTAATTAATGTTATTCAACGTTGTAAAAAGAAGGGTTGTGCATCATGGGGGAAAAAAAATCATTTTATAAGGTCTGTGTTCAAGGCAAGCTTTAAATATAATAGCACAATCCATCCCAATTGAGTTGAGTATAAGTAGCCAAATCTTAATAGACAAACATTTAATTTCAAATAATGAGGTGATGATCATCCCTTTTGATATGAATAGAAATCACATGCTAAATATGCAAATATTTTTCATGATAAGTACTTGAAATAGGCCTCGAGAGAATAGTAATGTGTTAACTCTTCTTAAAAGGTATTTTGAGGTGTAAAATTTAAATTTTACTATTATCAATTTGAAAAGGGATAACTATTCCCTGCTGCGCAGTCAATCAATGCTAAAATTATATGCCATTTTTATTTTTCTTTTAAAAGTATTTGAAATGGTGGAGTTAGCGTAAAGATAACTTATTACATCCTTTTATGGGTTTGCCAAGAGCTCTATACATCCCTAGTTTCATTTTATTATAACCCTATAACGGACATAAAACAGAATCATAGTATTTTCTAGGGAGATATAAAGTAATATAGAAACAACAACGTCACAACTACAACGACATTCATGTCTATAGCAAATAGGCTTCAAGTAATGATTGTAATAAAATAATATTGCCTGCTTAATTAGGCATTTAACAACTTGCACATATAGGATGACACTGAATAAATGAAACCTACATCGACAGTTTCGTGCATGTTGGGGATGCCTTTAATTACATTTTTTTCAATTCTCTAAATCATCATAGAGAATACTTTTAGAATATGGCATACTAATAATCTTATAGATAAATTGTAAGTTGTTAGATAGGTCCATCTTCATAAGGAAACCATTTTTTTCAATTCTTTAACGAGAGATTCAACGGCCGAACGGTTAAATTGGACTCTCAATTGTACCCAAAATTAACATTGAATCTTAATTTTTTTTTGGTTTTAATAAGAAAATTTTCTTTTGAAAATTAGATCATATTGGACTTTATTAAAAAAAAAAAAATTATAATTATGTTCTATAAGTCAAATAAAATTTTAATTTTGATGGTTAATTAAGAAAAAATTATTTAGACAAATAAATAACTTTATAATATTTTTAGAAAATATATCACCTAATTATAAAAATTTTAAACTTACATACTAATTATTTATTTTTTAATTTTTAATTTTTTTAGCTTTTCTTAAAAATTTATTCAAATTTTCCTATATTACATTACTTGGTCTCTAATATTTAAAATTTATATTATTTCTCCCTTTTATTTTGCAAAAATTATACTACTTAACTTGTCCGTCAAATTTGCAGTCATAATTACTATTAATTGACATAAAAATTATCAAGAAAATACTGTTTGCCAATCCACTTGAATATATTATACTATTTGTCTCCTCTATTTGAATATATTACATTATTTGCCTTTAATATTTATAATTTATAATTTTTATTATTAAACTAATTTTCTTAGAATTTAACTATAAAATGATAATTATACCATTTACAAAAAGGTAAAAAAAAATGCTTAATTTAATTTTATAGAATTACAATTTTATTTAAATACCAATTAATTAATATTAGTTTTAAAATATCTCCACTTAATTAACAACTTAAAGTATTTACGTTGCATTAAAAAATTTAATCAAATTAACTTTATGTTTAATTGATCAATAAATTACTGTGTAATCTAAACTAACAACTCAAATAAAGATCAATTTTACAGTTAAAAAGAGAATTTACTTGGTTAATTTTTTCATGCAGTATAAATATTTTTTAAGTTGATATTTAAGTAAAGATAGTTTAAGATTGGAAATAATTAATTGTTATTTGATTAAACTTTTGATTAGATTAAAATAAAATTTGCTACTTTTTTTTTATTAAAATATTTTTAATAAAAGCATCATTTTTATGAAAACTTAATGTATTTTGGAGAATAGAAGCTTGTGTGTTTCTTGTGATTGAATATAGAATATAAAGGTACAATTCATATACAACAGTAGCTATGAAGTAGAGTTGGAATACAATACAAACGTGAAACAAACAACTGATAAGATATATCTAGCTGATGATGTATATTCTCTAACAATTTTTATAGTCAATTAATGATAATTTTATTTAACATATATTTTTATTAAGCAACTAGTTTAATAATAAAATATATTTTGCAAAATTTAGGGGCAAATAATATAATATATTCAAATAAAGAGAAAAAATTTACTTGACGATTGTCATGTTAGTTAACTTGTAACAGAAAATAAGGGCAAATGGTGTAACTTTACATAATAGATTGAGAAAATAATAAATTTTAAATATCAGAAATCAAGTAATATAATACAGTAACCACGTGAGACAAATAATAATTCACCTATATAACTATGCCAAGAAGAGATATTGTTGTCTCTATTCCAACAATCCAATTTCACTTAATTAGTTCACACAATTCTTATTGATTTTGAAAAAAGTCTTATTATTGTTCATCAATAGTATTATTATTATTCATCAATACTATAATAAACTGAAAAAGGATTAGTATTTTTTTTTTCTTTTTAACAACAACAATAGTAATAAAAATCATTGTATCTTAATAATATATAATATTAAACTTGTTAAACAATATTAATAATGAGACTAAAAACAGTATACAATAAAAGTCATTATTTTCAAATAATATTGAGAGACGATTTTGATGTATGTACTGTTGTTTGCCAGACGTTATCATTAGCATCATCATCATAAAAAAAAATGATTAGTTTCATAGTATCCATATCTATCAAAAAATAAATAAAAAAGATTAAACATTAAAAGCAATTTAATTAGTAATATAAAGATTAAACATGTTGAACAAAATATTCACAAGAGTATAATATAATGTAAAATATCAATTCAAATAAATTAAAAATTCTTAAGATATTAAATAAATGTTCAACAAGTCAAATAAAATTCATCGAGCTACTACCAATTTCAATATAAATCCTGATAAAAAAGGTTAGTTATTTGGTTTCCGCAAGCCCTTGATTCTATTATGTATGATGATATTCAAGCCACTTTCATTTTGTCTCTGAATCTTTAAGAGTGTTATACATCTCTCTTTTTGACTTTTGGTCAAGCAATAATGTGCTGAAAAAATGGATATCTCTGGCTACTGGCATTTGTGGTAAAGAAAGTACATTTTCCTTAACTTCTTCAATAGAACAACCTGGACGACGATCTCTTAAAACTTCGCATAATGCTGCAAATTTCTTTTTCATACTTTCTTTTATACCATCCTTAATTTCTCTTACTATATTAGTAATAACCCTTATTTTTTAATTATTTTAATATAAATTGAGGTATGTAGTATTAATAAAATTTAAAAATTGTATTTATTTATTTTGTTATTTGTGATTAATAATTACTATTTTTATGTTAAAATATATTTTTTACGTAAATATGTAATTTTAAAAGTTTTATTATTTAGATATTAGGGTTAGCATTATTCATTGTTATTTTTCGGATAGTGTTATTTTAAATAATATTAATTTTAGTGCATTGTTATTTCTATTATTATTTTTATTAATTTACATTATTTATTTTATTATTAAATTATTTCATTAGTATTATTAATAATATTATTATTTAGTGTTAATTTTCTGTTATGTATTTTATTTGTATATGTGTGTGTCTATATATATGTGTGAGTTATATATATATATATACAAAAATGAAGAAAGAAAGAAACAAAAGCTACTCACCTCCTTCTTCCCCACATATCTCGATCATCCCCTATCATTGTGCCTCCCGTTTCTTCGCCGAACCGTCACCATCTTCTTCCTCCTTCTTTTCCTGTAATATCCCGCGTTTTTAAAATATTTTTACACTGTATCGGGATATGCAGTGTTAATAATTTCTGTATATCATATGATATTTTTACGAGTTAATATGTATTTAAAACCTATTTTAATTACTGTATATTATTTTCAGTATTTTACGTAAAATTTTCCCGGGATTTGCATTTTCGGGGAAATTTTCACGTAAATAATTTATTATTAATTATTTTAGATGTATTTACGGACTTACATGAACTCATACATATTTTTAAATTATTAAATAAAGCCTGTGTGTGAATATTTAATTAATTAGGGTTTAATATTACCCTAATATTTTGTTAATTATTTATTTGTTTTATTGTTATTTAATTAATTTTATTTAGTATAAATTATTAAAATATTAATATTTTTTATGTGTGTGGTGTATATTTGATGTGTGTAATTTAATATTATTTTAATATATAGTATAAAGTATATATATATACATATATTTGTCAAAAATCAAAAAGTTTGGAAAATTACCATTTTGCCCCCCGAGTCTCCTTCTTCCTCCCGATTCTTTCCTTCTCCATTTCCGGTCGCTGCCGTGCCGTTTCTTCACCGTGGGTGTGCCGTCCGGTGTGCCACCATCTTCCCCGACCAATTTCGCCGCTTGAGGAGGCCGTTGCCGGCGTCTGGAGATCGATTTTGGCCGGAGAAGCCGAAAATCGATCCACCGTCGATCACGCCGATTCCGGCCATCGTTTTTGACACCGCCGGTCTCTTTCTTCTCCTTGAGCTCCGGTGAGTGTGATTCTAGCTTTGGTTTGAGCTAAAATGGTCTAGAATTGCTTAGGTTTCGATTTTGTCAATTTCGGCCTATTAGGGTTTTTGATTTTTTTGAGCTTCGAATTGGATGATTCATGAAAAATTCATTCACAAATGTTGTTCCTAGTAGCTTAATCTACATGTATGAATTTTTGTAGAATTTTTGGAGATTTTTTGGATTTTTGGGTATTTTTGAATATTTTAATATTATTTTCTAATTTTCGGAAATTAATTATTTAAATTATGAAATTAGAGTTTATGGTTGAATTAGGTGTTGAAATGAATTATAGGAATTTATTTGGAATTTTTATGAATTTCTAAGTATTTATTTTGAATTATTGAAGTTTATGAGATTTTGAGAAATTAGGTTAATTGTGTTTTAAATTGAATTTAATTGGTTAATTGAGTTTAATTATTGATATTATTGATAAATATGTTGAGAAAATTAATTTTGGATAATTGTATGATTTTTGGTGAATTTTTGAAGTAAATTAAGTATATTTATATATATAGGGGTATTTTGGTAATTTTACCCTAAATTGTCTAAAAATGTAATTTAATTGGTTTTAATATTATTTAAGGTATAAAAATGATTTCTATAAATTATTTAGTATTTTTAACTAATTAAAACTATTTTTCGTGAATTATTTTCAATTATATATATAATATACGGTTTTTCTAATAAAATAAGTTTTAATCGGTTTTTACAGTGTTTTAAGGTTAATTATGTAATTTTTACCTATGAGATGTATTTCTAAGTTGTAAGGATATTTTTGGTATATCTGGAATCATTCTGTGTTTGTGGACCCCAGTCGGTGGACTGTAGTTTGGAGTCCGACCGTGGGATTTTGATTGTGTTGAGCCTATTTTTCGAAGTGTATTTCTTTGCAGGGTCGGCTCTACTCTTTTGAGTAAAGAGATGTCCATTTTACAGGGGAGGTTCTGCCGGATTTTCGATAGAATTCTCGTAAAACGTGATGTCCAGTCGAACCCTAATTCTGTTTCCGTATTTTAATACTCTAGATTGAATTCTAGGATTTCTGTTAGGGTTTATTCTGATGTCGATTATTTATTGCTTGTTTAGTTGCGCCGAGACCGAGGGCTAGCGGACCAGGCCCGTCGGACCTGTCTCGTGGAGCGCATTAGGTGAGTTACTATACTATATATATATGCTTAGGATGCATGATTTAGAAATGCATGTTTTATGTTGATTAAATATGCATAAATAATTTGATTATTTCTTAAGTTTATATTAGGTATATTTTTGGTATATATTAAATTATATGCATGTTTTGTAAATAAAATATATTTTAAATATTTTTAAATATATTTCGAGCTTAAGTTATAATTTGACTGGATTTATTTGACGTATATATACTCGAAATATACCTGGTTTACTTTTGGTATATTTCTGGTATATATATGGATTATAATGTTATTCCATTTGCATTCATGCATCATTTACTTTTGTGAATGAATGTTTTATATTATTAATGAAGGATATCAATAGAACGTGCTACCTAGTGGGCAGCACTAGGACCGAGTACGTACCGGTACGCCTATAGCTTTAGGCTATATTACTAGCTATTTGTGGATATTGATTTGATATGATTATTTGATATGTGAGATGTGGTTTGGGTGTGATTGCTGGAGCTCAGTTGACCAAGTGTCTCGGGGCCAATCACACTGGCAGTCAGACTGCTGGAGCTCGATTGACTTAGTGTCTCGGGGCCAGTCTACTGTCCAAATGGATTAAGTGGATATATTTGGATTAAGTGAGCCTTTATGGCTAGAGTGTTGTTTAACACTATTTTCTGAGGTTGCGATATTCTAGGGTTCTATGTGATCCTTTATAAACTGGGATTTTTTTCAGTAAAATATATAAAAATGATTTTTCTGCATCTGTATGAATTTGCCTGTATATATACATATTATATATATACTGTTGACTGTATGCATTATCACTTAGTGTGTATGTATATATATTATAGTAATTCGCTCAGTGAGGTCTGACTCCCCTTCGTTGACTATTTTTCAGGAGAGTCAACTTCTTCAGACCTCAGTAGCAGGTCGATACGCCGGATTTTTTTCGCCCCGACTTCTTTATGTAAATTGTCTACTTGAGTCTTATTTATTTTATCTAGACACTGCAGTAGTTGTGAATTAAAAGATTGGATTTTATGTACTTTATTTTAAAGAGATGTACTACATTGAAACTGGATTTGTATTAAAGATTATATATATATGATGAGATGAGTTTTGAATTAAATCCAGTTGATATGGATAATATTATGATATTATGATTTTTATTTCCGCTGCATATTATATTATATGATTATTGTTATTATTGCATGTTTATTTTATTTTTAGGCTTGCTACGGGTTCCGGATTCGAAAGAATTCCCGTTCCCCTAGCGCCGATCATGGCCCCTGTTTTGGGTCGTGACATTTCCCTTCCTCCCCGACATCGTTTGACAGCCAGCAGCTTGCCGAAATGCCTGGAAACGGCAACAACAATAGGAAATTTCTTCTCACCGTTGACCACCTTTATGGCCACCAAACCGAGTCGTTCCAGTGCCGTTCAACTCCTCTTGCTCTAGTGGTCCTTATTCCAAGCTCTGTTCAAGCTTTAATCCGATCGTTTGTGAGTTTTCTTAAATTTTTGGTTTTAAGCTTTTAGAGTTTTTATTTTTTTAGGTTGATTTAAGTAAACTCCCTTAACAAATAATGATTCTAGTAGCTCAAGCTCCATGAATATATATATATATATTTTTAATTTTTGGAATTTATTTGAATTTTGGTGAATTTTTGATTATTTGATTATTATTTATTGAATTTTCGTAAATTAATTATTTAAATTATAAATTTGGTTAATTTAGTGTTATTATATATTCTCATTAATTTTAGTCTTGAGAAAATAATTTTTGAGAATATTATGTGATTTTTAAGAATATTTTTCAATTATGTGAATATTGGAATATTAGGTTAAATTTGTATTTTTGTTAAAATTATTGGTTAATTATATGTTTTAGATAATATTAGAATATTATATGTTGATAAAATAATTTTATATAATTTTTATATAATTTTTGAGGAATATTAGTTATATTATGGACATTTTGAATTATTAGGGTAAATGTGAGTTTTTGTTAAAATTATAGTTAAATATTGTGTTTTAATTGGTTTTAGAATTATTTAAGGTATTAAAATGATTTTTATAAATGATTTTTAATTTTTAACTAATTAAAACTAATTTTTGAAAATTATTTTCAAATAATATATTATTTACTAAATTGACAATTAAATGGGTTTTTAATTACTTTTAATATATATTTAGGCTATTTAAGCTATTTGAATATATAAAGTGAATTTTTACTATTTAATATTGAATTATTGAAAAATTTAATTTTTAATAATATTATATTATTATTTTGAGATTTCTATTTAATTATTGTGAAAATAATTATATTGAGTGTTTTAATGTTTTAATATGCTATAATTTGATATTTTGAGGACATATATGAAATTTATTGATTTTTAATATATTTATTATAATAATTAATTTTTGGTGGAATTGTGGACTTTGGTTGGGAGAATTATGCAATTCGGGGTCCCAACCGAAGATGTTGAATATTTTATTGTTAGAAGTGCATTTTTTTTGTAGGATCGACTTTACTTTTTAGTAGAGAGATGTCCGTTTTACAGAGTAGGTTCCATCGAATTTTTGATAGAATTTTCGTAAAACGTGACGTCTCGTCAAGCCTGAGTTTTCAATTTTTTATCTGAATTCCGTGTTTCTAGATCGAGTCTCTTTAGAAGTATAAGTTAGATTTATTAGAATTTTTTTATTATTTTATTGTCTAGTTGCACTGAGATCGAGGTCTAGTGGACTGAGCTTGTCGAACCAGTCTTAAGGAGCGCAAACTTGTGAGTTGTTATTTTATGTATACATTACATTTAGAATGCATATTTTAGCATATATACATGTTTTGATTTGTATTTATTCATAAATTATTTTATTAAATGTTTAAGTATATGTTAGGTATATTTTTGGTATATTTTATGGTTGATTTGAATTTATTTAACATATATATATATACTCG
This sequence comes from Mallotus nudiflorus, assembly GCA_947683625.1. NCBI lineage: Eukaryota > Viridiplantae > Streptophyta > Magnoliopsida > Malpighiales > Euphorbiaceae > Mallotus > Mallotus nudiflorus. The sequence goes on from CANTUR010000488.1 coordinate 46,714, forward strand.
AAATATACTTAGTTTACTTTAGGTATATTTCTGGTATATATATGATTTATTTTTGCATTATTTATTTTCCTATATGAATGTTTTATTGAAACGAAGGATATCGATAGAATATGCTGCCTAGTGAGTAGCACTAAGACCGTGTACGTATTAATGCGATAGATTTAGGGTTGAGTGAGAATCACTTGTGGTGAAATATGATGTGATTGAGATTGATTGATTAATTGATTGAGATATTGATGTGATTGAATAGTGTGGTTACTGGAGCTCGGTTGATTTAGTGTCTCGGGGTCAATCACACTAACAGTGAGATTGCTAGAGCTCTGTTGACTTAGTGTCTCGGGGCCAGTCTACTGTCTATAATGGAATAAGTGAATTAATTTGGAATTAAGTGAGCTTGTATGGCTAAAGAGTTATTGTTGATTGAGGTTGCGATTTTAATAGGGTTCTATTTGATCCTTCATAAACAAATATTTTTTAGCATTTATCTATAAAGTGATTTCAGCATTTATCTATATAGTGAGGTTTGACTTCCTTCAGTTGTATTTTTACAGGAGATTCATTGTCTTCAGACCTCAATAGTAGGCCCATCCGCCAGACTTTTTTAGCCCTGACTATTTTGTGTAAATTGCTTACTTAATTTTATTGTACTCTAGAAAACTGCAGTAGTAGTCGTATCTTGTATTGTAGAATGTTGGTTGTTATTTCAGAGGCCTTTCTCTGAATATTGTATAATACATTTTATTTTATGATATGACAGAAGTTATTTTTATTATATTAGTTTAAGATTTTATTTATTGGTGCATATTTTATTTATTACTGCTTGCTTTTATTTTTTTAAGGCTTGCTATGGGTTCCGGATTCGAAAGAATTTCTGCTTCCTAGCACCGATCATGACTCCCAATTTGGATCGTGATATTAAGTCCCTGATATTTTTTCCCTTTTTTTCTTTATTCTTTGTTGTATCATTAGTAGATGAGTCTTTCCTTTTTTGTTTGCTTTTACCATGCTGATTGTCATCACCTTCAATGCTTTCCAAACCTAAAATATGAGCAAATTGGCTAAATGATTCTCCAATTGTAGATCCTCTATTCATCATTTGGTTTAATTGATCTTCAAAGCTTTCTTCTTTATTAATTGTCTGCTCCACATAAATATTGGACTCCAACTCTTCTAAGTCAATAGGTAAAATTCTAAATGATGAAGCGTATGTAAATTCTCCTGTAGCCACAGTGCTTATAAATATAATTTGATACTTTTCGTAAAGCTCTTGTCCAATTCATTTTTCATAAAATCTTGCAAAATTTGGATTTTCCTAAAACATAGACAAATATTAAAAATATTCATAGAATTAATTCATGGGCACTGAACCTTCTATTCTATGCTGAAACAATTATCCAAACTATCAGCACAGTCTTGGTACTCCTTGCCACTATTTGAATTTTCTCTAAATTTATCTTTTATTCACTCAACTTTCACTTTTTAAAGCAGCAAAACCTGCACTGCCTTAGACTGGAAGGATCCAGTTGATTAGAAAACAAAATAAAGATTAGAGTTTTTTGACAAATTATTTTTAGGGGGGAAGATGATTCCTCCACTGAACCTAAAGTATGAAAGATAAAAAGTTGCAGAAATCCCACATTTGCAACAAAAACCTGAAGTTATTCTTCCTAACAACATAAGCTAAAAAAGTTAAAACAAACACAATCTTACAGTAGACAACTTTAAGTACTTTTAACTTCTAAACTAACAATAAAAAAAAACAATAGCCTTATTCATTTATTTATTTTACATCACTGCTTTCCCGGCTTTCCTAACTCAAGAAAGGGCCAAGTTTTAGCTTGTATGGAATTGTCAAGCTGGTAGTAGCACACCAAACGTAATAAAAAGAATCACATGTGCATTCCAAACAAGTTTCAAAGCATGTTTAAATTAGCACACATCACTCTCTCCAACACCTTTTTTACACCTCAAGCACCCACCTAATATAATGACCAGCCATCATTTATATAAACAGAAAGTGATGACATTTAACAGCAAAGTGAAGTACCTCTGAAAAGTTCTCAAATAAATTTTCACTGTTAAGCCTTATGGAGTCATAGTAAGAAAAGTTATTGTCTTTCCACACCTTTAGTTTGAATTAGTCAACACATCCATCTATGTATTATCTAGATATTTCAAGTAAACGGAACAGAATATACAGAATTGGTGTCACTAACAACCTAAATGTGTGATCTTTACTGTTTTGTTTTTCAATTTTTAGCTATCCAATTTTCCTCTGATTTGTGTTACCACTCATATTTTATAGGCATTCCTTTTGCTAATCAGAGCAGGGATTGGCATTTGGTAATGAAATATGGAAAATTGTATCCTTCCAGTAAAAGTTAAATAACTTGAAATTATTAGTCACTTCATTGTTGCAAAATTGTATCCTTCCAACAAAGTGACTAATAATTTCACTTCACTGTTGACTAATAATTTGTTTAGTAATGCAATACGGAAGCAGCCAGAAGAGAAGATGAAAGCAAGAGCCAAAGAAGAAGAGAAAATAAAAGCAGATAGTCAACTCAAAGAAGAACAAGATGCAGCTAATCTTGCAGCTCTAAAGATTGATAAGGTATGTAATATGGCAAGGCAAATTATGAGCGACTTAGGCACAATTCAACATAGAAGCAATATGGTAAGGCCAAAGACACTTCCACAACTAGAGAAACTCAATTTAAAGAAATTGCTAGTCGATCTAAGGATACTAAAGCAATACAAGTACTACTCTATGTGACCATGCTGCTGGTCAGATTTTGATACGGTTTCCAAATGGTGAAAGAAAAGAGCAAAGTTTCTTCTTGTCAGACAAGGTTCAAGCAATTTACAATCACATTGATTCTTTAGGCAGACCAAAATTTGTCATTCGGCATAGGGGATATCATAGGTTGACAACATTCATACAAATTAACTGTTGGTGTTACCAAAATCCCACATCGGGAGTTTATAAAAAATGGGAAGAGTTCTTTGGTTATAAAAGAACTCCTCCCCCTCTTTTGTTAGATCGTTCCAAAAATTGAGAGGAAAACACTATTATGATGCGGAAAAGTCAAACGTCTCCACACAGACAATGGTGGAGAGTTAAAAATGATCCATTTTTGAAAATATGTGAAGATGAAGGTATTGTCAGACTTTACTATCAGGTATACACTACAACAAAATGGGGGTGGCAGAGCGAATGAACCGAACATTGATGGAGAAGGTTCGATATATATTGTCCAATGCTGGGTTGGACAAAGAATTTTGGGTTGAGGTTATAGTCTATGCTTGTCACCTTATCAATCGCTTACCATCGACTGCTATTAGTGGTAAAACGCCATTAGAGAAATGGTTTGGAAAACTTTCTACAGATTATGATTCCTTACATGTGTTTGGTTCCACTGCATATTACCATGTTAAGGAGTCAAAGCTGGACCCAAGAGCAAAAAAGGCAATCTTTATGGGCATTGCTTTTGGTGTGAAAGGCTATTGTCTTTGGTGTCTAGAAACAAAGAAAGTAATCTTCAACATGGATGTTACCTTTGATTAATTTACCATGTTGAGAAAGGTGACTTAAAAAAAATGGAGTAGAAAGATGGTACTCCTAAACAGGTGGATTTTAATGGCAATAGAATTGTCCTAGCCAATATAGAAACTAATGGTGATCTCCTATGGTAGAAGAAGAGCCAAATGAAGAAGAGATTTAGACCCAAGAACCTCCATAGCAACATGTATCAATTGCATTAAGGAAGGTAAAGAGGACCATTAGACAACCTACTCGTTATGCTGATATAGTCTCTTTTGCATCACCAATTGCCATTAATGACGTTCTTGCCACTTAAAATGAAGTAGTACAAAGTTCAGAACATAAAAAGTGGAGGATTGCCATAAATGAAGATATGTAGTCCCTTCAAAAGAATCAGACATGAAAACTAGTTAGTCTTTCAAAGGGAAAAAAGGCAATTAGGTGCAAATGGGTACATGCAAAGAAAGATGGATTTCCTGAAAAGGATAATGTTTGCTATAAATAAATATTGGTGGCTAAAGGCTATGTGCAAATGGAGGGAATTGATTATAATAAAGTGTTTTCTCCAGTTGTAAAGCATTCCTCCATTAAAAATTTATTGGCTTTGGTAGTATAGTTGGGTTTGGAACTAGTTCAGATGAATGTAAAAACTGCATTTTTACATGGAGACTTGGATGAGGATATCTACATGACTCAACTAGATGGATTCAAAGTTGTTAATAAAGAAAAAATGGTTTGCAATTTAGAAAAATCACTATATGGATTGAAGCAATCTCCGAGGTAGTGGTATAAGCGATTTGACAAGTTTATGATAGGGCAAAAGTACACGAGAAGCAAACACGATCATTGTGTGTATTTGCGCAAGCTATAAGATGGATCCTATATATATCTTCTTCTTTATGTTGATGATATGCTGATAGCGTCCAGGAGTCAAACAAAGATTGAGAAATTAAAGACTTAATTGAATAGGGAGTTTAAGATGAATGATCTTGATGAAGTAAAGAAAATTCTCGGCATGGAAATATGTCACGACCCAAACTAGGAGTCATGACCAGTGCTAGGGAACGAGAATTCTTTCGAATCCGGAACCCGTAGCAAGCCTAGGAAAATAAAATCATATAATAAATAAATAAAGAGTACAATATAATAAAAAATTTTTGAATCAATATATAAAATAAATACTCCAAATCCTTTCATAAATGTATACATATCGTAATAATCAAATACAAATTTTTCAGAGTATACAATATTAAAATAATATAATACTCTTCCGATACAATAACACTACTACTACAGTTTCTAGAGTACAAATCAGAATTCAGAATATACATTTGCATAAAATAGCCGGGACTGAAGAACACCGGTGAGGAACTTTACAACTAAGGTCTGACGATATGGGATCTCTTGAAAAAAAATAATTGAGGGGGGTCAGACTTCACCGAGTGAATTATTATACTATATATAAATGCAAACTAAACCATAACAATCAGACATTCTTATATATATATGTATATACACACATTTCACACGAATGCCAAACTCTGCTTTTATAAATATGCATAATGTAGGAAAATATTTGTTTTAATTCATGAATGATCCATAGAACCCTAAATAATAACAACCTCAACAACCCTATCATCACTCTAGCCATGCAGGCTCACTTGATTCCAAATAGAACACTTATTTCAATACGGACAACAGACTGACCCCGAGACACTAAGTCAACCGAGCTCCAGCAGTCTGACTGTCAGTGTGATTGGCCCCGAGACACTTGGTCAATCGAGCTCCAACAATCACACTATCTATCACCTCACATCTCAATCAACCCAATAGATCATTCAATTCACTTATGGACAGTAGACTGGCCCCGAGACACTAAGTCAACTGAGCTCCAGCAGTTTGACTGTCAGTGTGATTGGCCTCGCAATCACACTATCTAACATACCATTAATTTTAGTCAAATCAATTAAATCAACTATAATCACCCAAAATTAACTCTCACTCAACCCTATTCTTTCATACCGATACGTACGCGGCCCTAGTGTTGCCCACTAGGAAGCACGTTCTATTGATATCCTTCACTTATAATAAATCATTCATTCGGAAAATAATTAACGTAGAACAATATTCATAATAGTAAAACCAACCACATATATATATATATATATACCAAAAATATACCTAAAATATACCCAGTATATTTCGGGTATATATATATATGTCAAATAAAATATTAAATAAACTAAAGATAAATCATTAATATAGTTAAAAACAATTTAAATGAGTAACAATAATTTAACATGCATTTTCTTAAAAATATACTTAAATATACAAAAGATATACCCTAAGTACACAAATCATTTAATAAAATATTTATATATAAATATTCATTTAAATATGTGTTTAGGTTTAACATATATTCAAAAATATACTAAAAATAAACCTAATTATCTAGCATGCATATATCAAAAATAAACCCTAAATATACCACTAATGTGTTAGGTTTAATTTAATAATAAAACATGTATTTATTTGGAAATAAATCAAAATATACTAAAAATAAACTTTAAAATAATTTAAGTGTAGGTTTGTAATATAACATGCATTTATTTAAGAATAAACCTAAATTATACTAATCATTTAATAAAATAATCATGGTTCGATGCACATTTAAATCATATTTAAATATTAAATTATAACAAACATAAACCTAAATATCTAACATACATATATCAAAATAAACTCTAAATATGCCAGTGATATATTAAATGTATATAGAAAATATACAAATATTTATATATCAAGATATACTAAAAATAAAGTGAAAATATATCAAATCATATTATAATTAAATTACTGTTTAAACATATAATGAAAATAAAAATCTTAAGTCATACATCCTATATGCAATGCATATATATACAGTATAATAACTCACATGTTAGCGCTCCACGAGATAAACTCGGCGGGCCTGATCCGTTAGGCCTTGGTCTTGGCACAGCTAGACAAACAAATGACAATATGAATCAGAATAAATTTAACAGAAATTCTAAAGACTCGATCAAGAATTTTAGACACAGAATTAGAATAGGAATTTGATCGGACATCACGTTTTACGAGAATTCTATCAAAAATTCGATAGAACCTCCCCTGTAAAATAGACATCTCTCTACTTAAAGAGTAGAGCCGGTCCTGCAAAGAAAACACATTTCGAAATAACACCAAATTCACAACCACAATCCCTCGGTCGGACTCTAACTATAATTCACCGACCGAGGTCCACAATTCACAGAATAATTATAAAATACTGAAAATGCCCTTATATAATAAAAATACATTTTATAAATCCAAATTATGTAATTAACCCTAAAACACGTTAAAAACCGATAAAAACTCATTTATTTAGAAAAATCTTATATTATATATATAATTTGAAAATAATTTACGAAAAATAGTTTTAATTAGTTAAAAATACTAAATAATTTTTAGAAATCATTTTTATACCCTAAGTAACTATTAAAACCAATTTAATTACATTTTTAACCAATTTAGTGTAAAATAACCAAAATACCCCTATATATATATATTTACTAAAATAAATCCAAAAACTCACCAAAAATAATATAATTACTCAAAATTAATTTTCTCAACATATATTTCAATAATATCAATAAATATACTCAATTAACCAATTTATTTCAATTAAACACATAAGTAACCCTAATTTTCAAAATTACATAAACTTAATAAATTCCAAATAAATATATAAAAATTCACAAAAATTACAAATAAATTTCTATAATTCATTTCAACTCCCATAATCACCATAAGACACAATTTCATAATTTAATTAATTAATTTTTGAAAATTAGAAAATATTAATAAAATAATAAAAAATTCACAAAAATTAAAATAAATTCCAAAAATTCTAAAAAAAATTACAGAATGTATATTAAGCTTCCATAAACAAAGTTTGTGAAGGAAGTTTTCATGAATCAATCAAATTGAAGCTAAAACAAATTCGAAACCCAAAATGACTGATTTGAAGAAATTGAAACCTAAGCAATTCTAGACCAAATCAAGTGAAACAAAGCTTGGAATTATACTCACCAGAGCTCAAGGAGAAGGTAGAGACTGACGGCATCAAATTTGGTGGCCGGAAAGTGCTTGATCGGAGTTAGGAGCAACTTTCGACCTCTTGATGAAAATCTGGCCAAATAACGCCGGAAATGGAAGCTTTAGGTGGTGGAAATGGATGGAGGTGGGGGAGGAAGGCTGAGGGGCATAGTAACAACAAGAAAACCAGCTTGAAATTGGCTGGAAATGCTGGAATCTGTTTGGGAAGAAAAATAAAGGAGACAATGACATTTTGGTAGTTTCTACAAACTTTGTTTTTGTTTTTGTTATAAAATAATGTATATATGTCCACCTTATATTATAGTAATACATATATTCCCACACACAAATAATACTCACAACATAAATATTTTAATATATTTAATAATTTATACACATAAAATTAATTAATTAATACAAAAAAATTAAATAATAAAATTAAGGAAATTAATTAAGCTCTAATTAATTTAAATAAATACACATATATACGTTTTATTTAGCACTTAAAAATTATGTATGAGTTCATGCAAATTCATAAAACTAGTCAAAATAAATAGTATTAAATTATTTACGTATCAATTTCTCCGAAAATATAATTCCTGGAAAAATCTTACGTAAAGTACTTAAAATAATATAAAATAATTAAAATTAGCTTTAAACAAATAACAACTTTTAAAAATGTCATAAATATATACAAAAATTATTAACACTGCATATCCCGATGCAGTATAAAAATATTTAAAAATTCGGGATATTACAAAATATCTAGAGATAGGAAATTGGGGAGGCTTTATTTGTCTCAGAAAGAATATTTGAGGAAGGTCCTAAAACATTTTGGTATAAACAAAAAGTTAAAACCAGTTAGTACACCACTTGCTCCTCATTTTAAGCTCAGTGCATCCATGTCACAAAAGAATGATGTAGAATGAGAATACATGTCATGTATGCAATGGTGTGTATGAGGCCTGATATTTCACAAGCAGTTGGGGTTGTGAACAAGTACATATACGATCCTGGAAAGGAGCATTGGCAAGCTATGAAATGGATTCTATGATATATTCTAAACACCATAGATATTGGTTTAGTATTTCAGCAGGATAGGCAAGATGTTCAGTGTGCAGTTAGATATTGTGATTTTGACTATACTGGTGATTTGGACAAGCGTCGATCAACTATTGATTATGTGTTTACTTTTGCAATGACACCAGTCAGTTGGAAGTCCACCTTACAGTCAATAGTTGGTTTGTCTACCTTAGAGGCAAAGTATATGGCAATTACAGAGGCTGTAAAGAAGGTAATTTGGCTTCAAGGGTTGCTTGGTGAACTGGGAATGGAGCAGAAGCACATTAAAATGCATTATGACAGTTAGAGTGCTATTCATTTAGCAAAGAACCAGGTTTATCATGCAAGAATTAATAATATCAATGTTCTCAATATCACTTTGCATGGGAAATTCTAAAAGAAGGTGGAGTCACAATCCAAAAGATTTGAACTACTAAGACTCCTATTAATATGATGACAAAAGTAGTAAATGCGGTCAAGTTTAAACATTGTTTATACTTGTTTAATTTTTTTGACAAATTGAAAGATGAAATTTGCAAACACTATTAAAGTTTGGATTTATGAGAGAATTGTGTGAGATTTTGCTAAGTTGGAGATTTGTTAGTGTTACCAAAATCCCACATCGGGAGTTTATAAAAAATGGGAGGAGCTCTTTGGTTATAAAAGAACTCCTCCCCCCTTTTGGTTAGATTATTCCAAAAATTGCCTACTCTCATATATTTAGGCAATTGTATTCTTTCTCTCTCTTTTATAATATTCCTTAATTAGTGAAATATTATTTTGGAAGTGTCAAAGGATGTAAGCATAATTGGTTGAACCTTGTTAAATTTTATATCTATTTAATAGCTATTGTTGGGTATAGTTGTTGTTAATTATTGTGCTATTAAATTTACTTGTCTTAGTAAAATTTTGTTTAAGGAGTGTGGTTTTTAAGTGGGACCATTGTGACACCACCACTCTTTCTTAGGAATCTACCTTGGGTAGATTTTTAGTACAATCGTTTACACTTTAGTCAGCTGTGCAATAGTTCTCAAGGTGATTTTATTATTATTGGTGGAAATTAACTTGACTTCCACAACATTAACAACAAAAAAAGACACTACATATGGATATCACAAACAATGGTGGACAGAATTAACTTTCAATTGCAAAATATTTTTGTGATTGCAACAAAGTACACAAATAAACTCATGGGCAATCAAGTATATTACATGAAAACTAACCTTTTCTTGTGAGATGGTGAACAATTCCACCTCTGAATGAATTTCAAACTCTAAAATTCTTTGTGCCTGAAAGACTAGATTAAAAAAAACTAGTTCTCTAAAGCAAATATTGTGCAACTAAAAAAACAAATTTAAATACTTGGGGAGCTCGCTCTTCTTTGTTAAGGAAAAAAATCTAATAGGGGAAAGATGATAGAAATTGGACAGGAAAGAGTGAAGAAGATAGAAAATAGAACTAGAAGGAGAAGGGGAAGATAGAGACTAAAAAAAAAAAGGTTTATGTTCAAGAAGGTTAGCGTTGTCAAAATAGAAAGATTATAGCAAGTGATTTTGAAAAAGTTAGAAATTAGAGCTGACAGAATCAACAGCTGATTGGGAATCAGTCAACTATCAGTTGCTGATATAAAAAATTTACCAAACACTATTTTCTGAACTTTTTAGCAACAGTCCTCTGTCAGTTGCTCTAATTAGCTGATCCAAATACCCCCTTATTGTTAATAAAAAACTGTAAGGGTATAGTGTTAACAATTAGTATAAAAAATATCGTTTCATAGAGATTTTGAATAAAAAAATTATCTACTAATTTCTTATTATTTAAAGCTATAATTAAATATTTGTAACACTAAAATTAATTTGAAAAATTAAGAAATATATTTCAAAGGTAAAGAAATAATTTAATAAAATAAATGAACAATTTATATTTATAAAACTTGATAGGAATTAAATCATTACAATCATTGAGTCATTTTTAGCATATAATCAATTAATTTGTACATAACTTAGATTTTCTCAAACCTTAATAAACCTTCTTAAGAGTTGATTAATTTTATTCATAACTCTGAAATAGAACATCTCATTGTAATTTAAGAACTCTAATTCTAAGCACTGTCTAATTAAGGATTTCACTATTAATATTGTGTCAAATTATTAATAAGATGAAATTTATATTCTTGAGGTTATAAGAATTATGAATTCTCAATCTAAAATCCTTCCTTAAATTGAATTAATGACGATCAAGCATCAACAACTTTCAAAATTCAAGAATACAATATGCAAGAAATCAAAGATTTAATTAATTGAAAATGAACTTAAGCAATTCTATTCTAAAATAAATTCCTAACAATTAAAAAACATAACCAAACTTATTGTAAATCATTTGAAATAAATCACAAGTAAAACCCATAATAAAGTACAAAATAAGAAGAGAAAAAAGTAGAGGAAAAATTATAGTTGATAACTCCGAATTGATATTTCTTGCTTGTGGAACTTATATCGATGAGTAAAATAGGTAAAGGGGTGGGGTTTCTCCCATAAACACTCCGAAGCTTAAGTCAGTAATGATATGAGGAAGAATTTAATAAAGTAAGTAGAATAGAATAGAGAATAAAGGAGTAAAGGATGATTACTTGTATGATGAGGTGATAGAATGATGTTTTGATATAGAGTATGATGTTATGCGAAGATAATGAATAAATGACATGAGATGTATTTATAGGAGAAGGTATTGCTCAAACGTTTTAGGAATATGATTCCTTAGTCTTGTAAGATTGCCTTGTTTAGGAGAGAAGGAAACTTCCTTTGTAGAGTAATCTTCCTAATTGAAATAGAATTCCTTAGTAAACTTTCTTTTAATTCAAGTAATCCTCCTTTTTGGGGGAAAAAATAACCCTTATTAGAATAGGATATTGATATGGGGTATCAAGAATCCCCGCATAAGTATGTTCAAATATTTATGTCTGATGTATTTAGATTTGTAAGATGATGGAAAACGTCATTGTATCTAATATGGAAGTGTGAACTGAGGTGGCCAACCTCAGTTATAAAGGAAAACATGAAGCTCGGTACCAAGTCTTGTAACCATAATGTCAGGACATCGTTAAAGTGCTGGCTGGACTTACGTGCATAGAACCTGCAATAAAAATACTCAATGTGAAGGATTAACCCACCAATATAGAGACAACTTGGTAGGACCAGCCATCGCTGGAGTTTTGATGCTCGATGAGTTAAAAGCGTGGCCCGAGTGCCAAATAACCTTGGTACATCAAAGCAACCTGAGGGAGTCAGCTTTAGTAACTGAACTTTAAATGCTTGAGGCTTAGATGCTAGGTACTATGACTCAAGAATTACATGCTTAGAGCATTAGCACTATAAAAATGACTTGATGGTGCCAACTTTAGTCACTGGACTTAGATGCTCGAGGCTTAGATGCTCAGTGCTATAACACGAGGCTTACATGCTCAAAACTTTAGTATTATAGAAGTGACATGAGGGTGCTAGCTTTAGTCACTGGACTTAAATGCTTGAGGTTTAAATGCTCGGTGCTATGTTATGAGGCTTACATGCTCATAACCTCAATATTATAGAAGTAACCTGAGGGTGCCAGTTTTATTCACTGGACTTAGATTCTTGGTGCATTAGAAGAGAGACCCAAGTGCCGTATATTCTCGGTGCATTAGAAGCACGACTCGAGTGCCATATAATGTTGCTCAGTTTATGAATTTTAATAACTCTACTGATGGCAGTTGCTTAGTCAGAATAATGATTGATATTGAGTTCAGACATTATTACTACAGATGTTTGATTTTTTGAGCATTTGTTATTTGTAAGATTTTTGTAAAAAGAAGGATGTTGTGATCCTAGTAGTGAGTCTGAGCCCTTTTAATATGAGATCTATAATATAGGATAGTAATTTAGTAAGGGTAAATGATGGAAGGATGGTTTTGAAGGACCAAAATTTTGGGCTTGCTCAATCTAAGTAATGAGATGAGCATTGTAGTTCAAGTGAAAGACCAAGGTTGCCCTTTTTCTTAAATAGAGGGTAGTGTGTAATATTGGCTATGCTATTTTGGAATTATACTTTAAGTTATATTGCTATATAGGGGGTATATTGTTAAGAATTAGTTATGCTACTTAGGCATCAAGAATAGTGTGGTGAGCACAAACCTAAGTAGAGTAAATTTTAAAATTTTACTCAACATAACTCTTCATCTCATAAAGAATTCCAATGCTAAGGATCCAATTTACATTTAACCAGATAGCAAAAAATCAAAACAACATGTAAATAACAACCTAGGAACTCTAAGTTTGAGAATACTTACAAATTCTTAAGCTTTATATGTGTTTGGTTCAACTCTTGAATCAAATCCTTAGCCTCCCAAGTGTTAGGCCTCTAGCTTGAAACATTAAAGCTTTGTCAACCACCTTTTTGCCTTGATTAATCTTAGTAGCAAGTACCCTCTCCAAGTGACCCTTGTAAACTTGCACTAACTTAACATTTATAAGAACTTTAGAGTTTATTTTATGTATATGTTGCTTTTCCTTTTGGTATATTATCTTACCAAAAAACCTCTCCACACTTTCTCAAAGTAATGACTTATATGAATTTCTCTATATCATTTGCACACTCACGTATCTTTATATATATTAGAACTCTTCTAATGATAATTGTGTAGAGAAAGTGAGTTGATATAGACATGCACAAATGAAATATCACTTATACCACATCATTAGTATATAACTTTGCATGCCACCTTGCATACACCTTTGACATGGTTAGTGAACAAATTGTGCAAGTAACTTACTACATCATTAGCTTGCCACCTTGACATTAAAACATCATTGGCCTGCCACCTTGATATAGTAATGTATAAAGAAATGTGTAGAAAATACATCTCACATATTATATTTATACAAAGTCAACATTTTACACATAGTTAATTAAATTATTAATAATTTAATATCTCATATTAAATTTAATAATCTAATAAATAAAATATATTCTTATTAATTTAATAATTAATAATTTAATATCTCATATTAAATTTAATAATTTAATTAATAACATATATTATTATTAATTTACTATTTTAATTAATATCTCATATTAATTAAATATAAATTAATAATAAAACTCTTTTTGGAATTAGATTTCATGATATACTAGAATCATAACTTAAAGCATAAATCCAATTCCATTAATCTCAATTAATTGATTAAACTATTTAATCAATAATTAGATTAATATTAAATGGTGATAAGACAAAACTCTTTTAGGTGTGACTTACTAGGTTCATGTCTAATTGGCAATGAGAATATAATATCAACACCTGATATTATTTGAAACTTTTTTAAGTCTAAATGTGAAATCCCAATTATGCACATTTAGTTCTCATAAGTTGTGAGTGACCCCTAGCATTGATATCACAACTACCCAATTAGATATGAATGCATATATTGATTCACATGAACCTTATGGCTTTATGGTCTTAATTACCATGCACTAAAATCCCTTCATTAGAAGATCCCAATATAGCCTAGAGTCAAGGTTTAATCAAACTCTAATAGCTTTATCATATGACTTCATCTCAAGTTATTCTTGATAAAACATAACTAATACTAGAAACACTTTCTAGCATTTAAAACTCTTTTAGATTGTGTTATGTTTGTCATGGCCAAGAACTTTTTCATTAAGAATAAACTTAGATAGCATAGGATCTATCTTAGTTCACTTCAAGCAATAAATCCCATCTTGGTGAAACACTCATCCCTACATTCAACTAACTAGAGCCATCACACACCATATACCCATGTGTGAATAACACAAGTATGTAAGCGATAACAAACTCTAAGTACTTAAATGTGGATGACGATGTTTCCTCAAGTCAAAGGACTATAAGCACCATTATGACCTAGATTGTAATTGTTGATAACAAGTGAGTGTCCTTACAATCACAAATCTAATGTCACTGTTCGATCCACCCATCACATGAGTATCCACAAGTCTATTCTAATATCTCATATAAAGTAGTATGAGACTCACTACTTCCTACTATTAGCATCATATACTAATAAAGGAAAATAGATAGAGGTGATAGTCTAATTAATATTACCCATATATTAATTATTTGACTATGAACAATTTATAGCATATGTACTAAATAAATTTGTAACTCATATTATTAACTCTTGATAATATATTTATTTAACATATTGCTAAATGGTAAATATATAACTAAAGAAACTCTTTATTTAAATATTTATTTTATTGCCATAGGAATAAATTACAATGTCATTATTTATTACAAGAATGGCACTAGAGTGCATCTATACTAACAATCTCCCACTTGCACTAGTGCCATTCACTACAATATCTAAGACCCATCATTTCAAGATGAAGGTCTAACTGTAGTTAGGTGAGCGCCTTTGTCAGTGGATCAACCACATTGTCTACTGAGGTTTCCCTTTGCACGAGCACATTGCCCTTTCCAATAAGTTCTCTAATAATATGAAAATGACTTTCCATGTGTTTGGATTTCTGGTGAGACCTTGGTTCCCTTGCCAAAGCAATGACTCCATTGTTGTCACAATAAAGAGGAATCGGGGACTCAATGGAAGGAACCATTGCTAGTTCAGTAATGAACTTTTTAATCCAAATAGTTTCTTTAGCAGCATCCAATGCGGCTATATACTCGGCTTTTATAGTGGAATAAGTAGTGATACTTTGCTTGGAACTCTTCCAGCTCACTGCACCTCCATTACAAATGAAAACAAACCCGGAGATAGACTTTCTATCAACCATATCTGATTAAAAATTAGAATCTGTGAAGCCATCAATTTGTAAATCACCTTCTTCATAAGTTAAGATCAAAATCTTTAGTCCTTCTCAAATACTTAAAGATGACTTAACAGTTATTCAGTGTTCTAAACCTGGATTGGATTTTAAAACTTGCTAGTCACACTAATAGCATAGCAATGTCAGGCCTAGTACACAATATAGCATCCATTAAGCTTTTTATAGCCAAAGCATAAGGAATTTTAGCCATTTGCTCCATATCCTTGAGCGTTTTAGGTGACATACCCTTGGATAAATGGACATCATGCCTAAATAGTAACAATCCTCTCTTGGAATCAAGCATACAAGGTGTTGAACCTCTTTCACACCTTGTCCATGTAAAAATTTTAGGATAAACCTATTATTCTCTTTGATCTGTCTCTATAGACTTGAATCCTGAGAATATAGGTTGCCTCCCCTAAGTCCTTCATAGTCAAAGTTTTTGATAGCTATACTTTCACAGAAGTCATCATTTCGACATCAATATCAATTAATAAAATGTCATTTATATACAAGACCAGAAAAGTGAGTTGGCTTTTATTAACCTTCTTGTAAACATATGGCTCATCTTCATTCTTTATAAAACCTTAAGAATGGACAAGCTTATCAAAATGATGATTCTAACTCCTTGAATCTTACTTTAAACCATAGATATATCTATTAAGCTTATACACTTTTAAGCTATCCTCAGATTTAAAACCCTTGGATTGCTCTATGAAAATTTCTTCCTCAATATAACCATTAAGGAAGGCGGTCTTGACATCCATTTGCCAAACCTCATAATCATAGTGTGCAGTTATAGCTAAAAGAATCTAATTGGATTTAAGTATGGCTACTAGCGAGAAGGTCTCCTCATAATTAATCTCATGCCTTTGGCGAAACCCTTTCACTACAAGTCTAGCTTTATAAGTCTCTACCTTTCTATATGCACTAGTCTTTCTCTTGAAGATCCATTTGCACCTAATGGCTACAATACACTCTATAGGATCAACAAGTGTCTAGACTTGATTTGCATACATGGAATCCATTTAAGCTCTCATAGCCTCAATCCATCTAGAAGAATCTTTATCACATAAAGCTTTTTCATATGTAGTAGGATTATCAACATGAATACTTTCTTCATGAACATGCAACTCTTGCATATTATGAAGAAGGCCATATCTCTCTAGAGGATGAGATACCCTACTAGACTTTCTAAGAGTCAGTGTAATGACATTTTTAATTGGAATAGGCTTTTTAGGTTGATCAATTTCTATTTGATCAGTTTGTTGGGTTTCCTTAGATGACTCCTCATCTAGCATTATCTTCCTTCTTTTACCACCTTCCTTTAGAAACTCTTTCTCAAGGAAAATAACATCTCTGCTTATAATAAAAACTTGTTCAATAGGTAGATAAATGCAATACCCTAAACTTTCTTTAGGATATCCAACAAACCTTCCTTTAATCAATTTCGCATCCAACTTGTCCGATTTTAACCTTTTGATAAAATCTGGACATTCCTAAATCTTAACATTTTTAAGACTTGGTGCTCTACTATGCCATATCTCATATGGTGTAGTAGAAATGGATCTAGATGGAACTTGATTAAGGATGTATGAGGCATTTTGGAGTGCACATCCCCAAAGTGAAATAAGAAGATCAGTATAGCTCATCATTGAATGTACCATATCCAATAAAGCACGATTTCATCTCTCAGACACACCATTTAATTAAGGTGTTCTAGGCGGTATGAGTTGTGATACAATTCCATGTTCCTTTAGGAACTCAATGAATTCGGTACTTAAATATTCACCTCCTCAATCTGATCTTAGATTTTTAATTCTTTTCCTAGTTTGGTTTTCTACTTGGACTTTAAATTCTTTGAACATTTTAATGGATTCATTTTTATTTTTTATAAGAAATAAATGCCCAAACCTTGATAGATCATCTATAAAGGTTATGAAGTAGTATAACTCACCTCTAGTCATTTCAGCAAATGGTCCACATACATCACTATGCATGATTTCTAACATATCTTTAGCTCTTTCCATTTGTCTAACAAATGGTGATCTAGTCATCTTACCTTGAAGACAAGCTTCACAAGTCAGATCAAATGTGGATTCAAGATGGCTTATGATTCCCATCTTTTTTAACTTTATGATCCTATTCTCGACAATATGACATAATCTCAAGTGCCATTGATATTTTGAATTAGAAATATTTTCAATAATCATTATATTTGCATCACTTATATTATCTTGAGGCTCATTATTATTTGAAATATTATTAAGATAATATAAACCATGTTTTAAATAGCCCATGCCTATTATTTCACTTCCAAAGTAAATATTACATATGTCTATTTTAAAATGAAACTCATAACCTTTTCTAGTCAAACTAGAAATAGAAACTATGTTTTTATAAGCATTAGGTACATATAATACATCATCCTACAATAAAATATGATTGTAAAGATTAATAGAAGTAGATCCTATAGCTTTAGTCATAACACTTACTTTATTTCCAAGCTTTAAGGTTTCTTCATTAGGCCTTAACCTTCTCTTATTTGCTATATCCTACAAGGATAAACAAATATGAGAACTAGCACCAGTATCCAATACCCATGCATTTGATGAGCTCTTAGAACATTTAGAAGCATATAAATTACAGAAAGTCTTACCTTCTCCATGCTTGCCCTTTCCTTTCTTCTTGAGAGACTCAAAGAACTTAGGACAATTCCTTTTCTAATGTCCTTCATCTTGACAATAGAAATAATTTCCTTTGCCTTGCTCTTCCTTTACATGTGCCTTGCCCCTATTTTTGGCTATGCCACCTGTAGGCTTGACAACACTTGTCTTGCCTTGCTTTTTCTTATTGCTTTTCTTCTTAGTTTTACTAGAAGATGCAATAAAAGCAATCTCTTTCCCTTTGCTTCCTTGAATAGCCTTTTGGGTCATCACAAGCATGTTTAAAAGTTCTTAAAGAGTGCACTCTATTTTTTTATTTGGAAATTTGTAATTATTTGCCCAAAAGATTCAGGAAGGGATTGGAGGATCAAATTTATTTGGAGATGGAAGTCCATTGTAAATTCTAGACTTTCTAGCTCCTCTATTGATATAATCATGGAGTTTACATGGACTCCCACATCCTCGCCTTCCTTCATCTCAGCATGAAATAACTGTTTTGATATCTCATATCTAACATCCCAACTTTGTTCAACAAATAACTCTTGTAAGTGAAGTAGGATTTCTTTTGCATTTATGTACTTCTCATATTGCCGATGGATTTTGGTATTCATATAAGCCCATATTATGCATCATGCTTACAAATCATCATATTTCCATTTATCTAGAGTAACCCACTCCACTTGGGAAGCATTTGTGGGAAGAGGACCAGGTGGTGATTGATTTAATACATATAAAATCTTTTCAGAAGCTAAAAAAACTTTTAGATTCCTTATCCAATCAATAAAGTTGGGGCCCGTGAGCCTATATTGGTAGAGTATAATTGATAGTGGGTTTGATGATCTCATTTTATTAATATATCTACAATAGTAACAAGATTAATTAGTTATATGACATTGTTATATTACCATTAGATTTGGTCTTTAATCTTAATGGCCTCCCACTATCTTGGCAAATCCTATACTTCTAAATAGGAAACAAAAATTGCTTATTGGATGGATTTCTAGTGGGTGATGGAGTTCTTATTGGGTTACTAATATCCCTCAGAATTAGTTCTTATTAAGTGGACAACTCTTTTCCATCACATCTTATGTGATATTTCATCAATCTAGCTCTTAATGTTACAGGCCTCAAGTACACATTGCTATTCTTGGCCCTTGGCATTAGTTAAGTCCGTACCATTAGATCATTGAAATGTATAAATTTGAACACTATAAACCTTAGGTACGCCTATTTGCCATTCTTGGCATATAGTGTGTTTATACATTCACAACATCTTTATGCTTAACAATAACACTACATGAATCTCTTGGAATTTATGTACACTCCTATGTGTCCTTAGTTGGTGCACAAAATCCCAAAACCATGCAAGTTATTGCTCTAATGGAGAGCGCTGAGACTTAAATTTATTTTTGGAAGATTTTTGGGTCTTTATAAGGTCTCACTTTACACATTAACCAATATATTTAATTATTTTAATTAATATCTCATATTAATTAAATATAATTAAATTAATAACATAAATAGCATGGTATCTATTTTATATATTTACACATATCACATATGCATATTAGCATGTTATAACAATCATATCACATATGTAAACAAAACATGCAAAATTGGATGCACAGATAAGGAGTGATCATGGATTTTTCTTAAACATATTTTAACACTAAAATAAATTACAAAATAACATAGCCCATGATAATTCTTCAAGGCATGAAACTCCTTATCACCATCTCCATGGATTTACATCTTGAACACTTCAAGCTTCTTGTCATAAAATTTGTAACTTACAATTAATCCTTGACATACCAAGGTAAATATTACATCCTAATTATTTTATGTAACTAACATTTAATTACACATTAAATAATAAAATTAATTATTATTACAAATATAAGGATGCAATCTAAATCCATGATCACATCTTGTAAATAATGATTAATATGCAAAATTAATTTTTTTTAATTATGCTATAGTACTAGGCAGTAGCTTAGGAGCTACAGTGTAACGATTGCTACAATACCACTATTTGCTATAGTACCAGGCAGTAGCTAAACATGAACAATGCAAAAAATACAAATAAAATTTTAAGCATATTTAGTCAAAACTCTTGCAACTAACAATTAATTATAATCACAACACTTGCAATTATAACTTAATTATAAATTAATAATAACATATATCAAAATTAATATAATTATTTATAATTTAATATCTCATATTAAATCTAATAATTTAATTAATAACATATATATTATTATTAATTTAGCATATGTTAAGTGCAAAAAGGAGCTCCGATACCACTATTAGGAATTAGCTATGCTACTTAAGCATCAAGCATAGTGTGGTGAGCACAAACCTAAGTAGAGAAAATTTTAAAGTTTTACTCAACATAACTCTTCATCTCATAAAGAATTCCAATTTCAAGGATCCAATTTACATTTAGCCAGATAGCAAAAAATCAAAACAACATGTAAACAACAACCTAGGAATTCTAAGTTTGAGAATACTTACAAATTCCTAAGCTTTATATGTGTTTGGTTCAACTCTTGAATCAAATCCTTAGCCTCACAAGTGTTAGGCCTCTAGCTTAAAACACCAAAGCTTCGTCAACCACCTTCTTGCCTTGATTAATCTTAGTAGCAAGTACCCCCTCCAAGTGACCCCTATAAACTTGCATTGACTTAACACTTGCAAGAACTTTAGAGTTTATTTTGTTTATATGTTGCTTTTCCTTTTGGTATATTATCTTACCAAAAAACCTCTCCACACTTTCTCAAAGTAATGACTTATATGAATTTCTCTATATCATTTGCACACTCACGTATCTTTATATATATTAGAACTCTTCTAATGATATGTGTGTAGAGAAAGTGAGTTGATATAGACATGCACAAATGAAATATCACTTATACCACATCATTAGTATATAACTTTGCATGCCACCTTGCATACACCTTTGACATGGTTAGTGAACAAATTGTGCAAGTAACTTACTACATCATTAGCTTGCCACCTTGACATTAAAACATAATTAGCCTGCCACCTTGACATAGCAATATATAAATAAATGTGTAGAAAATACATCTCACGTATTATATTTATACAAAGTCAACATTTTACACATAATTAATTAAATTATTAATAATTTAATATCTCATATTAAATTTAATAATCTAATAAATAACATATATTATTGTTAATTTAATTATTAATAATTTAATATGATTAATAATTTAATATCTCATATTAAATTTAATAATTTAATTAATAACATATATTATTATTAATTTACTATTTTAATTAATATCTCATATTAATTAAATATAAATTAATAATAAAACTCTTTTTGGAATTAGATTTCATGATATACTAGAATCATAGCTTAAAGCATAAATCCAATTCCATTAATCTCAATTAATTGATGAAACTATTTAATCAATAATTAGATTAATATTAAATGGTGATAAGACAAAACTCTTTTAGGTGTGACTTACTAGGTTCATTTTTAATTGGCAATGAGAATGTAATATCAACACTTGATTTTATTTGAAACTTTGTCAAGTCTAAATGTGAAATCCCAATTATGCACATTTAGTTCTCATAAGTTATGAGTGACCCCTAGCATCGATATCACAACTACCCAATTAGATATGAATGCATATATTGATTCAAACGAACCTTATAGTCTTAGTTACCGGGCACTAAAATCCTTTCATTAGAAGATCCCAATATGGTCTAAAGTCAAGGTTTAATCAAACTCTAATAGCTTTATCATATGACTTCATCTTAAGTTATTCTTGATAAAACATAACTAATACTAGAAACACTTTCTAGCATTTAAAACTCTTTCAGATTGTGTTATGTTTGTCTTGGCCAGGAACTTTTTCATCAAGAATAAACTTAGATAGCATAGGATCTATCCTGGTTCACTTCAGGCAAAGAATCCCATCTTGGTGAAACACTCATCCCTACATTTAACTGACTAGCTTCATTACACGCCATATACCCATATGTGAATAACACAAGTATGTAAGCGGTAACAAACTCTAACCACTTAAATGTGGATGACCATGTTACCTCAAGTCAAAGGACTATATGCACCATTATGACTTAGATTGTAATTGTTGATAACAATTGAGTGTCCATACAATCACAAATCTAACATCACTGTTCAATCCACCCATCATATGAGTATCTACAAGTCTATTCTAATATCTTATATCAAGTAGTATGAGACTCACTACTTCCTACTATTATCATCATATACTAATAAAGGAAAATAGATAGAGGTGATAGTCTAATTAATATTACCCAAATATTAATTATCTAACTATGAACAATTTATAACATATATACTAAATAAATTTGTAACTCATATTATCAACTCTTGATAATAAATTTATTTAACATATTTCTAAATGGTAAATATATAAATAAACAAACTCTTTATTTAAATATTTATTTTATTTCCATAGGAATAAATTACAATGTCATTATTTATTACAAGAATGACACTAGAGCATATCTATACTAACATATACTTGTCTTCATTCTTGAACTTTCTTTGTTAAATTTTCTATGAAATTTTTGTGAATAAAGATATGTTTTTCCTTGTGCTTGTCTTTGAGTTCTTTTGAGATATCTCACAATTTCAATAACATGTAGTAAGTTATTTGCTGAATATGGATCCCATGAATTTGTGAAATTTCTAAGGCTCTTGTCTTCATTAAGCTTTATCAAAGTGCGTCTTTTATCTGTTATCATAGACAAAAGAGAAAAATCTTCGGAATTATTTTGATCCATCTGAATTGATTGTCAGTACATAATGTAAAAAATATATCAATGTAATTAGTGCATATTTGGCATGGATAATAATCATATATTTATGGACGAGCATCTATGTGTAGATGTGTAACTGTGCTTGTGTGACAAGCTATATTTATTCTTGTGGAATAAATAAGATGCAAAAATAATAAATAATAAATAATTAAGAAAGAAGACTTATCTTTTGATGTACTCTTATCCCACTCCTCAACCAATGAATATTTATGTTCATCTTCGTTTATGCAATTATTGCCAAGTAATAGAGAACTCCCAGTGGAACTAAAACTTATAGTTCAGTCATATTATTTGTAGCATTACTAGCTGAGTACCTATAAAAGAGCATTAATTTATTAGTATAATTGTAATGTAGTTGTAGTGATTACCTTAGAGATTCCCTTAGTGCATGAGCCTAAGGTGAAACTAGGATGTCACTCTATAATTTCATCGATATCTTTCTTGTGCCATCTTGAATTTATCATCCAAGAAGAGTATAAATATGTTGAATGTCTAGTACTCAGACTTTCTTTAATGCTTCACTTGGGCTGGGCTTGCATTTTCAAGCTCAAGGATGTGCTTTAAAGTTTCCTTCATGGAATTTTTAAAGTTGACCAATTTCTACAAGGCCATGTCATTTACTTATTGGAGTTACTCGATTGAGTTGGTGAAGACTTCAACATTTTAATCTAATCTGAAATCCTTTGTCACTTTGAATGGTTTGAATGTCCGAATCTTGGACTTTATTCTCATGCCATACACGTATTTGGCCTGTACTTTAACCCTTCCAGCTTGTCAATTATGTGATAGTCTGGAACTGCTGCTCATAAGGTCCTCAACCCGTATTTGATGAGATCTCCTACACTTAACCTCCACTCTATGGAAGTTATATCTTTAAAGCCATTTGCATGATTTGAAATGTTGATGTTGTAGCAGTGGCTTGAGTATTATTGAAATTCATCGTAACTATACTCTGAATATCGTAACTTTAAATATGCGTTATTGTCTTCTGTTTCTTCTTGCTAGGCTTCTTAAAAATGACATGGATAAGTGCTTGGCTGTTTCTTAGGTTATGCCACTTAAATTGGTCATTATAATTAATTTTGATCTTAGTAATAAAGCAATCAATGAATTCTGGTTCTCCGAGGTTCAGCTGAGGGACCTTGTGTTTCTTGCTGAATTATCTCAACGATGACGACTTCCTTTCCTTATCATATAGCTTTTGCATATGATGTTTTGTACACACTGAATCGCACTTAAAATATCTACCTAGGACTTCGTGAATCAAAATTGAAGGAAGCCAACAGTTGTGGATAAGTTCTCTTCATGTTCATCATCACCATGGTCACAGTCTTTAAAAAACAAAATTCCAAGTGCCCGATTATCTACAGGCTAGAGAATGACAAACCCAAGCGGCTGATTTAACTTTAGATGCTTGACATCCAAGTGCTTACTGAGTCTATATCCGGTAGTGGATGTGCAGGACTCAGAATAGAGAATAGTGTTTGGTACTCATAGAATCTCAGTACTCGGAGGTTCGATGGGTGCTCACTGTTCAACTCATGGTCTGAGAATTACACTATATTCAAGTTCCTTTTTAAATGAGTTATTGATTATTGTCCACGCTTTAGATATGGTAGCTCCAACTTTAACATCTTGAAACTTCAACTTTCTTGAATTTTTCTAAGAAGAGCTTCATTGTCTTATTCTTGAACCTTATCCATTATTTTCTTCCTGATTCTTCAGTTGAAGCATTTCTCAATTTAATAGTTTTGCTAGTGAATTTCTTGATG
Organism: Mallotus nudiflorus; assembly: GCA_947683625.1. Classification (NCBI taxonomy): domain Eukaryota; kingdom Viridiplantae; phylum Streptophyta; class Magnoliopsida; order Malpighiales; family Euphorbiaceae; genus Mallotus; species Mallotus nudiflorus. Next base: position 71,553 of record CANTUR010000488.1, read on the forward strand.
TTTGTCCAGAATTCAAGATTTGGGAGCTGCTACATTAATGGTAAAGCTTGCTTTTAGATGAGTGCATCTTCACTAATTAGAGAATAACCAGATTCGTATTTAGCTTTTTAACTTAGTTTTTGGTGTTCAGCTTAATGTCCGAGAATTAAACTCAGACATTCTACTATCAAAAGATGTGCTGGTCTCTTCAATAAGTAGAATTGTTCATGCTCTATGATGCTTAAACCCAGATGCTTAAACTCTTTGATGCTTAGACTCTGATACCCAGGTCCCGATTGTCTCTGTGCTACGATGTTCAGTACTTCAGTCTTCATAGTCTAGGTGATTAGAAAATTAATGTTGATGCTCGGTTTTGATACTCATCACCTCAGAGAATCTTGAATTCTTTTCTGGATTTCCAGCTTTCGAGTTTAACCACTTTCTGGTTAGCTGATCCAAACAATACCTTGGCTGTAGTCTTTGGGACTGCGATGCTCATATTTAGGTACTTGAATGCTCAAAATTTGATGCTGCATGGATATTTAAGGTCGTAGTAATAGAGACTTAAATTCTCGGATGTTCGAGAGTTGGTAGACTTCAGTGTTTTAAGGCTTAATGATAGAAGCTCAGTGGATGCTCATGAAGTTGGCGCCTGATGAAGGAATGGACATACTAGCATGGAATTTTCACTTCGTAATGCCTTACGATAGATTCCATTGATGCTCAGATCTGAGCATAGCTCACTGCATACTCAACAATTTGCTGCTTCATCTCTCATGAAGTTGTAACAACTTCAAACAATGTTGCCTTGATGGTGTTGTCTTAATTATTTTCCTTTAAGATGATCAATTTTAGCATCAAGGGTTCCTTGTTAACTCTCTCTCATTCATGACCAAGGATAACCTGATATGCTAGGGTGGATATTCCTTTAAATCTGGGCAAGTTCTCTAAAAGTCCAGCATTAATTCTTTAAATGCCCTTTTGAAGGTTTGCTTTGCATTTCAGGCCATTCCCATCATTACCATATTCTGCTTAAGATGGACAGCATCACATGCCATTGAAAGCTGAAGACCTTGACGTCCAAGCCATGTAGAAGCTCCTTCGCAAACTATTATTTCAGCGGGACTTTTTTTCATGTTTCGGAATCTTGTGGTCAGGGGCTTAAAAAATAGTCGAGCTCGTCTCTCTTGTTTTTTTACCATGCGAGGAACTTTATGCAATACTCAAACTATTGTCTGATGTCTTCTATATCGAAAGTATGTCTTTTTACTATAAGGTTGGAGATATTAGTAGGCAACTTGAAAATTTATGTAAATATGAAATTTGGCCCATTACTTAGGTGGATGTAATTACTCAACTTTGGCTTCTCCATAATTTCTCAACTGTAAGAAATAAGTATTTAGCCAATTTTCTTGAGCCAGGCCTCTATCGTCCTTTTTTTTTTTAACTATACATGACAATAATTTGTCGTCCTAAAGTGTGCACTGTAAGGATCCATCTTTTAAACGAATTACTTCTTTTTTTATTGATACCCCACATACATATTTTTATTTAATTAAGGTTTTTATTTTCCTATACAGGGTTACTTATAGAAGAAGGATATTTAAGAAAAATAAGAAAAGATTCCTAATCAGGAGACTCTAGGATAGAAAGAAACACTGTCCTAGTAGGCGTAAGACTTTCATCAAAGAGGAATCCTATTCCTCTCAGGTTTGAGCATTGCCATTTCTATAAATAGGATCCCATATCTCTCATTCTCATTCATTCTATTTTTTCATATTCTTATTGTTCTCTTTCTCTCTATAAACTCTCTCTATATCTTCTAACTTAAGTATTGAAGGGTTTGTGGGGATCCTCCTTGTCTCTCACCTTGCCTTTTTTAATCACTTACAAGGCTCTAACTCAAGAATTCTAGAAACAAGTTATTAAGTGGCTTTGTTTGTGGGAAGCTCTTGAGTATAAGCCATTCATGCATCCACTAATTATGACCTTAACATCATGACTTCTAGTCCACCACTGATTTTGACTCCTGACTCACACATCAACCCATCCGCTCCCATTCCTTTAATCAATTTGTCATCACTTACTCCAACGATAATATTGTTAGTCCCCTTCTTGCATGCCAGACCCTCATCACAAATTTTGAATGGTGGTACATATGTTCCACTTGGAAACACTCAAGGGTGGCCAACTCTTGGCATGTACCTCCTTTACTATGCTCCTTTTTAATACCATCATAGGCTTATACCTTTTATATCTTTTCTAAATCTATAAGAAATACTTGCCATAACCACACCTAGCCTAAACACAGTAGCCCAAACACTTAGCCTCTCCTTGATGAGCAATGATACAAAACATTTAAACTCAGATGGCCCTAATGCAATGACAGTTGAATGCCTTGATTCAAAGCGGTAACTGTTGAGCGATTTTCGTAAGTGTACGGCTTGTTATAAGTAATATATGATGAGTGAGTATTATTCTCGAAGGGAGATGAGAAATTCTAGCACTAAATGTGATCTTGCCTCATAAAAACTAATAGAATGAATGATTTTTAAACTAGAAAATTAAATTAATAAATAAATAGAATGCTAATGTAAATAGATTATATCTAAAGAAATTCAAGATTTAAAAACTAGAGCTTGGATTCATTCACCAGGCACTTGCTTGAATTACAGGATTTTGTTAATTCAGTTAATAAATCTCAGTTAAGGGTAGGCTGTTCATAAATTCATAAGGCTTCTTTTAAAGTCACTCAGGCATATGTAAAGCAAACACAACCTATTCTCATGGTCTAGTGAATTACTCAGGTTTATTAAGTTCCTTAATAGTCTATTAATCCCCTAAGGTCTTGTCTACTTTCGTGATCAAGGGTCCTTAGAATCACAGGTTTTATGAGCTAAGAAATCATGCATCTTTCATTGTCATAAATTTATCCACAGGCATGCATTTAATCAGGCCTAATTAAACACAAGATTAATGAAGCAAAACTTAAGAAATTGATTGATGATAATAACTGCAATAAAATAATATCCAGACAAGCAGTAATCCTGACTACATGAATCTAAAATCTAAAAGAGTTTAGTTATGCATAATGTAAATTATTAAAGACAGGAATAAAAGAATATAAGAAAAAGTCTGGAGAGATAGTCTCTATTTCTTCAATCCTCTTCTCTATCTCTCTGTCTTTCTATCTCCAACTCTCTCTATTTTGCTCTGTTTGCTATATTTTCTACCCTCTCCCCTCGTTCCTTGCTACCCCATTTAAGATGCTCTTATATCCTAAAAAATAGGGTTACATGAAATGCATGCATCAGAGTAGAAATTCCTTAAATGTACAAGCATAGTTGGACTTGCACGGTTGTGCACACTTATAGGTAAAGAATGACACGGCCATGTGCCCATGAGCATGGCCATGCTACCTTGTAGTATAAAGATGACACGGCCATGTCATGCCTTACACGACCGTGCATCTTGCATACCTCATAATGGCACGACCATGTGATGAGCATCACATGGCCATGTGCTATGTCCTTCATTTCTTAGCACGGCCGTGCATTCTTCAAGCCTAAGTTTTGCATGCCGGTGTTTTATTCTTTGACTTTATTGATTTTGACTCTTGTTCAGCATTGCACACCTAATATTTTAATTTCCTGCAGCCAAAATAAAAATTCATTGAGAATAATATACAAATTAGACAAAATATAAAATCCCTAATATATTTAATTAATGCATGATTATATCTATATTTCATTTAAATGTCCTAATATTTTCTAAATGCTAAATTTATTAATTATTATGCAAAAAATAGAAAATTATGTAAATAAAATTAAATGTTATTAAATTAAAAAAAGACTAAAGAGTGTAATTTTTAATAGTAAAATGCAATTATTAGCAACCTTAGATTAACTCATATAGAAAATAATATTACATCTCCAGAGGTATTTGGAGGAAATAAACAAAAGTGTAAAGCCTTAGAAGGAGAATCTAGCTCAACAATCTTGACTCTTGACAATTCAAATTTAACCCAAAAAGTTAAAAAGGTTATGCATAAAGCTCGTATAAGGTCGAGGAAGGAAGATGAATGTGTTATGGAAGGTAAAATGTCCTTTGTAAGCAGAATAATCCAAACAAAAATCCTAACCAAATTCAGAATGCCAAATGTAGACGGCGAGGTTTAGCACGCGTCCAAGATTTTAGCAACCACGACAGTATTTAGGCTCAAGGCCTTAGAGAACACACTAACCACTGTCACAAAGACATGGCATGGAGATGAGGAGTCACCACCTAGGGTAATAACTGGGACAAATAAAAAAGGTAGTACTCAATTCTTTAAAAGAAAGCTAGCACTACAACCAGGAGATTCTAGATACAGAATACTAACTTCTCTTAGTCTCGTGTTCTTTTAGAATAATTTTATAAATGATTATTTCATCCTCTAATTACATGAAATTTTATTAAACCCTAATTAACATCCATCTAACCCAAAAGGCAACAAGTCAATAAAATTACAAGTAAAATATGAATAAAAAAGGCAATGTCCCTATGTCTAGATTATGTTAATTTTATTAAAAGGTTAGCTAGATTTACATATTATTTACAAGTGAGAAATAGACTAAAGGTGGTCCTACATTTTTATTAATTAGTGAGCTTAGATCTATTTATGTTAATTTGTCTAAGGAATGAGTTTAAGTCTATTCAATTTTAAAGCAAAATTAAATTAGTGAGCCTAAGTCTAACTTGATTTTATTTTAAGTGAAATATGGGCCTAGGTCTATTTATTTTAAAAGAAATGAAATTAGTGGGATGAGCTAAGTCTAAAAAAATTTAATTAACTAAGCGAGCCTAAAATCTAATTAACCTAATGGGCCTAAATTGATTTTAATTATTTTTAATTATTTAAAAACCTAAACCATTTTTAAGCCTATTTATTAAGTGGGTTAGACCTAAATGTGGGCTTGGGGCCCATAAGGATAAAAACATAAAAAAACAAGTTCAAAACAAATAAAACACAAAAAATGGATCAAATAAATATTATAGTGATTTTCTAAAAAAACCCTAAATTAATTACATACAAACCCTAATTTAAGCTACTACTACCATTGATTTTAATTGATTTTTTACCCAATTGAACCTAATTACTAATTAATTTTAAAATATAGAAAATTAAAATTTTCACTATTCCCACTACTGGGGCTATTACAAACTATGTACAAAAATTAAATTTAAATGATTATACACCCTGAAATTAAAATAACTACACAGAATACGAAATGAAAAAATAATAAAAAAAATCCTAAATCCTACTGAAAAACAACACAAGTTCTTCCATGACATTCCATGGACCTTTTACTCAATTTAAATATAGGCAATATCCTCCTCAATCCACATGCACATATCAAAATAAAAAAAAACAAGTAATTAGATTAGTAGTGAAATTAAACAATAAAAAAGAATAACAGAATAAAGGAAAAATCACAAAAAGAAAATAATAGAAAGAATAAAACATGAAATAGAAAATAACAATGATGATTTAGATGCTGTGCAAATGCTTTTTTTTTTTGACCCCTCAGATTAGGATTTTCATTGTTGAAATTGACTCAGTGTTAATTTGATTATGGACTGGGACTAAAAAAATCAATGTATCGTCTTCGTCAAATGAACTGCAAAAATTAGGGTTTTGAAAGAATAAAAGAAATCAAAGTTTGATCTATCTTTCATCTGTGTAAAAAAATTCCCTAAAAAAAAGTCCTCCCAAAGAAAATCCCCCCATACGCACACATACAGACTCTACTTTTAAATGCAAAGTCTGTGCGTACTGAACTTCCTCCAATGGAGGAACGGATTGATGATCAGATAGTATTTATTTTTTCTTGATTTCAAAAATCTTCTACGTTTTAAAAAAAACATTATCAGATAATTATAAAGATAAAATTTGAATTTTCAACTAATAAAAACATTGAAAAATTGATAAAAATACATGAAAAAATAAAAAAATATTATTTTAATGTGTCGGCACTATGCAATGCCGACCGACATTACACCAATGTCGATCCTAAAGAATTTTTTTTACTTTTAATTACCAAAAGATCCCTGAAAAAATGACTTATTTGCAATCAAACCCTAAAAAATATTGCAAGTTAGTCCTTAAAGTCCAAAAAATCGACAACCAAGTTCAATTTTTGAATGAATTTCATTATAGGGGCTTACATCCCAAGTGTGCACAATTGCATCTCAAAATTGGGTGCTTACAGTTGCCCCCCTTTATTGCTATTTGTTTGACAGATTGTGGAAAAATAATAGAAGCACACAATTTCAAAAGAAAGAAATTAGGACACTTGATCGTATCCTAAATGATACATTGATGCTTAAATTATTGAGCAAGGTGTAGTGTTTGATAAGTTGCACTATATTTCTTGTGGAGCGTCTAGTGGACTTTATGCAAATGAGTTTCTCTATATTCCCTATAGGACGTTTAGTGATGATAAATTGAAAACTTCCTATAGTTCCTGTGGAACGTCTAGCAATAATGAATTTCATTATATTCCTTGTGGGACGTCTAACATTGCACACTATATTCCCTGTGGGATGTCTAGTGTAGGTGAATTGAATTTTTTTATATTCCCTATAGGACGTCTAACGATGCATACTATATTCCCTGTGGGACGTCTAGTGTAGTTGAATTAAATTTTGTTATATTCCTTGTGGGACGTCTAACGAAGCACACTATATTCCCTGTGGGACGTCTAGTGTAGATAAATTGAAAACTTGCTATAGTACCTGTGGAATGTCTAGCAATGATGAATTTTGTTATATTCTTTATGGGACGTCTAACGATGCACACTATATTCCCTGTGGGACGTCTAGTGTAGATGAATTGAAATTTGCTATAGTTCCTATGGAACGTTTAACACTAGGGAATTTGAAAGTTTATGTCATAACTACTATGCAGTACTTAACATAATGAAGGTTATGACTACTGTGCAACATATAACATAATGATTTGAAATTCATATCATAGCTACTATGCAACATATGAAACCTTTGATTGAAATCGTGCATGTAAAATGTAAAAAATGAGTTATGTAATCTTGTTCTGTATTCTGTACTTGATAAAAAATTCAGAATCACATATTGATTATGCAGTCTTAAAAATTCAATAAACTATTAATTTGATGAATGTCATGATTTAATTAGGAATGTATTCCTAATCCAAATGTAATAATGGACCAAATTGCAAGAAAGAAAAGATGGATAAAAAGTAAGTAAATTGGAAAGATTAAAATGGATATTCTCCATTTTATATATTCTTTCCTCTTTATTGATCACTTCACTTCTCTTCCTATTATTTTCTTCTTTTTTTTTTTTTCAATTGATCTTGAATTTTCTTTTGTTAATTTCTTCACCATTTGTTATCTGATTTGTAATCCGTCTGATCCTATGGCCTCCTCGTCATGTAGACAACATGAAGGAGTTAAGACTTTAGAATGTTAGAGGATTCTGCCTCTTCATTTTCCTCAGAATAATTTAGAACTTTGAGAAGACTCAACTATCTTTCCATTGACTCATTTACATACCCACAGGTGTAGAGATGTGGGTAATGAGGTAACTTTTCTTGCTTCTATTTATTTCTGCAAAAATATTACCTATATAATTAGTAATTAAAGTTATTTTTAGATTAGAAATTGACATTGACATGTATATTAGTTAGAAATTAATATGAAAATGCATGATAAATTGAAATTAACTTTGAAAATATGAAATTTGACTATTGGGTTATCAGAATGGAGGATCGGATGTATGGAATTCTAGTCGGAGTCCAGATTTCTAATCAACTAAGTTAATGCTGATCGACAATTTGGAATGCTAATTGGCATTCTAAATTGCTGGTCGACAATCTACATTGTCGATCAAATTTTTTTTAAAAGGTAATTAATTAATTAATTAACTAATCAAATCCTTCAATTTAAATTCTTTGATTAATTAATTAATCTTTCAATTAATTAATTTTTATTTTCTTTTTGAAATTGAAATAGCATTCGATAAAGTTCACAGGCTGTTTCAATCTAGCTCGGGAATTATTTCATGGACTGCCGGAGTAGGTGAAACGTTTAATTTAGGCTTTCAGATTTAGGCATTTCATTGCTGCACTTCTGACTATTCGAGGCTGGTCTGATCATTATTCTTTATTTGCTTTGATTGAGCGATGGATGGATACTACCCATACTTTTCATATTCATGTGGGTGAGCTGACTGTTTCTCCTATGAGTTTCTCTGCTATCATTGGGATTGCCTTTGGAGGATCCTAAATTCCATTTGACATTAACTATTTTAGTCTTCCAGAGCATGCACGGAGTCAATACATGCGAGATTTAATCAAGTTCACCCTAGCATGGAAGAATTGGAAGAATGTTCTTCTTTCATCATTAGTTGAGGGATTCAGATGCCTTCCTGCTTCTACTCCTCATCAAATTATTCATAAGGCAAGGTGTTTCATTTTGATATTATTAGGCACGACCCTCTTTTATGAGATTAGTCATGAGGTCAGTATCGCTATGTTGGGTCCTCTTTATGACTTGGATCGAGTTGCCACATTAGATTGGGGATCTACTGCATTCGCTTATATTTATTACAGATTGGACACTATCTGTAGAGGTGCTGTCACGATGTGTGACTTTTGGCACATCTTACATGTATGTTCTCCTTCATTTGATCTCTATAGTTTTACTCTTCTTTACTTTTTCTGATATGTTCTTTTTTTTCAGATTTGGAGAATAGAGATCGGGCTGATTCGAGGCTTTTACACTATCAGTTCTGATATGACCTTTCCTCTGATGATGAGATGGGGTTCTTCTCACCTTGCCAGCAATAGGAATACTTTACAGACGTACTGTGATCATTTGAACACTATCGAGTGGCACTTGGTAAGGAAAAAGAAAATGAAATCATTAGTATGTTACAGTTTAATAGAGATTAGATTTCATTTACATAAATTGCAGATAAACTCTGATTGGTTGGAGGGTGTTAAGGACATCAAGCAATATGATTTCATGGTAGTTGTAGCTCGCTTAGAGCCTATGAGGATCCTGCTCTCTGGTTATGGTTGTCTTATGTGGTATTTAAGGGAGCGAGTGTATCGCTGGTCTTTTGGCCCTTCTCGATGTCGCATTCCATCTGATGTCCCTTCCTCTATGCTCTGCAGCTTGCATCTTACAAGTTCAGAGCTAAGGGATGCACTACAGGGATATACTGCCTCAGATTTTCTCGAGCATTCTCAACATTATCAGCAGTTTATCTGTGAGAGTCTCTTGGAGCATGTTCCTATTGATGATGATGAGGTAATTTCTCATTATTTTAGCTTATATTTCTAGAACCTATGAATCACTCCTCTTTATAGTTTGAGGAGGTTCGCTCTCCTATTGATGTGGATGAGGAGACTGAGGTTTCTCCAGAGACTGAAATTGCTCCAGAGACTGAGGTTATTCCTGATATTGAGAGCCCTGAGCCCAGACCTAGTCCTGGTCATCATGCTCAGCATGTTGGGTCTAGTAGCGATGGGCCTTTATCGATGCTACACTTGGTGATGTCTCTCTTTTAGACAAGTCTATGTTCTACTGGGCTCCTGTTGTTTAGACTCCAATTGAGCAGTAGATGCAATTTGGTGATGCTCAGCTTCCTAGCTTTTATCCACCAGATGCTTCTCATGTGAGTCTATTTGCTTTATTTCTTGTATGGATTTGTACACTTGACATTGATATTAATAAAATTTTACAAAATAGATTCCTCAGACACAGATAGAGTGTCTATATAGACTTGCCTTGTCTTAGATATTATTTATGATGCAGGTTACAGACAGTTAGCGGGTAAGCACCCTCACTGAGACAATGCAAATGTATGCATGTTATGCATGTAATGCATATGATATGGTGTTTTCTGTGTATGCAGAGCTATTCCAGCGGTTTAGAGCAGGAGAATGAGATGCTTTGTCGGTAGCTTGCAGACTTAGGCTTTGATCCGTATAGTGCTAGGACTTCATCTTCTAGATCTCCAGACACTCATTATCATGATGACCCTACCAGAGGATGGAGCCCATGGCCTGATACTAGAGCATGAGATGAATGATTTAGAGCTTTTGTATTCTTGACTTTCTACGTGTCTGTATCTGACTGCTCTCTATTGTACTGTTGTTTTTATTCCTGTACTATCTCGAACACTATTAGATAGAATTGAAACAGTGTTTGTACCTTAATGGATTTTTTTTGCCTAAGCCGCCCTTTTGGGTTTTCAACTTAGCGAGCTTGCCCTAAATTTTGCCTAAGTTGCCCTTTTAGGTTTTCAACTTAGTGAGCTTGCCCTAACTTTTGCCTAAGCCGCCCTTTCGAGTTTTCAACTTAGCGGGCCCTTTTTTTTTTAAAATAACTAATTAAAAAAGATAGTTAATGAACATTATCTTTTTTTAATTAATTATCCATTTATCTTAATCCTTTTCCAAGATGGATAATATTAGATAGATAAACAATTAAAAGAATGGATTATCTTCCTAATTATCTGTTTATCCTAATCCTTCTTAGATTCTATCACCTTATCCACATCTTTCTTTGCTAGCAGAATCCTTTTCCCACATGAACTCATCTTCTTTCCTTATATAAAACCATACAAGGGGCATTCTCCTTTATTCTTTATCATCTCTCAAGCATAAACAATGAAGAAATTTCTTAAAAGTCTTAATGGTGATGATTGGAATAAGCTTCAACCTCTCCACATCAAATCCTTGAAATCTCTTCAGCACTTGACTATCAATAACAATCTCCTACATGCTGCTTCTACCTTCTGGAATGTCAAGGACCATGTATTTAGGTTTAATGGGCAAGAGCTTTGTCTAATGATTGAAGAGTTTGCTGCTATTCTGGGATGCATATTAGACTTGACTGCTATGATAGCCCTTCCTGATTTGGAGATGCAATTTCTTGGCAGATTGGTTACGTTCTTTGATTTGCCCCCAGCTGATATTTACATGTATACGCATAACCCTGGGACCATTAATCTTTCTTCTTTGATCACCATCTGTGGGACTCAGGACAAGAACACTGCTTCTTGGACTAGAACAGTTACTTCCTATTTATATGCTCAATTTTTGCTAGTTTCTCACCATGGTGTTGCCGATACATGCATTATCAGTATTTTGGAACAAGTAGAGCTTGGAGCTAATCCTATGTCAGTTATCCTTGTTGAGACTATCATTGAACTCGACAGTTTTAAGACTCATAACCGTTTCTTAGGCAGTTTACTTCTTCTTCAGGTGTGTAACCAAAACTTTTATTTTTATTTTATTTTTGCCCTAATTTTTGCCTAAGCCACCCTTTCAAGTTTTTAGCTTAGTAGCTTGCCCTAACTTTTGCCTAAGCCGCCCTTTCGGGTTTTTAACTTAGCGGGCTTTTATTTTATTATTCTTATACCATCTTTTTTTTTTGAAAGATTTGGTTACAAGAAAAGCTAAGCTCGCTTAATGTACCCCTTAATCCTTTGACTTATCAACCTCATCAACTATAATCTCATCCTTTAAAAATGAAAGACAAACATTCTATGGACCAATGGGTTGACTGGTTAAAGAAGATTTCAGATGCTGAGATCACATGGGTCTGCCCTTGGTGGAGATTGAAGTTCATGACTATTGAGCTGTATAATCACTATGTTCCTATTCCAGGGCTGCACTTCTCTAACTCTTTTACCCCTTTATGCCTTTGTTATTAATATGGTCATCCTCAGTTCATCATTACTATTTTGACTGACTTTGAAGGCTTTCCTTTGAGACAAGATTCTCTAGATAAGATTAGGAGCTTGTGGCCTTGTAGAGCCCTTGAACGGAACATACACTGGATGCTAATGTTACTACTGATGAAGATTATAAAACTTGGGTTGTTATCCAAAAGACAGAACCACCAGGCTTTGCTAGGTATAAGAGAACTCAAACTTTGTATGATGAGTCACAAAGGAAGAAACAAAGACATTACTAGATAGAATGGTCTCATAGAGAGGCTTTCTGATGTTTTGTTATCCCTTCAAGTACTTATGCTTTATAATAAAGAAGGATATGCAAAGTTTAACAAAACCTCAATTTCAATTTCATTCATTAATTAGGGCCAAAATGAGTACATTTAATACATCACATGGCATAACTCTTGTTATCAGCTAGTCCTCACGGATTTTCTAACTGCATATTTTTCACTCACATCTTATTTCCCTAATTTTTGCCTGACTAGCCCTTTGCAGGTTTTCTAATTAATGGGACCATTATTATTTTTATTTATTTCCCTAACTTTTGCCTGTCAGCCCTTTATGGGTTTTTTAAATAGCGGGAATGTCCTAACTTTTGCTTGACTAGCCTTTTTAGGTTTTCTAGCCAGTGGACTTTATTTTATTTATTCTACTTTTATTCATATTTTTACAGGTAGTACTTCTTGAGGTGATCCAGATTAACAAGTTCCATAAACTCATTCCCTTTAAGATCTGATATCTTGACAGCTCCTTTAGGTAAGACCGATTTGACTAAGTACAGTCCTTCCCAATTTAGTCTAAATTTACCTCTCGGATCAAACACCAGGGCTCTAGACTATTTTAGCACCATATCTCTAGCTTTAATCTTCCCAGGCTTAACCTTCTTATTGAACGCCCTTGCTATCCTTCTTTGATATATCTGAGTGTGGAATAAAGCATCCATCCTTTCTCACCTAGAGATACTAGATGATCATATCTTTTCTATGCCCATTCATTCTTAGTTATTTTAGCCTCCATAACTACTCTCAAGGACTTAATCTCAGTTTCTATGGGCAAAACTGCCTCATAACCATATACTAATGAGAACGGTGTTTGGCCTGTGGCGGTTCTAGCTGTAGTCCTATATCCCCATAAGGCAAAAGGAAGATATTTAGACCAATCCTTATAGGGTTTAACCATCTTAGAAAGGATTTTCTTGACATTTTTATTAGCCGCTTCCACTGCTCCATTAGCTTAAGGGCGATAAGGTGAAGATTTATAGTGCTCAATCCCATACTTTTGTAATAACTCTGTTGTTTTTGCTTGAAATTGAACCCCGTTATCTATCACAATATGATGTGGAACACCATATCTGCAAATCAGGCTCTTCTCGATGAATCGTGCCATCTGTTTTGCTTTCACAATATTGAAAGATTCTGCCTCTACCCATCTCAAAAAGTAATCGATTGCCACCATTATGTATTTTATTCCCATTTGATGTTGTCGGTCTTATTTCTCCTATGATATCAATTCCCCATGCTGCAAAGGGTCAAGGGGTTGAAAAACTATTCAACACTATCGAAGGCATGTGACTAAGATTCCCATGGATTTGACACTGATGGCATTGTCTTACTGTCCTAATACAATCCCTTTCCATAGTCATCTAGTAATACCCTTGTCTAAGTATCTTCTTAGCTAGAATTATCCTGTTCATATAAGAACCACAAGCCCCTGCATAAATCTCTTGCATCACCTCTTCAGCTTCATCCTTTTTGAGATACCTAAACTGCATCCCATTCGACATTCTTTTGTATAATACCCCATCATGACTTGCATAGTTACGTGCAAGAACATAAAGAGCATATATTTCTTTTGAGGTCGCTTCATCTGGATAAATTCTCTTTTCAATGAACCTCTAGACATCATGAAACCAAGGCTTTTCTTCAGGCCCCATTTGAACATTCATAATCTGCTCACCTCCATAACACGGTGCCTTAGACTTCATGATCACTAAAGGTTTCATAGCTAACCCAGTTGCACTATCCCATATTGAAGAGAGTTTGCCAGTGCATCCGCCATCTGATTATTGTCTTTGGATAGATGGATAAAGAGGCATTTGGTGAAACTCTTCATTAAGGCTTTCAAATAGCAAATATAAGGCTTCAACTTTTCCTCTTTTACCTCCCATTCTTCATTAGCCAGATTGATGACTAACATTGAATCTCCATAAACTAATAAATCTTTCGCTCCAGTTGCCACAGCTACCTTAATTCCATAGATACATGCTTTATACTCAATCATGTCGTTTGTGACCTTGAAATCCAGTTTATTTGCCATTGGTATGGTTTCTCCTTTTGGTGTAATAAGAATCACTCCCAATCCAGTTCCTTTGTTGTTTACAGCTCCATCAAAGTAAATTTTTAACTCCCATTGCTCTATAACTGCTAAGTTCTTATATGGAAACTCCAAATTTCACTGCTCTTCACCTTTGATCACATTCTGAGCTAAGAATTCTACTACTGCTCTTCCTTTGATTACCTTTATACTAATGTACTCTATATCAAATTCAGTTAAGACTACCAACCATCGAGACATTTTTCCAGTTAAAGTCGATGCTTGAAATAGATACCTTAGAGGGTCTATTCTTGAAATAGCTTGAACCCTGTAAGATTGAAAATAATGCCTTAATTTCCTCATAGCCCAAATCATGATCAGACATGTCTTTTTTACTAAATCATATTTTTCCTTGTACGGCAAAAACATCTTGCTCAAGTGGTACACTGCGTGCTCTATTCCATTTGACCCTTCTTGTGCTAACATTGCCCCATTGCATCCTCTTCTAAAGCCAAGTATAAAACCAATGGCTTACCCTGTCTAGGTGGTTTCAGAATAGGTGGATTAACAAGATACTCCTTGATCTTATCAAAAGCTTTTTGATAATCATTCCACTTAATCAGCTGATCTTTCCTTAAGAGCTTAAAGATAGGATTATAAATGTTAGTGAGTTTTGCAATAAACCTACTAATATATTGCAACCTGCTAAGGAATCCTCTTACTTCTTTCTTCGTCTTTGGTGTCGACATTCCTTGGATGGCTTTCACCTTATCCAGATCCACTTCAATTCCTTGGCTGCTCACTATATGTCCTAATAGCTTCCCTGAAGTAACTCAAAAAATGCACTTCTTCGGGTTGAGTCTCAGGTTGTACCTCTCAATTTGGGCTAAGAACTTGTTTAAGGCTTCAAAGTTTCCTCCTTTTGTCTTTGATTTAACTATCATGTCATCCACATACACTTCAACATCCTTATGCATCATATCATGGAAAAGTGTAGTAGCGACTTTTTGATAAGTTGCACATGTATTCTTCAGTCTGAAAGGCATTACCTTGTAACAATAGGTCCCTTATTCTGTGATGAAATTTGTCTTAATCTTATCCATGACTGCCATCATGATCTGGTTGTACCTAGAAATTCCGTCCATAAAAGAATACATTGCACTTGCTGTAGCACTATCCACTATTACATCAATGTGAGGTAACGGGAATTCATCCTTTGGATAGGCTTTGTTTAAATCCCTAAAATCTACACACATCCATATTTTTCCATCTTTCTTAGGAAAAGGTGCTATGTTTGCTAGCCATTGAGGATAGTCTACTACTTCTAGGAAGTTAGCCTGTATTTGCTTAGCAATTTCCTCCTTTATCTTTTTTGTCCATTTTGGTCTTAATCTGTGCAATTTCTGTTTAACCGGCTTAGTTTCTGGATAAGTTGGAATGCGATACTCTGCTATTCCTATCCAAACCTGGCATGTCTTCATAAGTCCAAGCGAATACTACCTTTCTTTTTGTTAATATTCTCTCAAAATTTTTCCTCTCTTCAGGAGTTACATCATGTGATATAGAAATGTTCTTTGGATTATCATTTGTGCCCATGTTAAATGAATCAAATTAAATTGAATTAATGTCAAACATGCATGACCAATCAAAATTATAATGCACAAAACTATTAAGATGCACATCACACAAGTAAGTAAAACCAGCATTCATATCATTGACCATAGGAAAAACAACATCTTCGTCTGCATAAAGACTGGATGTTATTACATCAGTTTCTTTATAAAAAACATTAATCAAATATCACTAATGACAGTAGCTAAGTCCTAGGGTGGTTCCTCCTCAAGTGGCAGACACAGCAACTCTTCAACAACATCATCACCCATCCTTTTAATTACTTGCTTCAGGACTTCCTCTTTGTTGTTGGCCACTAGGCTTTCCACAATTTGCTCCTTAAAGATCTCAAACCCAAGGACATCTTTTCTAGCCATGTTAACAGGTTCTTTGGTACCCAGATAATATTTGTTCTCCCCTGGCTTGATGAAGTTCTTACTTAGTGGTCCAATCCTTCCCAAGGGTTTATTTCTTTTTGCTTTCTCCTTGTTTTTTGCTTTTCTACTGGCTGGTCTTGCCTCAGTATATCCAAAACCCTTCGTATGGTCTTGGGTTTTAATGTTTGGGGGCCTAGGACTTCCTTGTTCATTCTTCCTAAGCCCCTGTATGAGTCGATAATTCATGCTTTCCATTATTTTTGCAACCCTAGGATCCATCTCATCAAATATTCCAGCAACTTGGAAACCAGGTAGAACACACACTTGCTTCTATTTATTAAGTATGGCTACCACAACTGCATTGGTTCTAGCTTTTATTGTCATGACATCTCCTTCATGAGGGAATTTTATTTTCTGGTGCATAGTTGAAGGTACCCCTCCTAGGACATGAAACCACAGCCTTCCCAACAGCAGGGCATAAGTAACATGGATGTCCACTACAGTAAATTCAATAGTTGACTCTACAGGCCCTATTTTGACCAAAGCCTGAAATGTTCCCTCCACATTCCTGGTACTATCATCTTAAAGTCTGATTATGAGGTTTAAAGCCATCAAGTCATCTACTTTCAAACCTAGATTAGGTAGGATCTTTAGCGGGCATACATTTATAGTTGAACTATCATCTACCATTACAAAGTTGGTTCTCTTCCCTTTTACTTCAATAGGGATAAATAATGCCTTATTATGATTTCTTCCCTCCAAAGGCAAGTCATCATTTGAGAATGTTATTAGCCCATGTTTCGTTTCTATCACCTTTGCTACCATAGCCTCAAGCGTAGCTGCCATTTTAATGCTCATGTTCGACAAAGCTTTGATAAGAGCTCTTCTATGGCTACCTGAATGCATCAGTAATTCCCAAATGCTCATACTCGCTTTAGCCTTCTTGAGTTGTTTCAGGATCAGGTCTTCTTTTTGTCCTTCCTCTACTTCTATGTCTTTTATTCCTTCCTCTACTTCTATGTCTTTTATTTCTTCCCTTTCTACAACCCTTTCATTTTACTTTTCTGCTACCCGGTAATTCCTCCCACTTCTAGTAACATGATTCACATTTGGAGTATCACTCCATACATCGAATCCAATGGGTTTTTCTTCATCAGAATCATACTAGATGTCCACGACCCCAATAATTCATTCTCTTTTCCCATTTTTCCAAACTTCCACTGTGCATATTTCTTTTCCTTTCAACTCCCTCAGCTTGTCCATATGTTGGCTTAATAGCTCTTCAACCCTTTCTTGGGATAACTCTGGGGTTAAGAATTCATCTTCTTCAAACTCAGCACCCCATCTTGTCAGCATAATCTCTTCCATGGGTATGTCAGTAGAAGTGGGTTTAGAGTAGAATACTTTGTAATCGAACTTTCCCGAAGGTTGTCCCAATAGATCTTTAACTCCTCTTAGTGACTGCTCAGGAATTTCAAGCTCTTCTTTTACTATCATATCATCAAACTCATCTCCCCATCTTGACACCTCAATTGATTCAATAGGGATATCAACAGAGGGTGGTTTCAAGTAGAATACTCTATAATAAATTTGCATAAGGACTGGCCTATTAAATCTTTTACTCCTCTCTGTGGCTGTCCAAAAGGTTCTCCATTGGGTATAAGGTTGAGGTCCTCGAAGGAGCTTAGCACTTCTTCTTCGCTAACCCCTGAGTTAATCATCATAGTGGTTGGTGGTGGAACATTTCAGTAGTCTGGGAAAGGGTTATTTTTGGTGTTTGGGTTAGAATTGGATTTCTCAGGGTCGGTGATTTTTTTGGAGTCTATCAAGTTTTGGATTTCATGTTTTAGGCAAATGCAGGTATCTGTGGAATGGCTAGCTACTTGATGAAACTTACAGTAACTGTTCAGATTATAGCTAGGGAGATTTGGGTTTGAGGGTTTAGAAAAGGTTAAGGGTCGGAGCAAGCCTTTTTGGATTAGCCTCTCTAGGACTTTGGAGAGTGGTTAGTTAAAGTTGGAGAACCTTCTAGGTTGTTGAACTGCACGTACCTCTATAGCTCGGCTAGTACTTCCTTGTTGTATGCCCCCAGTTGGGTAGTTTTGAGTTCCTGTACCTCTAACAATTTTCTTTTCCTCACTCTTAATTTCATCAGGTTGTAACCCATCATATAAAGGTTTTGGGATTTATCATCTGTAGCCTCTCAACCAAATTAGGTGACACATTACGAACTATCATTCTAACTTGATCCTTCTCAGTAAGCTTGTTTTTCATCATCCCTGCTTTGTTCATGAAACAAGTTAAGAATTCAGAAAAAGACTCATTTGATTTCTATTTAGTCAACTCCAAATCCCTAATTGACACTTCCAATAGAGTATTATAATCATATTGTTTCAAGAATGCAGTACATAATTCCTTCCAATTAGCTCTAATAGACTTCTCTAACCCATGGTACCAGTTCACAGCCATTCCTTCTAAGGACAACACAAACAACCTAGTGACTATCGTTAGAAGTGCTTTTGTAGTGCTCATGGTTGTTGTGTATTATCTTAAATGAATTTTAGGGTCTCCTCTCCTATCAAATTTTTGTAGTTGAGGCATTTTTAATTTTACAGGCAGCTTATGACCCTCCATTTGCAACATATCATCAAAGTCAAAAGAATATCCTATTCCTCGTCCTCTAATAAGCTCTTCCATCTTGGACATGTTTTGAGTCAATGCTTGCATCTGCTTGGACTCAAGGTCTTGAACCAATTCACGTGTGTCTCTCTTCACCTTCTCTACCATGTAGTTTTCAATGTCTTCCATTCTCACATTAGTAGCAGGCACATTTCTAGGAGTAGGTTGCCCCCCAGTATTATTAGCAGTAGGTGGAGGAGCTACAACAATAGGTGGAGCTCCTACAACAGGTGGCTGTTCAATAGTAGCAGCAAGTGGTTGTTCAACAACAACAACAGGTGGTTGTTAAACAACAACAACACGTGGTTGTCCAACAATAGGTTGCACTAGTCCAGCTAAAGCCTGTCTCAGTTCATCTTGCATCATAGCTCTCATGTCATCCATCAAAGCTCCCTTAATGTCCTCCAAGGTCCATATCTTTGGTTGTTCCATTTCAGTTTGTTCAGTCTAAACTTGAAAAGAGTCCTAGAGGGGGGGGTGAATAGGACTATCAAATAAAAATGAGAAATTAAAAGAATTCTTTACAAGAATTAAATAGAAGTTGAGAAGGAAGAATGAAGAACACAAAGATTTAAGGAGTTCGGATTCAATAACAATCCTACGTCTCCACCTAACTTATCCCCAAGTTAGGATTTTCAATTACCCATAATCTTATTCACAGGATTAAGATTATACAAGAGTTTTATGTCTCACTCTTATAACCTTACAACATGAGTTTTCAAGGCTTACTCAAATAACCAAAACCCAAGTGTTTTAATGGACAACACTTAAACCAATTCCTTTAGAAATAAATCTCACTTCCCTTCTAGTCTACCCCAAGATTTAAGATGAAGAGAAATTCTATTTCTAACACACACCCAACTCTCACAAGAGTTAAACAAATAAAGAATTATTTAAGAGAATTTGAGAGCTCAATGAAAGCTTAAGAGATAATAAAAATGATAAAACAAGTTTCTTCACTTCCATTCAGCTCTAGAGGTATTTATACTAAAAAATATAGCTGTTGGAGGTGCAAATGATGTGTCCAACGTGTATATTTTGAATTATTGAGACTGATGCTGTCAGATAGCTATTCATGGATTGAAATCATAATTAGCTCCTTAGGACGTTTGAATTTGCCCATAATTTCTTCATAAAAGCTGTAGATATTTGAATTATATTTCCATATCAACTTGAATCACCTAAATTGGACTTCTTTAGCTTAAGATATGTCCAAAATACTAAGGGTTGTGCAATCTGTAATGTAGACTACGGTTAGATAGCTATACCCAAATTGAAGCCGTGATTCTCTCATGAATAAATTTGAATTTGCTCATACTTTCTTCATTAAAGCTGTATATATTTGAATTATCTTTCCATAAAATTTTGAATCACCTAAATTTGGCTTCTATAACTCGGGATATGTCCAAATTCCTGAGGATTATGCAATCTGAAATGCAGAATACTGTTAGACAGCTATACACAAGTTGAAGCCATGATATGCTCCTAAAGAAATTCAAATTTTCCCATATTTTCTTATAAAAGTTATATATATTTGACTTATATTTTCATATCATTTTAAATCACCTTAATTGGACTTCTGTAACTCAAGATATGTCCAAAATACTAAGAGACGTGCAGTCTAAGATGGCAGATGTATACGTGAATTTCAACTCAAAATTTGCATAATCAGATAAACTTGGATTTTCACAAAAAAGCCCAATTTAGAAAGCTCAGGATGTCTACTTAAAATTTTAAGAAGGTCATTTTCTCATTTAAGAGCTCTAAATATGTCGAAAGCCTTCTTCAATCTCAGAGGTTCAATCAGCCCAAAAAGTCACTATACATCCAAAAGTGTATATGCTTGGTATATGTTTGGTATATAATTCCCTACATGCTTAATTGAAAGTATTAGTATAAAAATTGTTCTTCAAAGTCCAAAATTAGGAGTTTGATCATGCAAATGGTCAACAAAACTGATTTAGCTTCTAGGAATAGTGGATTGATTGGACTCCCTTATAGTCTCTCTAGTTTGTGAAGAATGCTTTGAGCTATGGACTCCGGACTTAAATCAACTCTGGTCAATCTGCTACCTCTTCGTCCCCAGACATGAGAAGACCTAGATGAATCTATGATGGCTGAAAAATAAGGTATTAGTATGATGCATGGATTGTATGTATGCATGATGCACGTGTTTATGCAACAAATAGTAGGCAAGCACTTAGCAAGTAGCAAGTATCAACAAGTAATCAACAAGCAACATACAAGCATAACCCTTCCAACCTTATTCCTCCCACACACGTGTTTAATGGCGAGTTTCTTTTTCTAAGATTATTGGTCTTGGCCTTTATATCAATGGGGATATTAAAAGCCGACGTGCATGCCAAATCTCTCTTTAAAAGGAAAAACACAGAAGTAGCATTTCTAAATATAAAGGTCTAGCCTAATCCTTATTAGCCTAAATGAATTTCAAAGGTATAGTCCTAGGCTTTTATAAATTAAAATACCTCATGGCAATTCAAACATACAAGCATTTTGGGCAAAGACCCTAGGGGAAGTAACTAAGCCATTATATGTGGTTAGGGTCCGGTGAAAAGTTAAGGTTCCCTTAGCAAGATGCTCTCCATTATGAACTTTGAGTTATAGGCCAAGGTTAGAGGGGCCCAACATCCTTTACCAACTCGAGAGAAGATTACCCCCCTTAGGGACTTAGGTTACAGACTCTGGTCATATGAGCCCGGTAACCTCTCTTGAACTGAGTTAAGGCTAAGAGTGATGGTTAGCCAATCTACAACTCCATGAAGCTAGTGGAATCATGGAATCATAAACCAATGCCATCGGTTTAGTAAGGACATGCAGAATGAATGCAAGAATGAAATAATAATCAATAAAACAATTCTAAAGAACACGAGTAGAGTCAATATCTCTTATCCCCAGTGGAATCGCCACTGTAGATGGTGGGGTTTAGTGCGCGTCCAAGATTTTAGCAACCATAACACTGTTTAGGCTCAGGGCCTTAGAGAACACACTAACCACTGTCACAAAGACATGACGTGGAGATGAGTAGTCACCACCCAAGGTAATAATTGGGACAAATAAAAAAGGTGGTACTCAATTCTCTAAAAGAAAGCTAGCACCACAACCAGGTGATTCTGGATATAAAATACTAACTTCTCTTAGTCTTGTGTTCTTTTAGAATAATTTTATAAATGATTATTTCATCCTTTAATTACATGAAATTTTATTAAACCCTAATTAACATCCATCTAACCTAAAAGGCAACAAGTCAATAAAATTACAAGTAAAAAATGCATAAAAAAGGCAATGTGCCTATGTCTAGACTATGTTAATTTTATTAAAAGGTTAGCTAGATTTACATATTATTTACAAGTGAGAAATGGAATAAAGGTGGGCTTACATTTTTATTAATTAGTGAGCCTAGATTTATTTATTTATTTTAATTTGTCTAAGGAATGGGCTTGAGTCTATTCGATTTTAAAGGAAAATTAAATTAGTGAGCCTAAGACTAACTTGGTTTTATTTTAAGTGAAATATGGGCCTAGGTCTATTTATTTTAAAAGAAATGAAATTAGTGGGCTAAGCTAAGTCTAAAAAATTTTAATTAACTAAGTGGGCCTAAAATCTAATTAACCTAATGGGCCTAAATTGATTTTAATTATTTAAAAACCTAAACAATTTTTAAACCTTCCCTACCTCAACCTCCTAGAAGAAATTCTTAATCGTGGCTATAGACGATTTCACCAAATGGATAGAAGTGGAAGTTGTATCGACCATCACTGAAGCCCAAATTTAGCACTTCTTCTGGAAAAAAAATCATTTATAGGTTCAGAATTCCTCATACCATGATAATAGACAATATGAAGTAGTTCAATAATGAAAAATTTAGAAAGTTTTGTCCTAATCTCATAATAAAGCTTTAATTTACCTTAGTAGCTCATCTGCAAATGAATGAATAGACATAAGTCATCAACAAAATCATCACGTAAGGACTAAAGAAGAGACTTAATGAAAAAAAAAGGAACTAGGTTGATGAGCTCAACAATATTATCTGGGCGTATAGGACTATGCCCAGAACCTCCATTAGAGAGATGCCCTTCAAACTAACTTATGGGATGGATGCAGTAATAGTGGTGGAGATTGGATCACCGAGTTACCAGGTCAGTGAGGAATTAGATCAGGAAGTCAATAACATTAACTCTTAGATATGTTTGGATTTACTGAAGGAGAGGAGAGAATGGGCATCCATTGTCATAGAGGCACAAAGATAAAAGGTCATCAAGTATCATCATCACCACATATGACCAAAACATTTTAAAGTACTTAGAAGGGCTGACATCGGCAAAGGTAGCTCCGGCATAAGCAAGCTTGGACCCAACAGGGAAGGTCCTTATCAAATCATAGAGAAGACATCCAAGGGGCATATAAAATCAAAGACAGACAAGGAAAAGAACAACAATGATATGGGAACTCGGATTGTCTCCGAAGATATTATCAATAGGTGTACTCAGAATTTATCAATATAAAACACTTCATTCATTAATAGAAAATGTTGTATTAAAAAATGTTTCAAAAAAGATAAATTATCAATTTATGACTGAGTATCGAGAAGCTCAAGGGAAGGAATACTCAGATAAAGAGACTCGAAGACAAGGGCGGGAACTAGTCCAATGACGACAGCACCGACAGACATCTCCTCGGTAGATCTCGAACCTATTAGATGCTTAGAAAATGATTCACTAGTAAAAGACTTAGTGGATTTCTTAGGATTCTTTGACCACAAGGAAGAGGCCTAGCTTCGTGCATCTTCTTCGGTGGCGATCCTAGCCAGATCAGCAAGTGTTATTTTATCCAAATTTGTGTAGTTGAGATTTGGATTTTGTGTAAGCAGAACTCTCTAACATTCAAATTTATAGGTTTTGAGAAACCTTGTAACCATGTTATGATAGCTTCTTTTTTCATCCTCATAGGACTTCTCAGCCTTATTAAGCTTCTTCTCCAGAGCTGTAATTTAGGAATCTTGCCCTTCAATATTTATTGTCAGTTGAGCTTGATTGGGCGCCAATTCTGCCACCTTTGTTTGGCTCACCTCAACCTCAAATATCGTTTTAACATGTTTAGTTTGGTAGAGCTCCAGTGCTGCCTTCACCTTATCCAACTTTTTCTCAAAGTTAATGGCTATAATGCCAACCTCTATCTCTTTCAGGCTATATTGACTCTTAAGATAATAGTAGTCATCCTTTGCCAACATTAAGGCCTGAGTCATATGAAAGGAAAGATAAACATTATTAATTTTGAACACAAGATGAGTATAACAAGACAATTACCTTCAATGAGTACCTAATCATAGAGTTATACAACTCCTTTTTATCCTCATCCATCTAGTATTGTATATCAATAAGAAGTTGTAGAGACTCAACATATTGGTCCCTCACCTGAGCATTCAAGACACTTAGAGACTTCATTTTATTCAGAATCCAGGATCTTATATCCAGACATCCAAATAGTTTCAAAAGTTCAAAAAAAATTCTTTACACAGCTCTTTAGCATTCAAATCTCTATCCAGTCGCCCTTCAACCTTCTCAACTTGAGAAGAGCCAACTATAGATTTTCCCTTCAAGCTGGATATGGATTTAGTTGGGACCTTTAAAGCTGAAGGCTCGGATAAAGGAGAGGATATCTTCACATTCTCTTAAGCTTCTGGATCATTATCTATAAGCTAAATTTCATTCGTAAAGGGAAAAAAGTCAGCCGTCTATAAATATAAATGAAAATACAGAAGTTAGAACAATACCTTATGAATCTTAAAATATAACAATAAGTAGTATATAGTTAGGGTAGACTCTTCAAAGATATCTTATGGATAGATTTTTAGCGAAACTTTCATAAGCTATACCATGAAGGTGAAGCTTCATGACCATCTCTGTATCCTTATTAGATAACTTTAGAGGATGCTTCACTTTATAGTAGTCATCAGACCATATCTGCCAGACATCTATGAAGTTCAAATGGTGTTCGATAATAAAAAAACATATGTCTTCACTTCTTATTAAGATCCGAAAGCTTCATAAAAATGTTGTGGTTGGGGATGGTGGGTAGAGAGAACATTAGCTCCCCCTTCTTCTTATTTAGGCTATAGAGGTATTGCAAGACATCTAAGTTTGACTCTCTACCTTCCTCATGTATCAACTCTATAAAGCTAGTTAAAATCCGATAGTTATTGGGATAAAGTTGCCCAGGAGCTATGCTATACCTATTCAAGAAATCCTTAATGAAGGGGTCCAGAGGGAACTTCAATCCCTCCTCTAATTGATCAAAATATAAAATGAATCTATAAAAATCTAACATAGGGGTATGGGCTTTAAAATTCTTATCTATAGTGTGTAGGGTAAAATTGGTAAGAATGCTAAAACATCTCTGGTATTATTTTAGCATTTCCTTATCTATCCTAGAGACAAACAAGCTGAAGCTAACTTGCTTTCTTAGAGCAATAGATTCTATTTAGCAAATAAAAGGAAAAGTAAAAAATAAGAGAGCTTTACCTAAAAGCAGAATGCAAGCTTACTAAAGAAAAGTTATGAAGATTAAGCACAAGCGAGTAAACTGAGAAGGGGAAGAATATAGCACAAAAGTGAAAGTGCAAAAAATTAAAAGATCTAGTCCATTTATAATACGATGGAAGAATCTAGAATAACCACAATTGCCCTTATAAGCATTTTCACCTCTCTCACACCATTAAAGGCAATTTAGGAAGCAGAGAAGACCTACTAATAGAACAATCATTATTATGGCAGCAGAAATATCTCATTATCTGACACACGATAGACATGATGGTTGCACACTGCTCCCTTTACTGCCAGCTATCTTATCCACTGGTACTTGGGCCACGCTTCTAATGCACCGAGATTTTAAGTCTAGTAATTGAAGCTAGCACCCTCAGGACACTTCTATAGTACTGAGGTTCCAAGCATATAAGCCTCAAGTCCTTACATCAAGGATCTAAGCCTCGATTATTTAAAGTCTAATGATTGAAATTGGCACCCTTAGGTCGGTTCTATAGTATTGAGGTTTCGAGTATGTAAGCCTTGAGTCATAGTGCTGAGCATCTAAGCCTTGAACATTTAAGTCCAATGACTGAAGCTAGCACCCTCAGGTCGCTTCCATAGTATTGAGGTTTTGAGCATATAATCCTCAAGTCATAGCACCGAGCATCAAAGCCTCAAGCATCTACGTCTAGTGATTAAAGCTAGCACCCTTATGTCGCTTCGATAATACTATGGTTCGGCACTCAGGCCACACTTTCAATGCATTAAGGTTATCTAGCACTTGGGCCATGCTTTTAATGCACTGAGCTTCAAAACTCCAACGATGGTTGGTTTTGCTATGTTGTCTCCATATTGGCAAGTTACTCTCTTACACAAAACATTTTTATTGCAATTTTTGTGCACTTAAGTCCAGTTGGCACTTCAACAATGTTCTTACACGATGATTTCAAGACTCGGTACTGAGATTCCTCTTTTTTTGTGACTGGGGTTGGCCACCTCAGTTCACTATTCCATGTCAAATGCAGTGAATGATTATTCTTACCTTACAAACTCAAACACATTGGACATAAATATCCAAATATACATATGAGGGGGATTCTTGATACACCATATACATATTCCTATTTAATTAAGGTTTTTATTTTCTTATACGCGGTTGCTTGTTGAAGAAGGACATATAAGATAAATAGGAAAAGATTCTCAGTTAGGAGACTCCCAAATAGGAATAAACACTCTCTTAGTGGGCATGAAACTTTTATTAAAGAGAAATCCTATTCCTCTCAGCTTTGAGCATTGCCATCTCTATAAATAGGACCCTATATCCCTCATTATCATTTATTCTATTTTCTCATGTTCTCATTGTTCTCTTTCTCTCTCTAAACATTCTTTATATCTTTTGACTTAAGCATCGAAGGGTTTGTAGGGATCCTCCCCACCTCTCACATTGCCTTTTGATGATCACTTACAAGGCTCTAACTTAAGAATTCTAAAAACAAGTTATCATTGATAAATATCAAAACAAGCTTCATGCCTTATTTCATCTTATATTGGCTGCCATGATTTTTCTTTTACATGACAGAGTTGACTTCTTGTACATTAGAGCCGATTGTAGCAAGGTTCCTAATAAGTAATCAAAGATAATTCGGAATAAAGTTCAAAATTTAATTTGGTTATGCTTAACTCTTGATTCTCTTATTTTGAAAAAAAAAAAACAAGAAGAGTTAGGTTTTTTCCCTACAGACGACACCACTTGATAACTGTGAATTAATATTTTTTGCTTGTGGAACTTGCATCTACGAGTAAAATGGGTAAAGAGGTGGGGCTTATCCCATAAACACTTCAAAACTTAAGTCAATAATGGTACGAGAAAAAATATAATAAAGCAAATAAGTATAATAAAATAGAGAACAAAAGAGTAAAAGATAATTGCTTGTATGATGAGGTGATGAAATGATGTTTTGATGTAGAGTGTGAAATTATGTGGAGACAATAACTGAATGACATGAAATGTCATGAGATGTATTTATAGGAGAAAATATTACTCGAACCTCTTAGAAATATAATTTATTAATTTTGTAGGATTATCTTGTTTATGAGAGAAGCTCAAATTTGTAAATTCAAATTTAATTTATTTAAAATCGAGCCAAACTCAAACGCCACACGCTGTACATTATCACCATTTTTCACTTTTGTTTCTTGTTTTTTACCCACCAACATCAAAAGTCCTATCTTTTGAGTATTGCTGCATACTGAAGGCTAGGGGCGTACAAAAATTGAACCAAAATTCGGTTATCTTGTTCGATGTTGGTTCTTATTTTTGAAAATTTAAAAATTTTGTTAAAAATGAAACCGACTAAGTTTAATGTATATGTATTTTATGTTGATATAAGTCATGGAATGATGTACAGCTCAATGGTATGCGCGCGTGTTTTTTATCGATTTGCAGTCATTCGAATCTTAGCATTATAACTATGTATTTCCAATGATTTTTTTATGAATATTCTTAAGTTTATGATTTTTAATTACTTTTTATGAATTTTTTTTTAAGTTTAATTCAAAAAATATCTTTGATGCTGTGGGAATTGCCAGTTAAGTCAATTACTACTAGACCACAAAAAGGAACGCTTGTTTTGACATAACCATTATATTGTAATTTCAGTTAATAGAAAACTGACTGAACCCCAACTTTACATTTCAGTTCAGCATCAAAATTTTAAATGGATAGATATTCGATTCGGTTTGTTCGATTTGAACCATAAAGAACATTTGCCACTTCGGAAGTGGGACGTTTGGGTCAAAATGTGGTTGCTCAATGACCTACTGAAAACGGCGGAAATTGTAAATGCAACGACGTGCTTAAATATATTACAAGTCTAATATTAAATATATTGTACTAAAAATATATAATTCAATAATATTAGTGGTGCTTCACACGGTGCAAAATATTATACTGTATTATTAGTAACAGTTAAATTGTTATAATAATTGTTTACTAGTTATATATATATATATTTGAAGTTTCTGTAAAATGTCATAACAAAATAATCAAATTTAGATTAACTAAATTTTAGTTATCTATTAATTAATCACAACCATAAATTTTTCCAAAAATTAGTTCATAAATTTTTTGTTATATAAATAAAATAGATATTTTATGATTTTCAAATGTTGTATTTAATGTTAATAAAAATTAAAATTAAATTAAATATTATTTAATATCTAATTATTAACTAAAATAATAATTTATTTTTAAAATGGTTGGACAGAATGTTTTTAAAGTAAAAAAAAACATTGCCATTAAAAATATTAAAAAACATCAAGTGTAATTTGTGCGATATGATCATAAGAATAGTAAAAATTTCTAATTGATCTAATTGTTTAGAAATTTTTATCGTTTTTATGATTATACCCACAGAAATTACATTTCATATTTTATAAATTTTTAAAAGGTTTTATTCTGTATTTTTAAAATTGAAAAATCAAATTAGCATTTCGGCTTTAATTGGTAAAAAGGAATCTAACAATATTTTTTTAAATTAAGTGGTAAACTATTTTTTTCATTGGTCTATTATTGGCTTTCAAGTCAAATTTCAAACTGTCCTTATTTTGATTAAAATATCACATTTAAAGTTAAATAAAAAAACCCTAAAAAAAAAGAAAATTCCAAATTGGCTCAACTATATATACACATCTATTTCACAGGACAACAGCCATACGAATATATTATAAATTATTTTTAATTAATTTTTAACAGTTAATTTTGTTAATTTTAAATTCTATTTTCCTAAATAACTGGTCAAATTCTCACTTTATTTAATCCAAATAATGTATGTAACTGGTCATATATATATATATATATATGTCCCGTTTTTTAGACGTCAATACTGTGTATATTTATGTGTATTGATTCCAGATTTTCATCACCACAAAAAAAAAAAAAAAAAAAAAGAACAAAACAAAATGGCCATTTGTGCTGGTGTATGCAAACCCTTTTGTAAGACTAATAGTGGGAATATTGGTGGGAATATTGGTTTTGTACCAGGAGCAGGCGAGAGTCCGAGCAGGGAAAAGGACCCAGGTCAACCTCAATAAAAACAAGATAAAAGCGAAGAATCCAAAAAGGGGAAGAGGCCAGGTTTCAATAGCTTTTATACATTACTAGACAAATCTTTTAAAATAAATTTTGTCAAATAATAATTATAAATTTATACTGTTGTTTTAAGAAAATAAAGACAAACAATAAAGTAATTGATATTATTCAACTTTGTAAAAAGAAGGGTTGGGTATTATATATATGGAGGAAAAAAAAATCATTTTATAAGGTCTGTGCTCAAGGCAAGCTTTAATATAATAGCACCATCTATCCCAATTGAGTTCAGTATAAGTAGCCAAATCTTAATAGACAAACATTTAATTTTAAATAATGAGGTGAAGATCATCTATTTTAATGCGAATAAAAGTTACATGCTAAATATGTAAATATTTTTCATAATAAGTATTTAAAATAGTCTCATTGAGAGAATAATTCAGTGGTAACTCATCTATACAAGTATTTTGAGTAGGGGTGAGCATCAGGCAGGTTGGGTGAAGCAGACAAGTAAACCGATCGGGTTATGGAAGATAATTTGCGGGACTGAACCGAACCGTTGAAGAGGAAGAAGCCAACTTCTTTGGAAACCAAATATAGTTGGACAACGTCGGTTCAGATGTCGGGTTGGGCCCTTTTGGACTACTTTAATAATCAGGTCCTTTTAGTTTTGGGCTACATCAATGAAATAAGTAGTAATTATATACTAATTTACTTAACATTTTTGGGCTGGCCAAGCCCATACATTTACAATGTCCAAAATATACACTTGTTGTATAATATAACTTACAAAAAATAGTTAATTTTAATTATAAAAAAGAATTGACGCACCGTATTATGTTGCATACAAAAAAATAAAGCAGACTACTATAATGCAGGCTCATAAATTAGCAGACTACTATAATGCAAGCTCAGAAAATTACTATCCACCCTATTATAAAAAAAATTGACTATTTAGTAGTAGCAATATGTTAAAAAAAACACTAAAAAATAGATTGTAGAAATCTAAAAAAACCAAATGCAGTAAGCAGCAGTCATGTTTGTATTTCACCTATAGATTCACATTGTAAACAAGATGCACAATTTCAATTGAAGAAAATATATAGATTGCTAAATAAAACTAAAGTAAGTAGCATATGACAAGTAGGCTCATGATGCTTTGTATTCATATCACATTTAGAATATAGCTCCATTTTTTGGCGGCAAAGAAAACAGCCACTGTAGACACTCGGTTCGATCGACCCGTGTTAGGGGACGAATTAGGGGTGCTCGGTTTGACCGACCCGTTGTCAAGCCCAATGATGAGAATGTGATACTTGGACACGAGAATGAAACCTGAATCTCTAAGTGGGAAGTGGACTTGAAAACCCAGAAGCCCAAAAAACCCCAAACCAAGCCCAACTATCCAAATTTGGCCCAAGCTCGCTTGGCCCGGCACAGGCCCGAGCCAAAGGGGCATCGCCTTAGTGTAATGAGGCAATCGCCTCACCGATGAGGCGCCGCCCCTATGGCAGCCCACTTGCAGCTGCAATCATGACAATCAAGTGGCGCGGGCCCCACTCTCCAGACTTTCTTCTTACGTGAGAAAAAGACTTTTGGGGAAGGAAAAAAGGTTAGGGGAGCTTATGATGTGCTAGGAGGCTTAGGGACATGGGAAGCTAAGGGATAAAAAGAAAAAAAGAGAGAGAAAAAAAAAGGGGAAGACGTTAGTGAAAAAAAAGGGGAGAGCTCTAGAAAAGAAAAAAGCTCTGGGAAAAAGAGAGGAAGAAAAAGGAAAGGAAGAAAAAAAACATCCTGAAGAGGGGGAGGAAGGTTGAAGAGAGGAGGTCCATTTTCCTATAAGAGAAGAAGGAAGAAACTTATGTCAAGGAGAGATACCACATCCTAGCAAGGATCTCAATCAAAGCAGCTCTGAGGGCCTCTCATTTTGGTATAAAATCTACACTTTAAACTTGACATGTTCATCATTTTGTATGTTCTTGCTTGTGTGTAACTGAGTCTTTAGCATATTTTAGGTTTATCTCTAGTGTGTCATGCTTGATATCTCATTTTATTGATGGATCTTTGAATATTTTTGCATGTAGTTGTAGTATGATGAGTGTAGAGTGTATATATGCATGTTTTGGTTACTTAGAGTAGAAGTTTACACGTCTTAGGAGTCAGAGTCGGCCTGGTGGTCAGACGACGCCTCGTCGCCTCATCTCAATGAGACGATTGCCTCATCAATGAGGCGATCGCCCCATTGACAGGCCCTTAAGGAGCCTATCTTTTGTGTGCATGTTGCTAGTTTTTGTCTTAAGATTGCAAGAGCCCTGTTGATGAGGCGATCGCCTCATCTCAATGAGGCAACCACCTCATTGGCAGGGTTAATCTGTTTCTTGCCTCATTTTCTTGTTTGTTTGTTGTGATGTCTGCTTTAACATGTCCTCTTTTGACCCTAAATATGTCTGTATGATTGTATGATGGTGATTACCTTGATTGTTTGATACTTTCTTTAATTTATAATGTGACAACCTCTTTATAGAACCTCTTTGTAAATATCGTTACATGTGACTTCATTTTTTATGAAAGGAAGGGCTAACCGTGTGTTATTTGTAGGAATTACTTGATGATTTTTGTTAGTAAGTAATCACTTTTGCTAGTTACCTCTTGCATATTGCTGCTTTTATGTTATTTTAATAGTTTATTTTTGGTATATGTTTGGTTTATTTTCTGTATATTATTGGTTTATTTAGTTAAAATGCGTTGTAATCCTTAATCCCTTCCCCTTTTAATTTTGAATGTATGGTTTTAAATTATTATTTATTTTATTTACTGCATTTTTTGAATGTTGGGACCTAAAGGCATGAAATTGGACTAATGTGCAAACTCGGACTTGATTATAAAATTTGGCAATTATCCGAAGGCAATTTCATTACATGTGGTAAATGAGGAAATAATTAAATAATTAAATGGTAATAAAATGTAAAACACAAATGGAGGCCAACCGTAAGGTTGGGTGAGCATTCAAACACTCATACTTAGTTTCTGAACCCGATCTCTGATGATGGCTTATGGGAATCTCCATGGGATCCAGTTGCTGTACAGTGTGTCCCGACTTTTATCCAGGTGGCGACTCCATCTTCGAATAGGTCCATAACCTATATTGTATTTCCTAGTGGGCCTCAAGCCCATACAGTGCCGTGGTCGCCAAACACTAGGGCGCGTGCTAAACCTCGCCGCCTATAGTGTTAACTCCACTGGGGAAAGAGAAACTGATTCCAATGTTTTACATTTTATCATCTTTAATTATTTTATTATTTATTCCTGCATTTATGCATTCACTACACATTTTGCACACAATGAGCACTTCAGTCCCGAATAAACCCGACAATAGTCAGTACTTCGCTACCTATGTTTCACTTAAACCTAGTGGTGGAATATTTGATTATTATCACTCATGACACGTACTAATCCACGTTGTTTAACCCTTGAGTGGGGAGATGTATAGGGATGTATATCGTTGTGGGAGCCGAAGCCTTTTTACCCAAGACTCAAGCCCATGTAATGACTTAGCAACTATCCTTAGGAATTGTCCCACATGCATGTGTATTATGCCGTATAATGGTTAAAATAAATCTTGAGCCCATCAATAAGCAATCCAAAATAGAATGGGCCCTCGTGTCCAACCAAAGCCCATTATAAATAAGCTAGTCAAACAAGGGCCTTTCATGCCTACTCATAACCCATTTCAAATGGGCCTTGACAAGCAAGTTTATGGTGCTAAGGATCTTGGCTCATAGAAAGTGGACTCGAGATTTATTTAAAGGAACCATTACTTGTTTGAATCATTTTGAGAGTTTTCTTGTATACGTCAATTTTGTTATCCCCCGCTGATAATTAGAACCCAGGTAAAAAATCCTAGGACAAGATACTCACCATCGAATACGTGTGTGGAAGAAATAAGGGCGGAAGTTTACACGTTTAAGTTCCATTTTTTGATCTTTTATATTTTTTTGTATGTGACCTTTTTGTTTCTAAAAAAAATGAACTTGCATATCATGCATACATGTCATGCATCATTCTAACCAGTTGTTTTGTAGCGCTATAAATCCTTCAAGCTCAACAGGGTGGGTCTGAACTAGTTCAGGTCATTTGATAAGAAATTTAGAATTAGGAATGGTAGGAGGGTTTGATCCAGAAGCATTTGGGGCACAGTGGAAAGAAGAAGTAATAACAGAAACCCTGGCTATGATGAGGGAAATGATGGGGGAGATTACTAAGCTTATCAGAGAAAGTCAGCCAACATAGCTACCCAATGCACCGCCAATCGATCCAGTCGACCTTGATGAGGAAATACCGATTAGGGGAAGGGAAGAAGATGATGTAACGATATTAGCCAATCCGGGGAATCAAAGAAATGTCATCCAAGCTGAGGATATGGGTCAGACTGAGTGGGCTAAGAATATAACCAGAGTGATGAATCAAATGCAAGTGATGATGAAGGAGAAGGGTATGGTCGCTCCTCTAGATTATGATCTGAATTTGGAAAAGGGTGATGAACCGCTGCCTCATAAGTTTAAATTTCCAGACATGAAGAAGTATACTGGTGCTGAGGATCCCCATTTGCATTTGAAGCAATATGTAACATACATCAAGGCTACTGAGCTAACTGAGAGCTAAATTGTTAAGCAGTTCCCTATTTTACTAGAATCATTGGTATTACACCTTGGAACCGCATGTTCAGTCGGATTAGAAAGAACTGTGCACTGCTTTTGTTAAGCAATATGGTCTCAATGTCCAACTAGAAGTGTCCTTGAGAGATTTGCAGAATACCAAGCAGAACTTTAGCAAGCCTTTTGTTGATTACCTGACTCGTTGGAGGGGAAAATTTTCCTTGATGAGGCATAGGCCAGCTGAGTCCGACTAGTTGGTCTTGGTAATAGAAGGGTGTGTTCTCGCATTATCTAGGAAATTGAAGGATCTGGGGATCAGAAATTTTGAAGAGTTATACAGATTTGGGGTCTAGAAAGAATCAAATTTGGCCCAAGAGAAGAAATTTTTCGAAAGAGATTCTGGGGGCAAAGAGGGAGCCAGCTCGAGCAGTAACATTCAGATTCATGCTATTCGACCACCAAGCAGTAATGTACAAGTCAATACGATTAGACAGCCCTAGAGATTTTCTAATCTAGGACGTCCTATGTCCAAAGTCCTCGATAAGCTCATTGAGAAGAACCTGCTACGACCTTTGCCTTCGCAATAATCCTTACCTGGAGCCAACCCAAAGCTTTTCTATAAATTTCATCAAACCATCGGGCATGACAAAGACAGCTGTGCCCAGTTAAAGCATGAAATCCAAGATTTGATAGACTCAGGTAAAATCACCAACCTAGAAAATAGAAAACCAAACACTCAAACCAACCCATTACCCAATTACCGAAATGTGCCACCTCCTAACCCATCCATTCTGATGGTCAACTCTGGCCTAACAGAAGAACAATTCCTAAACTCCTTCATTGATGTCTCTCATTATTCCCAATAAATCAAGCCTGAAAATCTGAGAACAAGTAAACAACCCACAGAGTTACAGGTGCAAGTCTTGGACATATGGAGTTCCGATGATGAAAGTAAAGAACAAGTTGACCTATGGGACAATGAGGGGTGTAAGCAGAATCAATCCACGGGAAAGGTCGAAGAAAAGGGAAAAGGAACCGAGGTTACTAAGACTGGGCCCGAAAAGGTCGGAGGTGCAGAGAAGGGAAAGGGGGTAGAACAAAGCAGAGAGACCATTACTAGTGTTTGGGAGTTGCTCATGCATTCTTGGGATCACAGGGAAGCCCTGGTCCTAGCACTAGACTAAAGAAAAACTTCCACTAATTCCACTCCAGAATAGATGGTTCAGTCACTAACGGAATCTCCTCAAGGAATGATAACTTTTTCCAATGACGATCTTCCTCTAGAAGGGAGAGATCACCATAAAGCTCTATTTATCAAAGCCAAGGTAAAAGGGAAGATGACCTATTACGTGATGGTTGATAATGGTTCTGCCATCAATGTGTGTCCATTGAAGATTCTACCAAAGCTAGGGTTGACGGTAGCTGACTTAAAGCCTTTTGAAGTAGTTATCAAGGCTTACAATGACACTAAAAGATCTGTGGAGGGAACTTTTAAGGCGATAGTCAGAACAGGGCCTATAGAAGTCTGGGTTGACCTACATGTGATTGATATCCTGGTAACCTTTGCCATTTTATTGGGAAGGCCATGGTTTCACCCCCTGGGCGACGTTCCATCCACTGTTCATCAAAAGGTTAAGTTTCCACATGAAGGAAGAGTTGTCACCATCTCAGTCGAAACTGAAGTCGCCATAGCCGCACTGAAGTTGACCCCCCAAGGAGGTTTCCCCTAGCCCTAGTTTTGAAATCTGTGTGATCTATGAAGATGAGATGGATGAAAGGGTTCTGAGAATGATGCGCAATTTGAAATTTTTGCCCGGCATGGGGTTAGGGAAAAATCAGAGCGGACCTTTAGAGTTTATGGGAAGCAAGGTACCTATTTTAAAGCATGGGCTAGGATTTAAAGAGGTTGACAAAGCTAGGAAGGAATTAGGTGTGTCAGACTGGTCTG
Organism: Mallotus nudiflorus; assembly: GCA_947683625.1. Classification (NCBI taxonomy): domain Eukaryota; kingdom Viridiplantae; phylum Streptophyta; class Magnoliopsida; order Malpighiales; family Euphorbiaceae; genus Mallotus; species Mallotus nudiflorus. The sequence continues at coordinate 107,516 of CANTUR010000488.1, forward strand.
AGGAAAAGGAGGAGGAAACTGTAGCTAGAAAGAAGACTTTGTGGGAAACCTTTATAAAGGAAGGCACGGGGCACCCATACAGAGGAACTCCAGAACCTCTCCTAGTGGCTGGGGAAGTTATCCCAGGATTCAAGATTTTTGCTGAATTTATGAGTAGAACTGGGGAAGCTACTATTGAAAAGGCCCCTACTGAGGAGTTGGTACTGGTCGAAGAGGAGTCTGAAGAGGATGAAGCAACTTCAAAGCAGAAGAGCGTTGATGATAAGAATAAAGACCTAGACTTTGAGACCTACATCCTCAATTCTATCACAGATGTCTTTTATAATGACTTTGATATTTCCATAGCTTCTCTATTTGAAACTGACAATCTTTTATTTTCAAAAGTGAATGCAATGAAATCTAAATTTGCTTATTTGTGTGATGTGTTCCCCAATGGTTATTCTGTTTGTGATTATCATTTCATGCATATGTTTGATGTTAATTCCACGTAAACTGAATCATTTAATTTAGGCACAAATGATAATCCTAAAAATATACTGCTTGCTTCTGGCTTAACTCATGATGAGAGAGAAAAAATGGAAAAAATCTTAAAAAAGAGACAGAAAGTATTTGATTGGGGTTATGAAGACATGCCCGAATCGACAGGGAGATCTCAAAACATAGAATCCCCACATACCCTCACATAGCGCCAATAAAGCATAAGCAAAGGAGGCTAAGGCCAGAATGGGCTCTCTTGGTTAAGGAAGAAGTTAAAAAGCAGTTGAAGGCAAAGTTTTTAGAAGTGGTAGAGGACACTCAGTGGTTAGCGAATATAGTTCCAGTTCCCAAAAAGGATGGAAGGGTCAGAGTGTGTGTGGACTACCGAGATTTGAATAAAGCCTGCCCTAAGGATGACTTTCCCCTGCCGCATATTGACACATTGATTGATAGTGTAGCTTCCAATGCAATGTACTCTTTTATAGATGGATTTTCGGGATACAATCAGATCATGATGGTAGTAATGGATAGATTGAAGACATCATTCATCACTGAATGGGGCGTGTACTATTACCAAGTGATGCCGTTCGGGTTGAAAAATGCAGGGGCCACTTATCAGAGGATGGCGTCTGCCCTATTGCATGACATGATCCATAAAGAGGTTGAAGTGTATATAGATGATATGATGGTGAAATCTATAACCAGGGAAGGGCATTTTGAAGCACTAGACAAGTTTCTGGCTAGGGCAGAAAAGTATAATCTCAGACTGAATTCGAAGAAGTGTGTTTTTGGGGTCACATCTGGGAAACTGTTGGGATACATTGTCAGTCAGAAAGGAATAAAGATGGATCCAGATAAAATCAGAGCAATCAGGGATATGCCTATGCCAAAAAATGAAAAAGAGTTCTGAGGGTTTCTGGGGCGCTTACAGTATATCAGCAGATTCATAGCCAAACTAACAACCATCTGTGACCCTATCTTTAAGCTTCTGAAGAAAGACCAACCTGTTGTGTGGAACGAGAAGTGTCAATAGGCTTTTGAAACTATCAAGGATTATCTGATGAATCCCCCTGTCTTACAACTGCCGAGACTAGGTAAAATCTTAATCCTGTATCTGGCAATTGAAAAGGATGCAATAGGGGCAATGCTAGCACATGAAGGTGAAGGGAAAATAGAGCACGCTATATATTACCTGAGTAAGAAGCTTCTACCCTACGAAGCTACTTATATTTTAGTAGAGAAAACTTGTCTAGCAGTGATCTGGGCAATAAGGAAACTCTGACACTACTTCTAGTTGTATAAGGTGCAAGTAGTTTCCAAACATGATCCCCTCCGGTACCTCCAACAGACCCCATCTCTTATGGGAAAATTAGCTAGGTGGCTCATTTTGCTCATAGAATTTGATATAGAGTATATGTCCAAAAAGACAATAAAAGGAAGAGCAGTAGCAAACTTCTTAGTGCAAAGCCCGGTCGGGGACACCCAAGAGTGAAAGCTGGAGTCCCCTGATGAGCATTTAGGGGCGATAAAGATACAAGATTGGGAAATGTACTTTGACGGCATTGTCAATAACAAGGGGGCTGGGATAGGAGTAATTTTGATTACGCCAGAAGGAGAAATGATCCCGATGGCAAAAAGGCTCGAATTTAAGGCAACCAATAACCAAAAAGAATATGAAGCTTGCATCTTTGGCTTAGAAGCATTGCGTAGTGCAGGGGCAAAAAATGTCACTATCTATGGAGATTCCATGCTATTTATAAAACAAGCCACCAAAGAATGGGAGATAAAGGAAGAAAGATTACGACTATACTGGGAATACTTGACCACCATTCTATGCTCCTTCACACAATGTAAATTTGTCTATTTGCCAAGGGAAGGAAACTAGGTAGCAGATGCCCTAGCTACACTAGCCTCCATATGGGAAAGTGAGAAGCAACTAGAGGCTAGACCCTTAATTCTTACAAAGTCTCGAGCCCCCTATTACGAAGAGGTGAAAGTAATGCCAGTTGATGTCAATGAGAAACCTTGGTTCTATGATTTATAAAGGTATCTGGAAACTAGGTAATTTCTGGATGATGCTGATAAGAAAGAAAGGGTATCCCTACAAATGTTGTCTCAGTAGTTCATAAGCCACGGGGGAATGTTATACAAAAGAATGCCAGTCGGGGTACACCTTAGATGTGTCGACAAGGATGAAGGTCTGAAGCTTATAGAAGCAATTCATGAAGGGGTGTGCAGACCACACATGAATGGGATTGTCTTGGCAAAGAAAATAGCCCACTAGGGGTACTTTTGGCTCACTATGGAAGCAGATTGTGTTGGATTTGTGAAGAAATGTCACAATTGCCAAACATATGGTGATGTTAGACACCTACCATTTATGGAACTTCAAGGAATGACGTCTCCTTGGCCATTTGCTATATGGGGGATTGACATCATAGGGGAAATAAGGCCAAAAGCAACTAATGGTCATTGGTACATCATTGTGGCCATCGACTACTTCTTCAAGTGGGTTAAGGCTGAATCTTATGCTACCGTGGAGGCCAGGCAGATGTCGAGGTTCATCGAAAAGAACATAATCTGTAGGTATGGTCTGCCACACCACATAGTCACAGACAATGGTATTCAGTTTTGAGCAAAGATGACCACACTACTAAAGGACTATAAGATTGAGCACCACATATCATCTCTATATAGGCCACAGGCAAACGGAGTGGTAGAAGCAGCAAATAAGAATGTAAAAAAGATCTTGGCTAAGATGTTGGAAAATTACTAAGATAGGGCTGAGTACTTACAATTTGCATTATGGGGGTACCGAACTATTGCTAGAACCTCGACAGGGGTCACTAAGGAGTTTATGGGTGTGAGGCAGTTTTGCCTATAGAGGTCGAGATAAGGTCATTGAGAGTCCTTTTGGAGTCTAAACTCCTCGAGTATCAATGGTTTGAAAGTCGGTTGGCTCAGTTGACACTGTTGGACAAAAAAAGGATGAAGGCTATATATCATTCTCAGCTGTATTAGAGAAGAATAGCCTGTGCCTACAATAAGAAGATCAAGCTAGGCAAGATTCGAGAGGGGGATCTGGTGTTGAAACTCATAAGATTAGTCATGACTGATCCTCGAGGAAAGTTTAAGCCCAACTAGGAGGGACCGTATCTAGTAAAGAAGCTATTTTCGAAAGGCGCTGCCATTTTTTCTGACATTGAGGGAAACAAGTTCAAAGAACCCATCAACCTAGACAAACTCAAGAAATACTTTCTGTAAAAAGTCTCGCTAGGGAGAAAACCTCGAAAAGAGGATGTCTAGGCAAAAATTAGAGACTAAAAAGAAAAAAAAAGAGAAAAAAGAAAAAAAGGAGTCCTGTTGGACTGAAAACCTCGAAAGAGGCGGTCCAGGCAAAAGTTAAGGACATATAAAAGGGGAAGGAGAGGCACAAAATGGTTAGTTGGAAAACTTACAAGGGCAAGCCAACTAATAACATAAGATGTACCAGAAGTGAAATGTATATACATTTTGTGCTTAAGTAATATAAAATGGATTGCTTCAATTGTCATTAAAAATTGCATAATGTGTCCATTACAAGCCGTTTAACTAGTACAAAAGGGAAATTACTTCTAAAAAAAGGGAAAATGACGACTTCATTCCATGAGCTAGTTTTTTCTTCTCTTCTTTTATTGCCCACCCTGTGAACTTAACATTTGTAATTCTCTTGTCTTTTTTATTTAATAAACTTGTCTCTTTCTGTCTGTTGCAAGCAAACTTGTGCTTTATAATGATCATCGGTGGTCTAATCACCGTCGTAGCTTAAGTTTCTTTCGATCATCGGTGGTCTGATCACCATCGTAGCTTAAGTTTCTTTCGATGACTCTTTGAGGCCAAGTCGCCACTAGGTGGTCTAGGAAATTTTAAGAAAGCAGCCTTGGCTTGAACTCGTGAACAGGCTCCATAATCAGTTGTTTATGACCATATTGGCGATAGAGGTGAGCTGGATTATAGAAAGTGGCAAAATGAAGACCGACAATCGGGACACAATATGTCTAAGACTGAAGGGTCACATGTTGCAAACCCCACCAGGGACACATCCAGCAAATCAGTGTATTAGGGAATGTTGATAGCCAACCACGAATGTCTGCAGGGATGGGATGTAACTTCCTTGTTTGATAACGATTGGCCTAATAATGCCTAATGTCTTGAGGAGGTTCGATCAAGCCCAGCTTTTCATAAAACCACATATGCGGGATTACAAATGTTTAGGTATAGGCAATATTGGCAGTTGAAAGTAAAGGAGGGGCAACGGGAGCTTAACTCCAATAAAAAGGGGCTTCCAGAGAACCGTCGCATCCTTGCGAAGTCATCCAATCCAATGATGGTTTCTGCTAAGATGAGAGGGAAGAGATTGAGCCCTGACTCCACTTGATCGAGGATGGAGAGGATCTTCGTATTGCAGCCCCTTAAGGGCGAAACCAGTAGAAATTGAGCATACAAATAGAGGGCTAACATGCGGGGCCGGTAAGTTTCCCCTTTGTCCACAATCATGATGGCTTTAAGGAGGGACTCCGATTTGATTTATGAGTCAGAGATACAGTGGAAGGAAGACCGAGGAGGAAGATTGAACATGCGCGCCATTTGTTGTTGAATGGAACGAGAATCCGGGTTTTCAAGAGCAGGAATTGCAAGTTGGCAAGTAGAATCTGTACGATGACCAAGAATTGCCTTGAATTCCTCTGGTAGGGGGAATATTTCTATCGTGTTGAGCCAAAAAATGTGTTTCTAGGGATCCCAAAATTGAACATAGCATGGAGAAAAGGGTAATTAATTCTCCTAGTATGGAGTGATTTGAAGACCGTGAGATGAAATGGCTCTAACCCAGCCCAAGATTTATTGTCCAAACCTTTCAAAATCGACTGTAGGGACCTCAGACTTTATTCTATAATGTTTATGGCTTTTTAAAGACACTTAGAGAGAGAAACAGAAAGGGGAGGATGAAAGGGATTCAAGAATTAGGTCAAATGTAGGAATGAAGGTTTTATAGGGGCAGGACCACTTGCTGTTAAGGTGGCCGCCTCATTGATGAGGCGATTGCCTCATCAATGAGGTGCCGCCTTAGCAGCATGAGGTGATAATCTATTTACTAAGATTCGATGAGGCGATCACCTCATCAGCAGTATAGGCCGATTGCGTTTCTTTAAATCGCACAGTCTAATAGGTGGGATAGTTATACATGCAAACAGTGAAATCAACTCATCTATGAAGAAATGAGAATAGCAAAAGAAATGAATTTAATCGAGGAAAGTGTCAGGTTCTGTAAATATTATGTTCATAAATTCTAAAACCAAAATTTTGTGTTCACTATTCAGAGACTACACAAATTTTAACACGGGAATGTCAAGCATCTGATCTTGTATCCTTAGGGTCATCTTCTCCCCCTGCACCACCGTCGCTCCCGTCTTCGTCCTCGTTGTCCTCATCAATATGGAATACATCAATATGACACTCGAGAGTAGCGATCCTCGCCCTGCTAGCCTCATCTCGATCCTATTTAGACAAATCACAGGTTAGTAAACCATGAAAGCATGTATACATATAGGAAATAATGAAATTCTTACCCTCGACTACTGGGTGACCTCTAGTATGTAGTCTCTCTGGGCCTCTATAATGCGATACATATATAGGCCCTGCTCTAGCAGAATCTGCATTATCAAAATAAATGTTGGAACTAACAGTTAGTTTGAGAATTATAATGAAAGCAGGTCAGGGAAAAAAATATACGTGAGTAGCACTGCCAGGGGTGCATATTGGGGTCAGGACCCCATCCGAAGTCAAGAACTGACACGACAACTCCCTAGGGGGAACCCAACATCGGGCTAGTGGGTCAGGGATGTGGATGAAGCTGCCTAGGACAAACTCATAACCAAGGGCAGCAGTCGGTCTAGCTTCCTCATCGGCAGCGGAAGTCTCCTCTCTGCCCGGATCTAGTTGACGCCTCAAGGGCTCTCTCTCCCGCACTCAAGACCTGACCAAGGCCACGGGCCTAGCAGGCACAACCTAAAGATGAAAATAAGAGGAACATGTTAAGGATGTAGTGAATTTATAAGAAAAGGGGAATCAGTGAGGATTTACCTGAGAGGTAGAAACGACCTGAAAGGGGACCGTCAGCAGAAGGTGGGTACGGATGAATTCTGCATACCGACTCTTCACACGAACTGTGTGATCCATAACTGGTGAGCCCATAACGGCCTGAATGAGATCCTCACCCTCCAGCTCGTGAGCCCAAAGCATACTTTCAGGAGGAGACCTGGGGACCCGCCTAGCCCTAACACCTGCCCTCCAATTCAAGACCCGCTCTCCCAAGTACCAAGCTCGATACCCAGGGCCATAAAGGAGTGCCCTCTTCCAGGGCCAAAGGCCTAGAGTGAGTCATCTCAATGATCCAAGTGTCCTCGAACCTCCACAAGTTGCTCTGAATTTGCAAAAAGAAAGAAAATATGTCAATATGTAAGTAAATTGAATGTGAATAATGTACTAATAAGAAGGTTTGTGCTTTGTAGGTACCGCATCCTGTGTCAAAGAGTTCAAGTGCTGTCTGTGGATATGAACTCACGCAAGGTGCCTCTTCACGATGTGACTAGCGCCCCACCTACCGAGGGCTAGGAAATGGTCTCCCACTTGGGTAACTCCTGCAAGTAACTCTAACTCTAGAGCCCAGACCTAAAAAATGAAATAGGAGAAGTTGAGAAGGCTGATGTAAGTAATGGGAGTCAGAACAAGATGAGAAAAAAGGGGGTCGTGACATACCAGAATAGCATGCCAAAAGCCGCAAAACCTCATGGCCCCTCAGACTGCCTCATCCATGCTCTGGTATAGGTATGCTAAGGCGTAGCTACCCCAGTCAAATGTGGGAACCTGATAAAGATCCCAAAGGGCTGGTAGGAACATCAGATCGATGGAGCTGGCGGTGTCAGCAAAGAGGGTGGTACCGAGCAAGTAGAGCAAAAAGGCCCTCACCACCTGGTCAATCTTAAGGGGATAGACCATCGTTGCAGCTCGATCCCGAGTATAGTGGCTCCTGATTGAATCTAATTTAAGGGTATGAGTCCCCTTCATGTCAGGAGTCATGCCTAGAAGTCGCTTGATATATGTGGCCTTATCTGGAGACAACTGATGTAGACTCGCATCAAAAGGAACGGGATCCCCGGCACAGGCAATCCCCGTGATGGCAGCAAATGACATCGGGTCTAGAGTAAGCTCACCAAAGGGGAGGTGGAAGGTGTGGGTCGTGTCAAACCACCTCTCCATCAGGGCATACAATGGTTAGTAATCTGTGCGCCCCTGCTAAGTGAGAGTACAAAGTCCTCAAACCTCATCTCCTAAATCCGGTCCCTCTGCCCGTCAGTCAAGTCACTGTAGAAGACCTAGGCTCCATGAAAATTCCCGACACCTTTGAATGTCTGGGCATCATATTGCAAATAATAAATAAATAGGGAAGTGAAATTAATGTATGTTATGGTTTCAGAAAAGGGAACTCAGAATGAATGCACTCTTGGACTGCACGGCTTGCCCTGTTGATGAAGTGATCGCCTCATCACAGAGGCGATCGCCTTATTAGAGAGGCGATTGACTCTATGAAAGGGTGATAAATTATCACCTCTTTGTGGAAGCTGATCGTCTCATCGATGAGGCGATCGCCTCATCTATGAGACGATCGCTTCTATGATGAGGCGATCGCCTCTGTAAGGCGGGACAGGTACAGTTCTCGATTTTTGGCGATCAAAACATGGATTTCTCATCATCTTAGTGAATTAATGCCATAAGTTGATAATTATATTTGATTAATCACTGACCCAACATAATTTTGCAGGAAATTATAAAGTACTAACCTCTCTGGATGCAGACGAGCAAATATGGGACCCCAGGTCTGCCAAAAGAGGAATCGACTCTCCGCAGGTCAATCCTAAGCTCTTAGAAGCGCTAATAGGAGGCGGGATGTGATCCCACTCAGGCACAGGGGGTGTTCTCTCATCCTCCATTGACTGTAAAAGGGGGAAAGTGCAAGGAATACAAGAAGTGTAAGGAGAAGAAGATAGAAAAAAAAGGCGAAGCGATAAAAGGATGAAAAAAAAGAGTAAGGACAAAAGAGGTTTTTATAGAAAATAAGAGCATAGGGTTTTTCCCAAAAAAAAAAGATGATGATGATTGGAAAATAGGTCCGTATACCAGGGAGACAGAATTCAGAGTATGAATCTTTGAGAAAAGGTTACAGAAAAGAGGGCCAGGAAAACCCACATCGCAAAGACAAGGTTGTTCGGGTTTGAATCCCCGAAGCTCAAAGACAGGGTTATTCGGGTTTGAATCCCTAAAGCTCAAAGACAGGGCTATTCGAGTTTGAATCCTCGAAGCTCAAAGACAAGGTTGTTCGGGTTTGAATCCCCAAAGCTCAAAGATAGAGCTATTCGGGTTTGAATCCCCGAAGCTCAAGGAAAGGGTTATTCGGGTTTGAATCCCTAAAGCCCAAAGATAGGGCTATTTGGGTTTGAATCCCCAAAGCTCAGAGGATCGAGATGACTGTTCGGGTAGTATCCCCGAAGTCGGAAGCGAAGGACAACTGGGCCAGGACAACTCGGAAGTCTATGTCCCCAAAGGAGTGATAATCAGACCAGAAAAATATGAAAACCACATCCCCAGTGAAGATCGGGCTAGGAAAACCTGAGATTCAAGTTTCAGTATTGCGAAGATCGGGCCAGAAAAACCTGAGAATCGAATTCCAATGTTGTAAGGATCGGGCCAGGAAAACCCGAGGTTAACAGTCTTTGAATACTTTATCAAATTTTAATGAGTGGCTGATCGGGCCAGGAAAACCCAAGGATCACAGTCATATTTCATAATTGAAGAATTTATCTCTCGGATGAGACCCGAGAGTCAGGTATATTTCTTATCTTATTGTTTATTTGTTGTTGTGCATGTGATTTTTTGAAAAATCGTCATTGCATGCATTTGATTTTTTTAAAAAATCAGGGGGCAAACTGTAGACACTCGGTTTGGTTGGCCCGTGTTAGGGGACGAATTAGGGGTGCTCGGTTTGATCGGCCCATTGTCAAGCCTAATTATGAGAATGTGATACTTGGACACGAGAATGAAACCTGAATCTCTAAGTGGGAAGTGGACTTGAAAACCTAGAAGCCCAAAAAACCCCAAACCAAGCCCAGCTATCCAAATTCGGCCCAAGCCTGCTTGGCCCAGCGCAGGTCTGAGCCAAAGGGGCATCACCTTGGTGTAATGAGGCGATCGCCTCTTTGGCAGCTGCCATAGAGGCAATCGCCAGCTTCCAAAGAGGCGATCGCCTCATCACATAGGCAATTGACTTATCGATGAGGCGCCGCCCCTGTGGCAGCCCACTTGCAGCTGTATTCATGACAATCAAGTAGTGCGGGCCCTACTCTCCAGACTTTCTTCTTACGTGAGGAAAAGACTTTTGGGGAAGAAAAAAGGCTAAGGGAGCTTATGATGAGCTAAGAGGATTAGGAACATGGGAAGCTAAGGGATAAAAAGAACATAAGAGAGAAAAAGAAAGGGGAAGAGGTTGGTGAAAAAAAAGGGGAGAGCTTTGGAAAAGAAAAAAGCTCTGGGAAAAAGAGAGGAAGAAAAGGAAAGGAAGAAAAAAAACATCCTGAAGAAGGGGAGGAAGGTTGAAGAGAGGAGGTCCAATTTCCTATAAGAGATGAAGGAAGAAACTTATGTCAAGGAGAGATACCACATCCTAGCAAGGATCTCAATCAAAGCAGCTCTGAGGGCCTCTCATTTTGGTATAAAATCTGCACTTTAAACTTGACATGGTCATCATTTTGTATGTTCTTGCTTGTGTGTAACTGAGTCTTTATCATATTTTAGGTTTATCTCTAGTGTGTCATGCTTGATATCTCATTTTATTGATGGATCTTTGAATATTTTTGCATGTAGTTGTAGTATGATGAGTGTAGAGTGTATATATGCATGTTTTGGTTACTTAGAGTAGAAGTTTGCATGTCTTGAGAGTCAGAGCCGGCCTGGTGGTCAGGCGACGCCTCTTCATAGAGGCATCACCTCATCTTAATGAGACGATCACCTCATCATTGAGGCAATCACCCCATTGACAGGCCCTTAGGGAGCCTATCTTTTGTGTGCATGTTGCCAGTTTTTGTCTCAAGATTGCAAGAGCCCTATTGATGAGGCATCACCTCATCAATTAGGCAATCACCTTATCTCAATAAGGTGACTGCCTTATTGGTAGGGTTAATCTGTTTCCTGCCTCGTTTCATTGTTTGTTTGTTGTGACGTCTGCTTTAACATGTCCTCTTTTGACCCTAAATATGTCTATATGATTGCATGATGGTGATTACCTTGATTGTTTGATACTTTCTTTAATTTATAATGTGACAACCTTTTTATAGAACCTCTTTGTAAATATCGTTACATGTGACTTCATTTTTTATGAAAGGAAGGGCTAACCGTGTGTTATTTGCAGGAATTACTTGATGATTTCTGTCATCAAGTAGTCACTTTTACTAGTTACCTCTTACATATTGCTGCTTTTATGTTATTTTAATAGTTTATTTTCGGTATATGTTTGGTTTATTTTCTATATATTATTGGTTTATTTAGTTAAAAAGCGTTGTAATCCTTAATCCCTTCCCCTTTTAATTTTGAATGTATGGTTGTAAATTATTATTTATTTTATTTACTGCATTTTTTGAATGTTGGGACCTAAAGGCATGAAATTGGACTAATGTGCAAACTCGGACTTGATTATAAATTTTGGCAATTATCCGAAGGCAATTTCATTACATGTGGTAAATGAGGAAATTATTAAATGGTAATAAAATGCAAAACACAAATGGAGGCCAACCGCAAGGTTGGGTGAGCATTCAAATACTCATACCTAATTTTCAAACCCGATATCTAATGACAGCTTCTGAGAACCTCTGTGGGATCCAGTTGTTGTACAGTGTGTCCCGCTTTTGTCCGGGTGGTGACTCCATCTCCGAATAGGCCCATGAACTATATCGTATTTCCTAGTAGGCCTCGAGCCCACACAGTGCCATGGTTGCCAAACACTGGGGCACACACTAAACCCCGCCACCTACAACCACCTAGTTAAACAGAGCACACCATTCTAATATATATTAGAAAACATTTGAGGGGTAGAAGCATCATCATTGCTAAAAACATATTAAAGAGGCTTAGAATAGAGCATTTTCAACATCAAGATACAACCACATTTCTAGTAACTAAACTAAAATAAAAGCCACCAAGGAAACTTAAGCATGCATACTTTGAATCTAAAAAAAATCATAGGGAGGAAGTATCATCATTTTCTCTTTAATATGTTCAAACACAATTAAAGTTGATGCAACATCAACACAGACACCTTAATTGACTAGGCAAACAATTTAGGCACATTAAGTTAGTTATAGTCATAACAAAGAAAGGAGGAAAACAAAAAATATGGCACAAATTATGATAGAATAAGACAAAATTCAATAAATATGTAGTGAGCTAATAAACTAAGCAAGAGAAGGGCCACTGTCCACAGGTTCAAGATATGCAAAGAAAATAAACAAGTGAAGAGTTAGAATTTTTGAGCATGCAGTAGACTAAATGCAATTAAATAAAGAACAAAAATAACAAATGAAATAAAACAAGACCTTTTTCAAAAGACTCAAACTCTTTTAATGTTTCTTCCACCCCAACTATTTGGTTTGGCATTCTAAGCCAATCTTAGGAACAAATCAATGCTTCAACTATTTTTGGAGTTAAGGAACTTTACAAAACATCCAAAACATAACCAAAAGTACTGAAACAAGATTCAGAAGCCACAATTGAACCAAGAACAACTAAAACATCTCCAGCTATACATGAAAGAATTAGGAACCTCTCAGAATTTAACTTCCACAGTCTGAGGATATTAAAAGCCCTTTATCTTTCATAATTACCTCATTAAGATATATTTCAAGTTCTAATTTTTTACTTCCATTCATTCCAAATTTTTATTATGCTTCTTGAATCTAGCTTTCAAAGACATTATATTCCTACAAGTTGGCAATTTAGTTTTAATACTTGATTGAGTAGTCTAGATTGATTGACTACTAGAACCAGGCTCAAAGGCAATAGATGAAGCATATGTTGAAACATAATAATCAAATAACATATGTAAATTAGACTTCATGTTAATGAATTAACTACTTCCAACCCCATCATCAACATGTCGATACATTTGATTAAAAGAAAATCCAAAAAACTCCATTTTATATCAAGGATCAAGGATTGTAGCAATAAAGATAAGAGACTTCATTTTCTGTGGATCTCCCCAATATTTGTGAAATTTTTATTTCATGTTGGTGCCTTTATTATAAACAGACAACTCAGAACAAGATTGCCAGTCAGTAATAATGCAATTCAAATTAGAAATTTTAGAGAAGAAACTATTTGCAATCACATAATTAGAACTAAAAATCTTGACAATTATATCATAAAACACCTTCAACATTTCAACCATTTGCCTAACACACCCCTAATCATAAAAAGCAAGTATATCGTCACCCAAATTTGATATGAAAAAGGAATCTGCTTCCTCATATTTGTCAAATGTTTTCTCTAACAAACATGTGGTTTTTAACATGATGTAAGTGGAATTCCACCTTGTTGGGACATCAATAGACAAAGAGCATTTTGACTCCACCCTAATTAGATAAGAAATTTCTCTAAACTTCCTCCACTAGTAGGACTGTTACTAATGTATCTTATTGCCTTTCTCACCTTTTTAATAGACACATTAATGTCTTTTAACCCATCATTTATAACCAAATTAAGGACATGAGCTAAACATCTCATATTTATGAACTTAAACCTAATAGAAAGGGGCCCCCAACATAACATTTTCTTTTAAAATACCCAATTGTAGGGTCATTGGATGAAGCATTATCCATTATGATTATGAAGACGTTTTTAATTCCCTAATCTAATAAACTATTCTCTAAAGCCTTAGCAAGGTACTCCCTCTATGAGATGTAATAAGAACGAAGGATATTATCTTTTTATGCAAATTCCAGTTATCATCAATGAAGTGAGCAGTCACACACATCATTTATTCTTTGAATGGATGTCCAAGAATCAATAGTGATGATGATTCTTTAGTAGTGTTCCTTTATAAATTTTTTTAGCTTCACCATCTCACATATAAAAATATTATAACACTTCCTACTTATAGTCCATCTAGATGATATTTTAAAGCATGGACATGTAGCAACCATGAAGTTCTTGAACCTAACCCCCTCAACAAACTTAAATGGTAATTCATCAGTAATTACCATTTGTGCAAGTGATTTCCTAATAGCCTTTAGCTCAAATTTACAAGTGCCTAAGTTAGCAGACTGTGTATCATATGCCTCTACTCGCGTAGGTTTAAATGTTAGCAATGACTGCCTAGCATCTTCACTATGAGGAATTTTCATGCAATGCATAACATGGTTTTTTAAAGAAGAAGTTTAATGTCTTTTAGAGTGAGCATGTATAGAGGAACATTAATAAATGCATTACCTTTAATGACAACACTAGACTCACCCTTAATTCTTTTAAAATATTGCTAGACAACAGATTTTTGGTTCAATCTCTTTTCATTTCTTGGCATTAGTAGCAACATTAGGATGAGCCTGAGTCTCATTCTGAGAGCTAGCAAGTGCATTTGGGGCTTCCAACACCTCAGGGTTCGAACCAATAGCATTATTATTGCCACTAGTTTTCTCCATCCCATGAATGACACATGTAAAAAATAAACAAAATAATAAAACAAGTCAAATTTAATTATACCTTATTTTAGATACTAATGCTTCTAATTAGATCATAGTGAATGTTTCCACCCTTCTTTTTTTGAAAGTTCTAAAGTTATAACTCAATTTCATAAAGCTTATGCTTCCACCCCCTTTTTTTGGTGTTATAACTTTAAGCTTCCACCAATATAAACTTTAGAAGAAATCACAAATGCAAATAGAGAAAAAAGAAACAAATTGTCTATCATTTTACAAATAGTCACAAACACAGAACAAAGAAACAAAATTTCACAGATCATTATTACAAATGAGAAATTGAGAATACACACATATAAAACATCAACATAAATAAATAAAATACACAACTAAATATATGTAAATAATATAAATAAATAATATATATAAATAATATAAATAAATATAAATAAAAATCAACATAAATAATATAAACAAAAAATATAAATGAATAATATAAATAAAAATTAACATAAATAATCAAAATAAACATAAATAAATATACTTTTATATCTATAAAAATAATATAAAAAAATTGCAGATCTATTAAAAATTAAAAATTGAAATAATTATAGATAGAACGTAATAAAAAAAATATTTGTCGAATCCAAAATAACTTTAAAACACAGTTTTTATGTTCTCATAGATAATAAATAATTAAAAAATTATTTTTTAAAAAGTTAATTTTATCTTAGATCCACGCATGTTAGATTTATATGTTAGAATAGAAGAAAACTTTAAAGCAAACAATTTTTTTTTTACATGCATGTTAGATCCATAACTTATCCATATAAAATAAACACAAATCTATAAGTATAATATATATAAACCAAAAAGAAAATCATATTTCTAACAAAATCAATATATATTCACAAATATTACAAAGATTAATTGTTAAAAGCAATAGATCTATCAATTTAACAAGATTAAATGTCATAACAATAGATCTATAAATAAAAGTATTAAATGTCATAACAATATTGAACAACAACTATTAAATAAATCAATTTTTTTTTACAAATAACCAATTGAACCAAAAAGTAAATAAAATAAAAAATAAAAAAAAAAGAAAAATCTTCCATGTATTACCTTTAATTAACAGATGGTCAATGGAGATAATGATTTGTTTGAAAAAAATTAACCGCGATAATAAAAATGATAAAAGAGACTGCGCTAAGAATGAGAGAACTAAGGAGAGATAGGTGAAGATCAAAGGTTTACAGAGAGTTGTTAGGGTTTTTAGATAGAAATTAGGGTTTCGAGAGGAAGAAGAGAACTATGAGAGGAGGGGAGGATAGGATAGGAAAAGATAGAAAGAGAGACAAGAGGCAGAGTCTACAGAGAGAGAGAGAGATGAAGAGATGTAGGGCCCTATAACTAAAACAATGTCATTTTAGTTCAATGACTAATATCGAAAATTCAGGCGGGTTGGGCAATAATTTTTCTGTCATATCGGTACTCTAAGTATATTTGCATTCATTATGCTTTTCATTTACATAATATATATTGATTTAATTTGAGTATAAGTTTGTGTGTGTGTGTGTGTGTGTGTGTGTATATATATATATATTGAAAGCTTTAGGATTTATAGGTAACTTAAGCATTTCATTAAGGGCCTTAATGGATATTTTAAAGTAAAATTTATCCAAAATAGGGGCTGGAGCCTTATCAAAATTTCCTGGTCATCTTGTTAGTAGCCATAATTGTTTAAGAAAGAAAGAAAGAAAGAAAAAAAAAAAGAGAGAAAGGAGAGAACACTTTAAAAAAAGGGATGCTTGATTCTCTAAGTTTAGACTTGATTTATAATAGGAATTTAGAGATCTAAATCAATTTTCAAGCTGTAATATTCATCTTAGAAGAATTTTTTGATTGATTTGGTAAGTAATTTTAGTATTTTAGTTAATTTAATTTAGGGTTCTTAAGTTACAGAATTCAGGTTTGATAGTTTTAGTTTATTAGTCTCTATTATTCGATCATATCTGGACCTATAGAACTCAAAATTAAGTTTTATTTAATGAAATAGAATCTTGGAAGAATTATCTAAAATTTTCTATTTTTGAGCTCAATCTGATTCAGTCTCTGTGATAGTGAAATTAGAGAAAACATTTTAGTACTCAATCTGTTGTGTAAATTGACCTAGTTGTGTTCAGATGCTTATATCTAGCTCTATAGTTGTCTAATTGGTGTGAAATTTTTATAAAATATTCTATACATATATATATATATAAGAATTAATGAAATTTGAGATCAAAATTCCTTTTCTATAAGTCCCAAAAATGTTTCAAACTCAGCTCTAAAAGCAGTGATTTTGATTATGTGAATCAGGTTTACAGAGTTTATGAGTTAAATACTTTTCATATATCTTGAGCTAGAAAACTCAAAATTAAGCTTGGTTTGATTCTACATAAAACTAAAATATTTTTATAAAACTTTTTAATTTTGATCTAGAGCTGATTATGATAGAATAGTGGTCTAATAGACCTGTACTTTTTATTACTCAATCTGTATGAGTAATTAAGCTACTTGTAATGTGACCTTCATAATTCTATTTGTAGTTATTAAATAGATTTCAAAATTTTATTTAAGGTACTAGACACAAATAAATAAGTCTGGTTAAAATTTGAGGTTAAAATTAATTTTCTACAAGTCAGAGAAATTTTTGTAATATAGGCCTGAAAATAACCCTTGTAGAGTTAATAAGGCTGGTTTGTAGAGTTAAGTTAATTTTCATATTTTGCATACAGTTTGGCGGTTGCATGGTTAGGACAGTATATGAGATTGTTATATTGATTATTTATAAATTAAATTGCTTGTGTTAGGTACTAGAAAAGGCAAAGGAAGTGCAGGTGCAAACTAACCAAATTTGATGAACCGGGTTTATGTGTTTATAGGCTGTTCGGTGAGTGGATGTTCGAGCCTTTAAAATCTGTTAATTTTAGAAATAAAATGATATTTCTTAATTTTGTTTTTTGGACCTAAAATGAGGTATTTAAATGGTTTCAATTCAGCCTTGTTAATACTTGAATTATATATTTTAATTTCAAGCTTTCAATTTACAAGTTAAATATGTTATTACCATAAGCTTGATTTGGTAATATGATTTGAGATTATTTTGGATACTCAATGTTTTAATTGAGATTATAATCATCTTGATTTTATTCCTTTGAATTTTGATGACAAGTGGTTTAATTTTTAATATTATGATGAGCTATAAATGTGATAGAATGATTTTGATTAATTTTTTGATAAAAAGATATTTGTTTTATGTATTGCCTCCCTATATGAGATGTATGAATGTGCTAAGGTGATATATGCACATCTGAGATTGTGTTGGTTTTTATTATACAATAAATAATAGGGCACTTGATTATATAACAGTAAAGGAAGAAGTGTCATACTGTGCTAATGTAGCCCTCCAAGTGTGCCTAGAGAGTGAGCTTGTGATGGCCTGTATGTTATGGCCGAGTTGTGATGCTTGTGGTAAGGATGGTTAATACAAATGAAAAATTTTATTGATATTTGCAAAGGCATATGTTTCATTTGACTAAGTTTTGAATGTGTTTGAAAGTAAGATTGAATTGGATATTTTGAGTGAATGATAATTTGATTATTAAATGCTTTAGTATTTTAATTTGAGATGTTTATTATATTTAATTTAGGTAAACTATTTTCTGCTCATAACGTCTATTCATTGAATATTTTTGTACTCATTTTACTCTGTTTATAAATGATTTTAGATAACTGGGCTTGATAGTTGGTGAACCGAATTGAGTGAGGGTGGATAGAAGTCCAGAATAAGGTTGGCCAACAAATCCTTATTAGAGTAGTCTTTCCTTTTATTTCCTTTTATTATTATTTTTTTGATTTGTTGTATAAGTGTTATAGAACATTGGTGGTTAAGCAATATTTAAAAATGTAACATTTATGTTTTCTAAATATTTTGTATGTATTTTATTATTCATAAATAATATTTTACTATTCATAAATACATTTTTTTACTATTCATAAATAGTACTTCACTATTAAAAAAATTAATACTTTAAAGGTTCTTATTCTCTAAAATAATATATATACAATACTAAAATTTTATAAGAGATAAAATTTAAATCCTCTTGAAAATTTTAAGGATATTATAAAAAAATTTTATTTAAACTGAACAAATTATTTGGTGATTAGTTTTAGATGTTCATCTCGGGCTATATGAGACAAGGTGTGACAGTTTTGGTATCAAAGCATTGTTAACTGGTCCTCTAAACTATGCTTTTGCTATAGTTTGGTGAAATTCTAAAAATATTTTTGTTATATTTAAAGGATGCCACCAAGAAGGAATCGTTATAGGCCACTTAAACCAGGGAGAGTTGGCCAACAAGGTAATGACACGATAGAGTCTAGGGGTACTGCTAATCTTGAGATAGAGTCTGAGGCTAGAACCCCTATTATTGAGCAACCTCCACCTCCTCCACCCCATGTTGTACCTATATTGCAGTTTGATCCCAAAATACTTGTAGAGACTATTGTTGCTACTTTAGCAGCCCAAGAACAAAGGAGAAAGGCTTGGTGATATAATTGAACATGCTAAGAAATGTGGAGCATTCGAATATCATGGCTTAGTTAATTCTTGAGAGGCAGATAAATGGTTGAGAGCTACAAAGAAAGAATTTAATACTCTTGCATTAATTGAGGCACAGAAAATTGATAATGTGTATGGCCTTCTCTATGATATGGCAAATGCTTATTTTGCTCGGGCTAGAAAATTACATGGAGGTTAGTTAACTTGGGATGCATTCGAGACTGAGTTCTATAGGCAATACCTAATAGATGCATTTAAGGCTGAAAGGTAGAATGAATTCATTGCTTTAAAACAAAGGCCAATGTTAGTTCGAGAATATTTGGATAAATTTAAAGATTTATATAAGTATGCTTCAGATATTTTTCCAACTTAAGCTCAAAAGTGTTACAAATTTAAAAGAGGCCTGCAAATTGTGTTGAAGAATGAATTATCACTATATGAAGGCCATAATTTTAGGGCTGGGTTGAGAAAGCAATAGAGAAAGATAAGCTAAGAGAGGAAATAGAGCAAGAGAGCAAGTCAAAGGCTCCAGTTTGGGTAGGGAGGAAAAAAGGATCTAGTAAGGGAACTAGCACATCTCAATAAAGGCCAAAAATAAGAGGATTCAGAGGCAGTAGAGGGCCTTGGACTTGGTCAGGCACTAATAGACCACAATCTTCTCAGTTTAGTCAAAGCTCTATGAGACAACTTATAGTTAGTGTAGGTAGTTCATTCAAAAGGACCACACCTTGTACTGTTTGTGGCCATGTTCATGAGGGAGGAGACTGTAGGAAGAGGAGTGTTTAATGTTTTGAATGTGGTGGATTTGGACACATTAGGAGGGATTGTCCTAATTTTTCATAGTTTGGCACTAGTGCTGGTAGCGGAATCCAAAGCATAGCTAGTAGAGGTAATAGGACTTCTAGATTTAGAAGAGGTACATGTAGAGGTTTAGGAGCCAGTATTAGTCGAGAGGGTGGTGCATCCACAATGATACAACCTACTTGACCTATACAGATAGAGAGACCTTTAGTGCAACCTAGGGTCTTTGCTATGATATAACAAGAGGCAGCATCATCACATGATATTATTTATGGTGTGTTAACTTTCTTTAATGAGAATGCTTATGCTTTACTTGTTACGAGTGTAACTCATTCATTAATTGCATAATCTTTTGCATCATGCATACCAAAAGAAAAGAGAGTGATGGACTAGGGTTTGGCTGTAGATATGCTAGTAAGTGAATTAGTAGTTTGTAGACATGTTTATCGGGGTTATGAGTTAGAATTTGGGGGTGAAAAATTAGAAGCAGACTTAGTGTCATTGCCATTACAAATGTTTGATGTGGTTATTAGCATGGATGTCTTAACTAAATACCAGGAAATAATTGATTACTATAAGAAGAAAGTAGAGTTCCAGATTCCTATAGGTAGTAAAATTATGTTTAAAGGTGAAAAGGGTTCAGAGCATTATAGTATGGTTTTAGCACTCACAGTTAGGAAAATAATGAGAAAAGGGTGTGAAGCATTCTTGGCATATGTTATTGACACTGAAAAAGAGGGGTAAAAGATTGATAGTCTGCCTATAGTAAATGAGTTTATAGATTTATTTCCAAATGATCTTCCAGGTTTTCCATCTAATAGAGAGATTGAGTTCAGTATTGATTGCAGTTAATGACAACTCCTATTTCTCAAGCTCTATATAGATAGAATGGCTCTAGCAGAATTAAAAGAATTAAAGGTGCAGTAAGAATTACTTGATAAAGGCTACATTAGACCTAGTGTATCACATTGGGGAGCACCAGTTTTGTTTGTGAAAAAGAAGGATGGTACCATGAGCTTGTGTATTGATTATAAACAG
Source organism: Mallotus nudiflorus (assembly GCA_947683625.1). NCBI lineage: Eukaryota > Viridiplantae > Streptophyta > Magnoliopsida > Malpighiales > Euphorbiaceae > Mallotus > Mallotus nudiflorus. The sequence goes on from CANTUR010000488.1 coordinate 128,216, forward strand.
TTGAATAAGGTGACTGTGCATAATAAGTATCTATTACCACAGATTGTTGACTTGTTTAATCAACTCTCAAAGATTGACTTGAGGTCTGGGTATCACTAGTTAAAGATTAAGGCAGCAGATGTGCCTAAAATAGTATTTAAAACTCAATATGGGCATTATGAATTCCTAGTGATGCCATTCAGGTTAACTAATGTTCTTGCTGCTCATGGATTTAATGAATAGAGTATTCAAGCCTTATTTATATACCTTTGTTATTATGTTCATTGATGATATTTTGGTGTATTCACAATCAAAGGAAGAACATGCTGAGCATTTGAGGATTGTACTATAAATATTAAGAGATAAACAATTGTATGCCAAGTTTAGTAAGTGTGAATTTTGGTTAGAGAAAGTGGTGTTTTTAGGGCATGTCATCTCAGCTGAGGGAGTGTATGTTAATCTTAAGAAGATTAAATCAATTCTTACTTGAAAACCACATACTAATGTGCAAGAGGTGCATAGTTTTCTGGGGTTGGCAGACTATTATAGGAGATTTATGCAAAACTTTTCTATCATTGATTCACTTTTAACAAAACTGTTAAAGAAGAATGTAAAGTTTGTCTAAAATGAAGAATGCCAAGACAATTTTGATAAATTAAAAGCATGTTTAGCTTCAGCACCAGTATTGACACTACCAGCAATGGGACTAGAATATATTGTGTATATTGATGCATCTAGAAATGGCTTGGGCTGTGTACTGCTGATGCAATGGGGTAAGGTGGTAGCCTATGCTTCTCAATAGTTAAGGCCACATGACTTGAATTATCCTACACATGACTTAGAGCTAGCAGCAGTTATTTTTGCTTTAAAGATTTGGAGACATTATTTATATGGTGAGAAGTGTTAGATTTTCATACATCATAAGAGCTTGGAGTACATACTAAGTCAGAAAGAATTGAACTTAAGGCAAAGAAGATGGATTGAACTTCTAAAGGATTATGATTTCAAAATTGAATATTAATGAGGGAAAGCTAATGTGGTAGCAGATGCACTTAGCAAGAAGTCCTCAGGTAACTTATCTTACATTCATTCTGTGAGAATTCCATTACCACTTGAATTAAGGGCTTTGGATGTGGAGTTAGCTTAGGGTGAGAAAGGAGCATTTCTTACTACTTTAAGGGTCCAACTAATGTTGATTGATAGAGTCAGAGAGGCACAGAGTCAGGATGAACAAATTGCAAAGATAAAAGATTAAGTTCTACAGGGCAACATGGCAAACTTTATGATTTTAGAGGATGGTACTTTATTATATTCACTTACCTAATGTTTAGGTTTTGAAAAGAGAGATAATGGAGGAAGCACACAATTCAGCATATGTTATACATCCTGGAAGTACCAAAATATATTGTACTTTGAAAGACAACTCTTAGTGGTAAGGGATAAAGAAAGACATTGCAAAGTTTGTGGCTAGATGTTTGGTTTGCCAATAAGTGAAAGCTGGACATCAACATCCAGTGGGAACATTGCAACCTCTTCCTATTCCTGACTGGAAGTGGGAGAATATCACGATGGATTTTGTGCTTGGGTTGCCTAGGACTCAATAAGGACATGATGTAATTTTGGGTGATTATTGATCAACTCACCAAATTAACTCACTTTTTTCTTATTAAAGTGAGCTACTCACTAGATAAACTTACTGAAGTCTACATCAAAGAAGTGATTAGATTACATGGTGTTTCATTCTTTATTGTATCAGATCAAGATCCAAGGATTACATCCAGATTTTGGCCAAGTTTACATCATGCTTTGGGTACTAAGTTGATGTTTAGTACAACTTTTCATCCTCAAATAGATGGTCATTCAAAGAGGACAATTAAAACATTAGAAGACATGCTTTGAACTTGTGTGATGGAATTGTAGGGTAGTTGGGAAAAACAACTACCTTTAATGGAATTTGCCTACAACAATACCTTTCATTCTAGTTTGGCCCTATGAAGCGCTATATAGTAGGAAGTGCATAACTCAATTTGTTAGGATAAAGTTAAGGAAAGATAATTAGTTGGTCCAAAAATTGTGCAATTGACAATAGAGAAGATTAAGTTAATTCAGGATCGACTTAAAGAAGCCCAAGATAGACAAAAGAGTTCTGCAGACTTCAAAAGGGAACCGATTGAATATATAGTGGGTGACAAGGTCTTCCTAAAGATTTCACCTTGGAAAGGAGTTTTGCAGTTTGGAAAAAGAGGGAAACTAAGCCCTAGGTATATTGGTCCATATGAGGTCATTGAGAGCATTGGTCCAATAGCTTACCTCCAGAATTGTCTCAAATTCATAATGTTTTCCATGTTTCAGTGTTGAGGAGGTATAGGAGTGATCCTAGTCACCTTTTGCAAGCCCAACCTATAGAATTGAAAGAAAACTTATCTTATGAAGAAGAGCTAGTTGTAATTGTTGTTAGGGAAACCAAGATGTTGAGAAATAAAATCATACCTTCAGTGAAAGTGTTGTGGAAATACCATGGGAGAGAGGAAGCTACTTGGGAGTGAGAGGAAGACATGAGAAATCAATGCCCTCATTTATTTTAGTATGAATTTTGAGGATGAAATTTCCTAAGGTGGGGGAATAGTCACATCCATAATCTAACTTTAAGTATATTTGCATTCATTATGCATTGCATTTACATAATATATATTGAATTAATTTGAGTATAAGTTAGTATATATATATATATATATATATATATATATATATATATATATATAGAAAAGGACTCAATTAAAATAATTGAAAACTTGAGAATTTATATATAACTTAAGCATTTCATTAAAGGCCTTAATGGATATTTAAAGTAAAATTTATCCAAAATAGGGGATGGAGCCTTATCAAAATTTTGTGGTCATCTTGTTAGTAGCCATAATTTTAAAGAAAGAAAGAAAAAAAAAAGAAAGAAAAGAGAGAGCACTTTTTTTTAAAAAAAGGGCTGTTTGATTCTCTAAGTTTAAGCTTCATTTACAAGATGAATTTGAAGATCTAAATCAATTTTTAGGCTGTAATCTTCATCTTAGAAGACTTTGGTGATTGATTTGGTAAGTAATTTTAGTATTTTAGTTGATTTAATTTAAGGTTCTTAAGTTACATAATTTAGGTTTGATAATTATGGTTTATCAGTCTCTGTAATTCTCTAAGTTTAAGCTTCATCTAGAATCTTAAAATTTTTTATCTTCAAGCTTGTTATGATTTAGTCTCTATGATAGTGAAATTAGAAGAAGCATTTCAATACTCAAACTGTTATGTAAATTGACCTAGTTGTGTTCAGATGCTTATATCTCACTATATAGTTGTCCAATTGGTGTGAAATTTTTATAGCATATTGTAGACATATATATCTAAGATTTATTAAAATTTTAGGTTAAAATTCCTTTTCTATAAGTCATAAAAATGTTTCAAACTCAACTCTGAAGGCAGTGATTTTGATTATATGAATTAGGTTCACAGAGTTCATGAGTTAAATACTTTTCATATATCTTGAGCTAGAAAACTCGAAATTAAGAGTGGTTTGATTTTGAGAAAACTTAAAACATTTCTATAAAACTTTATAATTTTGATCCGGTTATGATAGAATAGTGGTCTAATAGACTTGTACTTTTTATTGCTTAATCTGTATGAGTAATTGAGCTACTTGTAATGCGACCATTATAATTCTATTTGTTGTTATTAAATATAAGTGAAAATTTTCTTTAATGTACTAGACACAAAGACCTAAGTCTGATTAAAATTTTAGATTAAAATTCTTCTTCTACAGGTCAAACAAATTTTTATAATATAGGCTTGAAAACAACCCTTATAGAGTTAATAAGGCTGGTTTGTAGAGTTAAGTTAATTTGCATATTTTGCATATAGTTTGGGGGTTTCATGGTTAGGTCAGTATATGAGATTATTATATTTATGATTTATAAATGAAATTGCTTATGTTACATACTAGAAAAGGCAAGGGAAGTATAGGTGCAAACTAACCAAATTCGGTGAACTGGATTTGTGTGTTTATAATCTGTTTGGTGAGTGGATGTTTAAGCCTATAAAATATATTTATTTTAGCAATAAAATGATATTTCTTAATGTTTTTTAATGGACCTAAAATGAGGTATTTACATGGTTTCAATTCAGCCTTGCTGATACTTGAATTATATATTTTGATTTTAAGCTTTCAATTGTTATTACCATAAGCTTGATTTGGTAATATGATTTGAGATTGTTTTGGATACTCAATGATTTAATTGAGATTATAATCATCTTGATTTTATTCCTTTGAATTTTAATGAGAAGTGGTTTGATTTTTAATACTATGATGAGCTATAAATGTGATAGAATGGTTTTGATTAATTTTTGGATGAAAAGATATTTGTTTTGTGTATTACCTCCCTATGTATGAATGTGCTAACGTGATATATGCGCATTTGAAATTGTGTTGGTTGTTATTGTGCAATAAATAATAGGGCACTTGATTGTAAGACGGTGAAGGAAGAAGGGTCGTTCGGTGCTAATGTAGTTGAAGGGTTAGCCTTCAAGTGTGCTTAGAGAGTGAGCTTGTGATGGCTAGTATGTTATGGCTGAGTTGTGATGCTTGTGGTAGGGATGGTTAATACAAATGAAGAGTTGTATTGATATTTGCAAAGACATATGTTTTAATTGATTGAGTTTTGAATGTGTTTGAAAGTAAGATTGAATTGAATATTTTGAAAGAATGATAACTTTATTATTAAATGCTTTAGTATTTTAATTTGAGATGTTTATTATATTTAATTTAGATAAACTATTTTATGTTTGTAATGCCTATTCATTGAGTATTTTTGTACTCATTTTACTCTGTTTTATAAACAATTTCAGATAATTGGGCTTGATAGTTGGTGAACTAGGTTGAGTGAGTGTGGATAGAAGTCCATAATAAGGTTGGCCAACAAATCCTCATTAGAGTAGTCTTATTATTATTTTTATTTGTTGTACAAGTGTTGTAGAGCATTGGTGGTTAAGCCATATTTAAAAATGTAACATTTATGTTTTCTAAATATTTTGTATATATTTTATTATTCATAAATAATATTTTACTATTCATAAATACATTTTTACTATTCATAAATAGTACCTCACTATTAAAAAAATTAATACTTTCAAGGTTGTTATTCTATAAATATAATATATATACAACACTAAACTTTTATAAGAGATAAATTTTAAATCCTCTCATAAATTATAAGGATATTATAATTTTTTTTATTTAAACTAAGCAAACTATTTGGTGATTATTTTTAAATGTTCATCTGGGGCTATGTGAGATGAGGTGTGACATTTTCTCCACCGACTTGTTGGTCGAATACCACACACCAGCCTACCCTTCACCTGACCCGTGTTGCCTCTTATCATGGAAGCTAAACCATAGCCAAATTTTAGGTCAAGTCAGACTGCAAATAAGGATTTAGTTGGTTCCTGCTCACCCTTAATTTTGAGGTGTTAAATTTCAATTCCACTATCATCAATTTAAAAGAGAGGGTTGACCCCTACTGTGCAGCATCAATGCTAAGATCATATGACATATTTATTTTTTATTTTTAAAAAAGTACTTGAAATAGTGGTGTAGACGGCGAGGTTTAGCAAGGGTCCAACATTTTAGCAACTGCAATACTATTTAGGCTCAGGGCCTTAGGGAACACACTACTATGTAACAAAGTCATAGCGTGGAGAAGAGGAGTCGCCACCTAGGGTAATAACTGGGACAATTTGATTGGTGGTACTCGATTCTTTAAAAGAAAGTTAACACCACATCTAGGAGATTCTAGGAATGGAATACTAACTTCTCTTAGTATCGTATTCATTTAGAATAATTTTATAAATGATTATTTCATCCTCTAATTACATGCAATTTTATTTAAACCCTATTTGACATCCATCTAACCCTAGGCATCTAGTCAATAAAATTACACATAAAAAATGCACTCAAGATCGTGTTGTCTCTTAGTGTTAATTTTATTAAAAAGTTAGCTAGATTTACATTTTACTTACAAGTGAGAAAGGGACTAAAGGTGGGCCTACATTTTTTTTTATTAATTAGTGAGCCTATATCTATTTATTTTAGTTTGTCTAAGGAATGGGCTTAAGTCTATTCAATTTTAAAGGAAAGTTAAATTAGTGGGCCTAAGTCTAACTTGGTTTTATTTAAAATGAGAAGTGGGCTTAAGTCTATTTATTTTAAAATAAATGAAATTAAGTGGGCTGAGCTAAGTCTAAACAAGTTTTAATTAACTAAGTGGGCCTAAAATCTAATCAACCTAATGGGCCTAAATTGATTTTAATCATTTAAAGTCCTAAACCATTTTTCAAGCCTATTTAAAGCGAGTTAGACCTAAGCATGGGCTTAGGGCCCAAAATAATATAAAAACCCAAAAACACAACACAAAACAAATAAAACATAAAAAAGGATCAAACAAACATTTTAATTATTTTCTAGAAACCCTAAATCAATTACATGCAAACCTTAAATTAAGCTACTGCCACCATTTATTTTTACCCAATTAAACCTAATTACTAATTGATTTTAAATGCAGAAAATTAAATCTTTCACTATTCCCAATACTGGGGCTATTACGAACTACGTACAAAATTAAAATTAAATAATTATACACCCATGAATTAAAGTAACTACACATAATACCAAAATGAAAAATTAAATAATTATACACCCATGAATTAAAATAATTACACATAATACCAAAACGAAAAATAAAGATAAAAATGCTAAGTTCTACTGGAAAACAACATAGGTTCTTCCATGGCATTCCATGGACCTTTTGTTCATCTAAACACAGGCAGTATCCTCCTCAATCCACATTCACACATCAAAACAAAAACACAAAGATAATTAGATTAGTAGTGAAATTGAATAATCAAAACAATAATAAAATAAAAATCATAAAAAGAAAAGAATAGCAAAGAATGGAATAGAAAAGAACATTAATGATTTTAGATCCTGTGTAAATGCTTTGAGATATCCCTTAGATTGGATTATCACCGTTAAAATTGACTCAGTATTGATTTAATTCTGGACTGGGATTTGATTGCTTTTGAAGACACTGACAGTATCCAAAATTAGGGTTTTAAAAGACAAGGGTGTGTGCAAGGTGTTCTTTGCGTCTATATTTTTAGGGTTTTTTATGCAATAGGGTTTTTTTTTTATAACTCTCTTCTCTCTTTTACAGTCTCTCTATTTTTTTCTTTCATCTTTTTTTTTTTTTTGTATTTTGTGTGTGTGAGTCTTAAGCCCCCCCATGCACACAAACTCTTTGCTTTTTAAAGCAAAGTCTATCTGCGTACTGACTTTCCAAATTTACAGGAACAGTCTCATCTCTTCAAAACAAACAGATAGAGTTTTGATTTTTGAAAGCTATTTACTTATTTTGAATATGTTGAAATTTTCATAAGATAATAATAATAAAAAAATTAAATTTTTAACCAATCAAAACACTGAAAAATCGACAAAAAAAGAAAAAAATAAAAAAAATAAAAAAATGGGACTTTTTACACTTCGGCATTGTATAATGTTGATTGGCATTGTGTAATGCCGATCGACATTGTCGGCATTATGTAATACCGGTTGGCATTGTGTAATGCCGATCCTAATTTTCTGTAACTTTTAATTACCAAAAGACCCCTAAAAAATTGACTTCCTTGTAATCAAATCCTAAAAAATGTTGCAATTTAGTCCCTAAAGTCTAGAAATTCAACAAACAAGTTCAAGTTTTGAATAAATTTCATTATAGGGGCTTACCTTGCAATTGTGCACAATTGCATCTTGAAATTGGGTGCTTACAAGTGGAGTTACCACAAAGATAACTGATTACATCCTTTTATAAGTTTGCCAAGAGCACCATACATTTCTTTGTTTCATTTTATTATTGTGAAAAATGATAGCATGACACCAAAATCAAAGGAAGTTATTGAAAGAGTTAGTAATGAAGAGATGAAGAGACATAACATGTCCCATATTGTTTTAAAGAGAAATTATAAATGTTTATAAGCCCAACATTAAATGAAGAGCTCCTAGGGCCTATGAATGGCTCATATTAAATATAGAGGCATTTATAAAAATACTGCATTTTTAAATGTTGTCAACAAAAATATCTCAAGATTTCATTTGTTATAAATCTACCCGGTCATAATTACAAGGGTGTCTTTTGTATTTTCAAAAATGCACCCATATTTTTCTTTTTGATTTCTCTACCATTTTTTTATTTTTTATTAATTTGTTGGCAGTTTTTATTCCCTTCTTTTTATTTTTCTCTTATTTTTGTTACTCTTTTTTAAAAAAAATTATTTTACCCCTTTTTCTTATATTTTTCTCCTTCCTTTTTTCTTTTATTATTTATTATTTTTATTTTCTCTTTCATTTTTTCTTTTCCTTTTTTTATAAATTTTTATTTTATTTTTTCTCTTTTTTTCTAAAAAAAATTATTTTCCTTAATTTCCCTCTTTTTTATTAATGAAACATTAGCCAATATATTTTTTAAAATTTTACTTTATAAATTCCTTAAGTGGGTTATAAGAATATCTAGAATATGATGGCTAAAAGACAAACAACTCGCATGCAATAATTTTTTTATGCATAATTGATTATTTAAGTTCTTAATATGTAAAAGATGTAACATTCATTATAATTGAACCAAATAACTATTTCTGAAAAGCGATAATAGAATTGTGAGTAAGAAAAATAAAGTCATAATTTAAATTTCTAATGATTCTAAAATAAAATCAATTTTATCAATATATTTCAAGCATGAAAAATATGATTTTAGCATTTTTAAGATTTTAAATAGTCTAATGTGTTTGTAAAATACAACATAATGCCTTATAACTTCATATTGAAGAATCAATCCCGAAACATATCATAAACTAATTTAATAATATGTTAGTAAATGAAAGATAAAGATGGTGTAGCTCTAATAGTAGAGTACTTGCTTAGCATGCAAGAAGTATAAGAATCAATACCCCATATCTCTATTCTTTTATTAGGTATTATGTATTTAATTTTGTTACTTTTTGGTTTACTTTTAGTTTCTGATCTTGTTTTGAAAGTGCAAGGAAAGGTGAATGTCTTGTGGTACTTCTAGTTCTGATTTAGGAGATGTTGCTGGTTACAAAAATGGTGTTTATAATTCAGAGTTTATTGAAACTGTTGGTGGTGGTAATGAATTAAAGGCTTTGTTTTATTAGGTATCATGTATTTAATTTTGTTGCTTTTTGATTTGCTTTTAGTTTTTTATCTTATTCTAAAAGTGTAGGGAAATGTGAATTTGCTTTTGGTCCTTCTAGTTCTGATTTAGGAGACATTGCTAGTTATAAAAAGAGTGCTGAAGATAAGAAAAATGAATGTAAAGACACTAAAGGATTTTGTTAGGTATGTTTTATTTTTTTTATTTTGGTATTGTTTTGGTTTCTTTTAGGTTTCTGATACTTTATTTTTTATTTTTGTTTTAAGGATGATAAGAAATTATTTAAGGATGTTTTTTTTAATTCTAATATTAAATATAGTTCTATTAAAGATAGTGTTGATAGTGATGAAGTATTGAAGGATTTTAATTTGGTGTGTCCTTTTTTTGTTATATTAAATTAACATCTTTTTTTTTTTTGTTTTGGTTTCTAATTTTTCTTTGACATGTTGTTTTATTTTTAGGGTGAAGAGAAGAGACTATATTTAATTATGTTGATTATCTTTTCATTGCCATTGATTTTGCTATGAAAGCTGCTTGTTGTTTGAGTGGAGATGTTTTTTTTGTTGTATTTTGTTTATGGGTGACTTTTTTTGTTTGATCAAATTGTTGAAAAGGATGATTTTGTGTCTCTTTCTAACCAATATGGTGTTATTGGTGAACCGAGTGTTAACCACGTTGCTATGCTTTTTTATTATTATTTATGTTGCTTTTTAGTTTATGTTGGGTTTTCGATATTATTTCATATATGCGAATATTTTAAGGCTTCTCCTGCTATTAGTGCCATCCATAGCTAGCAAAAGGTGGTGGACAAGACAAAAAAAAAGAGGTTGTTATCAAAGAATACACAATCGACCTCCACAAGCATTTACACGGCACCTTGATGGGTTCCTCACTTCCTCATAAATAATTAACCTTATAAACTAATTTGATGGGTTCTTTTTAATAATTGATGTTTGGTGGTGAAATTTAGTTCCTTAATGATGATTAATTGTCATTGAATAGGGTAAGTTTCAATGATACTTTGCAATTGTTGTATAAGATACTTTATTATGTGAAAAATTTTTGTAAACAACACCTTCATGAAAAAGGGTCTCAGATGCAATAAAGGAGATTAAGTGTTGTGTTATGAAGCATAAAAACATCACAAAAGAGGCACTAGTTGGTTTGAGTGATTTATTTTCTAGAAATGACTAATAAAAATTCAATAATAATATAATACTGAAAAGGCATGAATCTAATGAGAATTACTAGATCATAACAATATTAACTAAATTAAAGTTTATTTTGATGTACAAAAAAATTAAAAAAGGTAAAAAAAAGAGCTATGAAGTTTACATATAAAAGAGAAAAAAGAGAGATATGGAGAAAAATAATGAAGAAACTCATGAAAGAGACCCTAAAAGATTGGATATTAAGAAGGGATAGCTTTGCAGCTATGGCTCTGGAAAGTAATGCAGTATTACTATTTTTGGAAGTGAGGAAACACAGAAAAAAGGAGTATAAGATGACAAATTAAAGAGAAAAGGAAGAAGATGACCTACAAATCACTATTGAAACATGGGAGTATTTGCGTAATTATTTTTATCTTTGGGACCATATGCATAATTAACAAACATTTGGGGTATTTTTGTCGTTTTGACAACTTTTTAAGGCATTTATGAAAAAACCCCTTAAATAGATATATTTTCAAAGACTGGGCATTTGGGCTTAGGCTATTTTTATAAAGTCCATATTTTTATTATTCTTTTTTAGTTTCTATAGATAAATAATTTTTTTAATAAGGCAGTTTGCTTGTTAAATTAATAAACTGTTTGATTAAATGAAAACAATGTATTAAAATGGTTTATTAATGAAAGGAAATAGATATGCCTTTTCATCACACAATCTATAGAATCTCTATATATTTTTTTTTTGGGAGAGATATTGGTTTTTGCATCTTATCTCTAAAAAATAAAAAAGACTTTATGAAATCCTGAAAGGAATTGCCAAATAACAGAGAGGCAAAATGGTGGGGGAAAAATTCCTAAAGGACAATGATTAAGTCATACACAAAGTTTATTTCTACACACTTCATGTTTTCTTTATTTTCTAACAATCTTTATGAATTTTGATTTTGAATTTACACAATAAAGACTATTGCTGATTTTGTTGTCAACAAGATGTTCATTCCTTATGTTCTTAAACTATATCATTTTGATGGAACGAAATTCACCTATTAGAAGGAAAAGTTATTCTTTCTACTTACAGAATTGGGAGTTGCTTATTTATTAAGTTTGAATTTACCAGCAATTCTAGAACAATTTTAAGGAGAAAATGAAGACATTAAAGTATCTCCCAAGAAACACATAAAGGATGAAATACACTGTGAGGGATACATTTTGAATTCCTTGTATGACATATTGTATGATATATTTCATTCAATCCAGTCCCCATAAGAATTCTGGACTACTTTGGAGAATAAATACACTTCAGAAAAGCAAGGTATGGACAGATTCTTAAGTATGAAATTTTTTAAGTTTCAAATGTTAGATGATAAATTTGTCATGGACCAAGTAGATGAACTGCTTATGTTGGTGTCTAGACTTAAGGATATGAATTCCTTATTAAATTAATAAACTGTTTGATTAAATCAAAATAGTGTATTAAAATAGTTTATTAATGAAAGGAAATAGATATGCCTTTTCATCATAAAATCTATATAAATCTCTATATATTTTTTAGGAGAGATAATGGTTTTTGCATCTTATCTCTCAAAAATAAAAAAGACTTTATAAAATCCTGAAAGGAATTGCTAAATAACCTAGAGGCAAAATAGTGGGGGAAAAATTCCTAAAGTACAATAATTAAATCATGCACAAAGTTTTATTTCTACACAGTTCATTTTTCCTTTATTTTCTAACAATCTTTAGGAATTTTGATTTTGAATTTACAAAATGGAGATTGTTGCTAATTTTGTTGCCAACAAGACGTTCAATCCTATTGTTCTTAAACTATATCATTTTAATGGAAAAAATTTCACCAGTTGGGAGGAAAAGTTATTCTTTCTACTTATAGAATTGGGAGTTGCTTATTTATTGAGTTTGAATTTACCAGCAATTCCAAAACAATCTGAGGGAGAAAATGAAGAAATCAAAGTATCTTGCAAGAAACTCACAGAGGATGAAATATGTTATAGGGGATATTGTTGACCATTTGCATTATCAAACTCCTAATTTTAGACTTTGACAAACAATTTTGATTCTAATGATTTTGACTAAGTGTGTAGAAAGTTGAGCTATCATGAAGTTTAATTGTTAAATGATTGGAAACAATGAAATACTCCTTGAAAGAGTATAAAAATGAATTTCAATGAAATATCTCTATCTATGCAAATCCATAATCTTTAAGAAACAATTATATACCAAAAATATACATTTTTGGATATATAATGGTCTGCTCACGAGCTGCCTCATGACATGGATTGATAAGTATGCTTTTAGGGTAATTCGATCTTTACGATTAAAGGAAGCTTTTTGACATCCTTAGAGCTTTATAATGAGAAAATGATCTTCATCACTTTTGAAGTAGACATCTTAAGCTTTTTGAATTAAGCTTCCTTGTTAAAATCTGAGCTCATTTAGGTATGTAAATCTTGAGTTGAAATCAACATATGTAGCTTTCATTTTAGGTTGCACAACTTTTAATATTTCAATAATATCTTAAGCTATAAAGGTTCAATTGAGGTGATTTAAAATGATATAAAAAGATAAGATAATTATCTACAACTTTTATGAAGAAGGTTAAGGATGAGTTAATCATTTTCAATCTCAAAAAGATATCAAAAAGCACTATCTCAATCAGACTTAACACAAAGACTAAATTGCACAAAAAGTGAAAATCCTATTATAGTCCTGACTAGGACCAGGGTAGTCCTGACTAGGACTAAAGTAGACTAATTTTTGTAAAATTTTATTTTTTAGTAGAACTGATCACAATCCACTGTCCCAACCAAGATAATGCCTGGGACATATCCTGACTAGGACATTAATTTCTCAACCAGAACCAATGTAAAAATTCAAATACAGTGGCTCATAATGGTTATTCAATGTTCATCCTAATTAGGATTGATGATATCCTAATCGAGACCTGATAAATTGCAGCTTAAAAGTCTAAATTTCATTTAAATGGACTTTAAATTTGTTGGGAATGAAATTATTACTTCCAACAACTATAATTGAATTGCTCAAGTGTAAATATAACCTTTGAAGATTATTTTGAGGTTAAGAAACTTATTTATTCATTATATACTTTCAAGCATTCAATTAGGCTCTAAAAAAAATCTTTCAAAAGTCATTTTATTGTTGTATATGCTTGTGACAGTTTATGAGTGTTAGAATAGAAATTCTTATTCTTCTATTTTTTATGGTTAAGAAAATGGGAAGTGGGATTCTATTTTAAGGGAATTGATTTAAGTGTTTAGCTATTAAAACACTTAAGAATTCGGTTTTAGTGTGAGCCTTAAAAACACTTGTGAATTATTTTTAAGTGGGCCTTGAAAACTCAAGTTGTAAGGTTTTAATTAAGCCTAAAACTCAAGTTGTAAAAATCAATCTAGGGAAATAGATAATGGTGATTCAAAATCCTAACTTGGGGATAAGTGTCATGACCCAAACCGGGGGTCATGATCGGCGCTAGGGATTGGGAATTCTTTCGAATATGAAACCCATAGCAAGTCGTAGAAAAAAATAAAAGCATGAAATAAATAAGTAAAAATACATAAGAATTAAAATCTTAAATCGATATAAAAATAAATACTCAATGTCATATCATAAAATAAAATATTTCATACAATATTTAGAGAAAGGTCTCTGACATGAGAACAACATTCTAGAGATAAAAGCACTACTAATGTAGTTTTCTAGAATACAATAAAAGGTTCAGATAAATAATTTACATAAACTAGCCGGGGCTGAAGAAGTCTGGTGTAGAGGTCTACTACTAAGGTCTGAAGATGAAGAATCTCCTGAAATATAAACAATTGAGGGGAGTCAGACCTCACTGAGTGAATTATTATATTATATATATATGCACCTCCTAATGTCAAATGCAATCAAGCATCAGTATATATATAAATATATTCTGGCATTTCACAAAGATGCTGAAATCACTTTTATATATATATATATATATATATGCTAAAAAATGTTTATTTGAATGAAGGATTAAATAGAACCCTAATTATTTGCAACCTCAATAAAAAATATCTCTCTAGCCATATAGGCTCACTTAATTCCAAATTAATTCTCTTATTCCATTTTGGACAATAGACTGACCTCAAGACACTAAGTCAACCGAGCTCTAGCAGTCTCATTGTTAGTGTGACTGGCCCCGAGACACTAGGTCAACTAAGCTCCTGCAATCACACTACTCAATCACATCAATCTTAAGAATCAATCAAATAAAAGTCACCTCAAGTGATTTTATAACTCAACCCTAAAATCTATTGCATTGGTATATACACGGTCCTAATGCAACCCACTAGGTAGCACATTCTATTGATATCCTTCAAATAAACTTAATAATTATTAAAATGATAAAAATGCATAATTTAAATGTAATAGCATCCATTCATAGCAAAATATACCTATCATATATAGAAAATATATCAAAAGTATATAAGCCACATATATACCAAATAAACCATAATATACTAAAAATACACTTATTCATTTAAAGAAATAGTCATATTCAATTTCATTATAAAATTCGTGGATGCTAATTTTCATGCATTCTATATGCAATGCATATATAAGATAATAACTCACAAGTTTGCGCTCCTCGAGGCTGGCTCAATGGGCTCGGTCTAATAGACCTCGATCTCGGCACAACTAGAAATTAAATAATAATAATCAGAATAATTATAACTTATACTTCTAAAAGAGACTCGATCTAGGAATACAAAACTCAGAAAAACATAGAATTTTAGAATTCACTCCCCCTCTAGGACTCTTTTAAATGGTATCAGAGCTTGGATTCTATGAACTTAATTGTTAGAATACGAGATCGTGGGGAGTGAATCTCAAAATATGTCTTCACTTAGACCATTCTTTGATGGTAGTGATTATCCTCATTAGAAGTTCAAAATGGAACTATATCTAAATTGTGATTTGAATAAACTTTTGGAAGTTGCTCTTAAAGGTTGGCAACCACCAAAAACTATCATTGATGGTGTACAAACTACTCTTTTAAGAAGTGATTGGAGCAATTATCAAAATAAAAAAAACTATAAAAATAAGAAACATATAATCACTCTATATAATCACTTTACTTTCTTCCATGATAAAAGAAGAAGAAGGCAAGCTTTAACACTGCATGTCGGCTAAGGAAATGTTGGAGACCTTGGAAAATCATTATGAAGACAATATACAAGTTAGAAGAATAGATGTTTAACTTAATATATATGAATTTGAACTCTTAAAAATGAATCCTCAAAAATCAATCATGGAGATGAAAATCTGTCTCATTGCACTCCTTATAATTCTCAAGTAACTTGGAAAACATTTCTCCAAGGAAGAAGTGGACAATAAGATTCTAAGAATTCTACTTAAGAAGGATTAGGAAGCTCAAGTCACTTTAATTAAGGAAGCTCAAGACCTCTATAATCTTTTAATTAATGTGCTTATTAGTAAGATCTTGACATATAAGCTCATGATTAAGCAAAGAGGTGAAGATCAAGAAGAGAAAGAAGAAAAGAAAAATAGCATAACATTGAAGGTATCATAAGAAGAAAGTGAAGATGAAAATGTTGAAGATTCTAGTGATAAAGATGGATATTGCCATGCACACTAAGAACTACAAGAAGTTTTTAAGATAGAAAAGCTTCTTAAGAGCAAAGGACTCCAACAAAAAGTTTGAAGGAGATGGAAAGAAGAGAACCAAAGATGTTACTTGCTATGGATGCAATAAACCAGAACACATCCAAAGTGAGTGCCCCAAACTCAAATTCAAGAATAAAGGAGCAAAGGATAGGAAGAAGGCCTTTAAAGCTACTTGGGATGACTCCTCTAAATCTAAAAAGGAAGGGGAACAACAAGAAGTGCCCAATCTTTGCTTCATGGCTCATAAAGATGAAAAAGAGGTACCATCTACTTCTAAATCTTCTTATGATGAATATTATGTTTATAATGAATATGATGATGATGATAATATTGAGAGTTGTATTATGAACAAACTTAAATGCGAAAGGTTACTTTTTAGAAAGAAGTATTATAAACATGAGTTATCTAGCTTAACAAAAAAATTTGAAAGTTTTAAAAATGATTTTTGAATCAAATGCAAAATTTATTAGTAATGTAAAATCTTTAAATTCCTTGGAAGAGCAACTTAAGAAAGCAAGTAATGAAAATCATAAACTTTGTAATGAGGTCTTTGAGCTAAAAAATTCCATATTAAAATTTAAAAAAAAGGAAAAGAGAGTTTAGATAACTCTTAAAATTTTCATGGACATACTCATAGAATTAGAAATGCTAATGGAATGGCCTCATATTCATCATCATCACATATTAAGTTTGTTAAAGCATCATGCAATTCCATTCATTCTACCTCTAAACCAATTGAGACTCAAGCTTTTAAAGCTAATAAGTCTCATGTGTCAAATATTAAAGAGAAGTCTCACAAGACTCAATCCTATATCACACATAGAGGTAAATCTTAACTTAAATGTGTATATATGTACACTAGACATAATTAACTTAGGCATGCTACACAACAAAATGCACATAAACATGTTACATAAACCTATCAAAATACATATTGCCATTGCCAATGCATATCTCACACCATGACTTAAAATAATAGGAGACACACACCACAATAACATAAAAGGCATGTATCACACACTAAGAAATCATATTATTATAGGAGAAATAAATTTGAAAATGTCATATGTTCATATTGCATGATCAAAGGACATATCAATAATGTGTGCTTCTATAGAAGAATACACATGAATTCACTTCCTTTAGATTTTCTAAAAACTAATTTTTTTTTGTGTAGGTGTGCTTGAAATCCACAAGAACAAAATGCAAGTGGTATCTTGATAGTGGATGTTCAAGGCACATGATGGGAGACAAAGAGCAATTCAACAAGCTTGATGCTAAGGATGGAGGAGATGTTACATTCAGAGACAATGCAGAAGGAAAAATTTTGGGCATTGGAGAAATAGGTAATCCTCAATCTTTATCTATACATCATATGTTGCTTGTTGATGGTCTTAAACATAATTTACTTAGTATAAGTCAATTACATGATATGGGAAGTAAGGTGACTTTCTATCCTAGAAAATGCTTTGTTAGTAGTCTTGATGAAGATAAAGTAATTTCTAGTGGTGAAAGAATAGATAATTTTTATGTTATTGATTTGAACAAAATTAATAACAAAGACATCAAATGCTTAATTTCTATTTCCCATGACATAGAAGGTTAGGACATACAAATCTTGAGCTTTTGGATGATCTTTGTAAACATGAACTTGTGATTGCTTTACCTAAGCTTGAACTCACTAAGGATAAACCTTATGATACTTGTCAAAAGGAAAAACAATCCAAGTCCTCATTTAAGCTAAAAAATGTAGTATCAACTTCTAGACCACTTAAACCCATACACACGGATTTATTTGGACTAACTAGAATTTCTAGTCTCAGTGGAATGTACTATGCATACGTATTGGTTGATGACTACTTTAGATTTACTTGAGTATTTTTCTTGCTCATAAGAATGATGCTTTTAAAGCTTTTAAAAATTTTGTTAAAAGAGTTAAAAAAAAAAGAAAATGATTTTGTATTTCATCCATTAGAAATGATCATAGAACTGAATTTGAAAATGAATTCTTCAAAACCTTTTGTAATGAAAATGGTATTTCACATACAGTTTCATCTTTTAAAACTCCTTAACAAAATGGGGTTATTGAAAGTAAAAATAGAACTCTTGTGGAAATGGCTAGAATAATGCTTCATGATTATAATTTGCCTCTATACTTTTGGGTTAGAGTCATTAACACATCTTGTTACATTTCAAACTGAGTTTTCAAAAGACTAATTTTGAACAAAATATCTTATAAGCTATAGAACAATAGAAAACCCAAAATCTCATATCTAAAAGTGCTTTATATTAAACACCAAGGATAATCCTGGGAAATTTGATTCCAAAGCCAATGAAGGAATTTTCCTAGGCTATTTTATTTCTAGTAAAGCATATAGAGTTTTTAATAAGAGAACTCTAGTAGTTAAAGAGTCAATGCATGTTGTATTCAATGAATTAAACTCACTTGATCCTAGAAAGGATGTTTGTAGTGTTGATGATCTTATAGGTGATAGTGAGATTATGGAAGCTTAAAAAGAAAATGTTTATAAGCCTTTAGAACTTAAAGGTCCAAGCAAGGAGGATAATAAGGAGACATCTCAGCCTACCTTGAAGGATAAACTTCCAAAGGATTAGTAATTTAAAAAAGCTCATCCTTAAGACCTCATTATAAGTGACACTACAAAAGTGGTAACTACTATATCTAAATTAAAGTCTATTGTTAATTTAGCCTTCATTTCTCAAATTGAGCACAAAAACGTTAATGGTGCATTAAGTGATGAATTTTGGGCCTTTACTATGCAAGAAGAGTTAAATCAATTTTAAAGAAACAAGGTTTGGACCTTGGTTTCGTAGCCCAAAACACCATCCTATTATAAGTACAAAATGGGTGTTTAGAAATAAAATAAATGAACAAGGTGTCATAATTAGGAATAAAGCTAGACTAGTAGCTAAAGTTTATAAATAAGAAGAAGGCATTGATTATGATCAAACCTTTACCCTTGCTACAAGGTTATAAGCTATTAGAATACTACTTACATTTGCATCATTCATAGATTTTAAATTTTATTAAATGGATTTTAATAATGCATTTATAAATGGTTTTATTGAAGAGGAGGTATATGTTGAGCAACCTCTAGGTTTTCAAAATTTTGATTCTCCAAATAATGTTTTTAAATTGTCAAAAGCATTGTATGGATTGAAATAAGCTCCAAGAGCTTGGTATGAAAGATTGAGCAAATTCTTACTAAATAAAGGGTTCTCTAAAGGAAAAGTTGACATAACTCTTTTCATAAATAAATCCAAGCTTGATTTATTAATTGTTTAAATATATGTTAATGATATTAATTTTTTGTGCTACTAACCATTGCTTATGTGAAGAATTTTCTAAATTAATGCAAGGAGAACTTGAAATGAGCATGATGGGAGAACTAAAATTCTTTCTCGGATTACAACTTAAGCAATGCAATGATGAGATATTCATTAATCAAACCAAATGTGCAAAAGATGTTCTCAGGAAGTTTGGTATGGATGGAGCTAAGACAAGCAAAACTCCAATGAGCACCATAACTAAGATAAGAATGGCAAACTAGTTGATGAAAAAAGATTTAGAGATATGATCGGATCTCTTCTTTATTTAACCACTAGTAGACCCGATATTATGTTTATTACTTGCTTATGTGCTAAGTTTCAATCAAATCCTAGAGAGTCTTATTTGAATGCTAACAAAAGAATCTTCAAATATCTTTATGGTACAATGCATTTAGGATTTTGGTATCCTAGGAGTTCTTCCTTTTACTTGATTACTTATTCTAATACAAACTTTAACAGTAGCTTACTAGATAGAAAAAACACTTTCAGAACTTGTAAAATTTTAGGTAATTGCTTAGTTTCTTGGTTTAGTAAGAAATAAGTTTCAGTTGCCTTGTCCACTACTAAAGCAGAATATGTGATGGCTAGTTATTATTGCACACAAGTTTTATGGCAAAAATAAAAAATTTTGGACTATGACATTGATATTAATCACATTCCTATTAAATGTGATAATATAAGTGTTATAAACCTTAACAAGAATCCTATTCAACACTTTAGAACTAAACATATAGATATTAGACATCATTTATTATATGATCATGCACAAAATGGTGATATTGTTCTTAAATTTATTGATACTAATAATTAATTAGCTGACATTTTTACTAAGCCTCTTTTTGAGGAAAGAATGAATTTTATTAAGCATAAGCTTAGTATGATTGATGGTTCTAATTTGTCTTGATTTTATGTTATTTTTGATTGATGGTTAAAATGTTTTCATGTGAAATCATGATGTGGTTATTAATTGTTTTGGTTATTAATTTTGATTTTGATCTTAACAATATTAATTGTGCTATCATCATCAGAGGAAAGGTCCTATCAAAACTGATAGCGTTAAGGCCTCGAATCAACCTGATCTCTATGCTCCAGATCTGAAAAAATATAACACATTAGAAAAAGCAAAGAAGAGCAAAACTATAGAGATTAAATGAAGGAGAACATATATACAAGACGTGCCAAAAGCCACACATCATGATAGCACCTCCATAGACAGTGTCCAGTTTGTAATAAATATAAGCAAGTGCAGCAGATCCCTAATCTAATGTGACAACTTGATCCAAGTCACGAAGGGGACCCAATAGAGCATTACTGACCTCATGACTGGTATCGCAAAAGAGGGTCATGCCTAATAATATCAAGAGGAAACACCTCGCCTTATGAATAATCTGACGAGGAGTCAAAGTAAGAAGGCATCTAAATCCCTCAACTAATAATGAAAGAAGAACGTTCTTCTGATTCTTCCATACTGGGGCGAACCTGATCAAGTCATGCACGTACTGACTCCATGCATGCTCTGAAAGACTACAATAGCTAATGTCAAATGGAACTGGGGATCCCCCAAAGGCAATCCCAATGATAGCAGAGAAGCTCATAGGAAAAATGGTCAGCTCACCCACACGAGTATGAAAAGTATGGGTAGTATCCATCCATCGCTCGATCAAAGCAAATAAAGAGTAATGGTTAGATTGGCCTCAAACAGTCGGAAGTGCAGTGATGAAATGCCTAAATCCGGAAGCCCAAATCAGATGTGTCACCTGCTCCAGTAGTCCATGAAATAATTCTCGGGCTAGATTGAAATAGCTCATGAACTTCATCGGGCACTATTTCGATTTCAAAAAGAAAATAATAATTAATTAATTAATTAAAATATTAATTAATTAATCAAAGAACTTAAGTTGAAGGATTTGATTAGTTAATTAATTAATTAATGGCCTTAAAAAAAATTTGATCGACAATATAGATTGCCAACCGGCAATCTAGAATGCCAATCGGCATTAACTCGATCAATCAGAAATCTAGAAGTCCGACTAGAATTCTAGACATCCGATCCTCCATTCTGACAACCCAAGAGTCAAATTTCATATTTTCAGAGCTAATTTCAATTTGTCATGCATTTTCATATTAATTTCTAACTAATATACATGTCAATGTCAATTTCTACTCTGTAACTAACTCTAATTATTGATTATACAAGTAATATTTTTGCAGAAATAAACATAAGCAAGAAAAGTTACCTCATTACCCACATCTCTGCACCTGTGGGTATGTAAATGAGTTAAAGGAAAGATAGCTAAGTCTTCTCGAAGTTCCAGATTATTTTGAGGAAAACGAAGAGGTAGAATCCTCTAACATTCTAAAGCCTTAGCTCCCTCATGTTATCTACGTAATGAGGAGGCCATAGGATCAGACGGATTACAAATCGGACAACAGATGGTGAAGAAATCAAGAAAAGAAAAATCAAGATCAAGTGAAAAAAAAAAGAAGAAAAGAATGGGAAGAGAAGTGAAGTGATCGACAAAAGGGAAAGAATATATAAAATGGAGAATATCCATTTTAATCCTTTCAATTTATTTACTTATTATCTATCTTTTCTTTTTTGCAATTTAGTCCATAATTGCATTCTAATTAGGAACATGTTCCTAATTAAATCAAGACATTCATTAAATTAATAATTCATTGAATTATTAAGAATGCATAATCAATCTATGATCCTGAATCTTCTATCAAATACAAAATACAGAACAAGATTATAGAACTCATTTTTTGCATTTTATATGCATAATTTCAATCAAAGGTTTCATATGCTACACAGTAGCTATGATATGAATTTCAAATCATTATGTTATGTGTTGCACGGTAGTCATATCCTTCATTATGTTATGTACTGCATAGCAGTTATGACATAAACTTTCAAATTCCTCATTGCTAGACGTTCCTGTAGAACCATAGCAAGTTTTTAATTCAATTACACTAGACGTCCCATAGGGAATATAGTGTGCATCGTTAGACATCCCATAGGGAATATAATGAAATTCAATTCAATTCAATTACACTAGATGTCCCACAAGGAATATAGTGTGCGTCGTTAGATGTCCCACAGAGAATATAACGAAATTCAATTCAATTACACTAAATGTCCCACAGGGAATATAGTGTGCATTGTTAAATGTCCCATAGGGAATATAAAAAAATTCAATTCAATTACACTAGACGTCCTACAGGGAATATAGTGTGCATCGTTAGACGTCTCACAAGGAATATAACAAAATTCAATTCAATTACACTAGACGTCCCATAGGGAATATAGTGTGCATTGTTAGATGTCCCACAGGGAATATAACAAAATTTCAATTCAACTACACTAGACGTCCCACAGGGACTATAATGTGCATCGTTAGATGTCCCACAGTGAATATAACAAAATTTTAATTCAACTACACTAGATGTCCCACAGGGAATATAGTATGCATCGTTAGACGTCCCACAGGGAATATAATGAAATTCATCATTGCTAGACGTTCCATAGGAACTATAGCAAATTTCAATTCATCTACACTAGACATCCCACAGGGAATATAACATAATTCATCATTGTTAGATGTTCCATAAGAACTATAGAAAATTTCAATTCATCTACACTAGACGTCCCACAGGGAATATAACGAAATTCATCATTGCTAGACGTTCCATAGGAACTATAGCAAGTTTTCAACTTATCATCGTTAAACGTCCCATAGGGAATATAGTGAAACTCATTTGCACAAAGTCCACTAGATGTTCCACAAGAAATATAGTGTGACTTATCAAACACTACACCTTGCTCAACAATTTAAGCATCAATCCGTCACTTAGGATACAATCGAGTGTCCTAATTTTTTTCTTTTGAAATTGTGTGCTTCTATTGCTTTGCCAAAATTTATAAAGAAAATAACGATAAAGGAGGGCAACTGTAAGCACCCAATTTTGGGATACAATTGTGCAAAATTGTGACGTAAGCCCTTATAATGAAATTTATTCAAAAATTGAACTTGGTTGTTGATTTTCTGGACTTTAAGGACTAAATTATAATGTTTTTTAGGATTTGATTGTAAATAAGTCATTTTTTCAGGGGTCTTTTGGTAGTTAAAAAAAATATATTTTAGGATCGGCATTGGTGTAATGCCCACCGACATTGCATAGTACCAATGCACAATAATTCCATTTTTTAATTTTTATTAATTTTTTTAGTGTTTTGATTAGTTGAAAAATTCAAATTTTATTTGATAAGGTTTTTTTTTAAAAAAAATGTAGAAGATATTTTTTTGAAATCAAAACAAACGCTATTTAATCTGATAAGATAGGTCTGTTCCTCCTTTGGAGGAAGTTCAGTACGCGCAGACTCTGTATTTAAAAGCAGAGTCTGCATGCATCCGAGACAAGAGGCTTGGCTAGAGGATTTTTTACAGATGGAAGAAAAAAGCTTTGATTTCTTCTTTTCTTTAAAAAACCCTAATTTTTGGAGTTCATTTAAGGAAGATGATACAACGATTTTTAGTCTCCGTCCATAATCAAATCAACACTGAGTTGATTTCAATGGTGAAAATCCTAATTCGAGGGGCTAAAAAAGGGCATATGCACAACATTCATTGTTTCTTTATTCTCTTCTATGATTTTTATTCATTTTGTTAATTATTTTATTATTTAATTTCAGTACTAATTTGATTGCTTTTTTTTTTAATGTCCGTATGTGGATTGAGGAGGAGGATACTGCTTGTGTTTAATTGAACAGAAGATCCATGGAATGACATGGATGAACCTGTACTATTTTAATAATAGTTCTTAGGATTTTAATTTTTGTTCTACATTTTGGCATCCTATGTAGTTTATTTTAATTTCTGGGTGTATAATTATTTAATTTTAATTATGTACATAGTTTATAATAGCCCCAGTAGTGGGAATAATGAAAGATTTAAATTTCTGTATTTTAAAATTGATTAGTAATTAGGTTCAATTGGATAAAAAAATCAATTAAAATCAATGGTGGCAGTAGCTAAAATTAGGGTTTGCATGTAATTATTTTAGGGTTTTTTTATAAAATCACTGTAATGTTTGTTTGATCTATTTTTTGTGTTTTATTTATTTTGGGTTTTTTTTAATGTTTTAATGTTTTTTTTTTGCCCTAAGCCCACGTTTAGGTCTAACCCACTTAATAAATAGGCTTAAAAAATGATTTAAGTTTTTTTAAATAATTAAAATCAACTTAGGCCCATTAGGTTAATTACATTTTAGGCCCGCTTAGTTAATTAAAATTGTTTAGACTTAGCTTAGCCCATTTAATTGCATTTCTTTTAAAATAAATAGGCCTAGGCCCACATTTCACTTAAAATAAAACTAAGATTTAGGCCCACTAATTTGATTTTCCTTTAAAATTGAATAGACTTAAGCCCATATCTTAGAAAGACTAAAATAAATAGATTTAGGCTCACCAATTAATAAAAATGTAGGCCCACCTTTAGTCCATTTTTCACTTGTAAATAAAATGTAGATTTAGCTAACTTTTTTAATAAAATTAAAATAGTTTAGACTTAGGGACAACACGATCTTGAGTGCTTTTTTTACTTGTAATTTTATTGACTTGTTGCCTTTTTGGGTAGATGGATCTTAATTAGGGTTTAATAAAATTGTATATAATTAGAGGATGAAATAATCATTTATAGAATTATTCTAAATGAACATGAGACTAAGAGAAGTTAGTATTTTGTATCCAAAATCTCCTGGTTATGGTGCTAATTTTCTTTTAGAGAATCAAGTACCACCAATCAAATTGTCCCAGTTATTACCCTGGGTGGCAACTCCTCATCTCCATGCCATGTCTTTGTGACAGTGGTTAGTGTGTTCTTTAAGGCCTTGTGCCTAAACAGTGTCGCAATTGCTAAAATCTTAGACGTGTGCTAAACCCTACCATCTACACGGAGTATCAGCAAATTATGATTGTAGAGCTGTCAGTAGAAGGACCAGCCTTGGATTAGTTCATCTAGATGATTTAGTCGTACATGATAATAATGACCTAGGCAAAGTTCAGAGAGCGATTTATGAGGAGATTCTATCCAGAGCCACTATGTATGAGCTACAGACTCCGACTGATGAGTATATCCTAGGGTGACAAATTTGTTGAGGACTACACCAGAGAGTTCCTTCGACTCGGCAGATATGCAGAGGATCTGATGAGGGATTAGTACTTCGCAGTCACCACGTATGTCATTGGTTTGGGTTCTGCATTTACTAGTATTCCTACAGCAGGCCTTACTCTGGAATTGGTGATAGAGTTGGCTAAGGAGATTGAGCTGAGGCTAGTCAGGCAAGGAGCTATGCCCGATTATTACCAATTGGGCACTCAATTAGGTGGATTTCAGACTATACCATACTCGAGTTTTCAGATTGGTTTGAGTAGTCAGCAGAAGGGCCCAATACAGCAGAGCCAGAGACAATAGCAGAGGATACACAGGAATAGTAGACATGGCCATGGAGGTCATTGTAGATTGATCAGATTTGGATTAGGTGCTTCAAGCAACAGCAGTGGTCGTAGTTTTGAGTCAGCTGCCAATGTTTGTCAGACGTGTAGCAAAGTCCATCAGGGACCGTATTACATGGCACCATTGACTTGTTTTTTATGCGGATAGACGGGATACTATGCTAGATCATGTCCCTATTCTGGTTATTAGCCACAGCAGATTTTGAGATTTTCATAGTAGTCGATCGCCAGTGCAGCACCAGTACCTTTTCAGTTGCCTCCAACTTAGAACCAAAGTTCTACTCATATTGTTCCTTAGTAGGGTTGTGGTAGAGGTACTAGAGGAGGTGCCTGAGGTTTTAGCCAAGCTTCTACCAGTCAACAAGGAGGTCAAGGTCAGGTCAGAGTTTTCCACCTCACTCAATAGGATGCTCAGGCATCTAATGCAGTCGTGGTAGGTATTATTTCTATTTGTTACCTGAATTCATGGGTTTTATTTGATCAGGGTGCCACGCATTCATTTCTTTCTCCTGTTTTTGCTTTCAAGTCTTATTGGCAAACTTCGAGGATAGCTTGTCCTTTGTCTGTCACCACTCCTCTAAGCGATTCCTTGGACATCGATGTTATTCTTTCTAGTTGTCCAATTTTCATCAGAGGTAAAGATTTTCTTACAGATTTGATATTGTTGGATGTGATGGAGTTTAATGTTATTCTCGGTATGGATTATTTGTCTCAGCACTATGCCGTTATGTTGTCATAAAAGTTCTGTATCTCAGAATCTCATCTCCGCTATTACGGCTAGGATGATGCTGAGGAAGGGTTGTTAGGGTTATTTGGCATTAGTCAAGGATACTTTAGTGGAGAAGTTATCACTCACAAATGTTCCTATTGCCTGTAAGTTTCCTTATGTTTTTCCTGAGGAGTTTCCAAGTTTACCACCTCACAAAGAGATTGAGTTCTGTATAGATGTGGTTCCAAGCACTACCCCTATTTCGATGCCACCCTACAGAATGGCTCCTACAAAGTTGAAGGAGCAGTTACAAGAATTGCTGGATAAGGGTTTTATCAGACCCAGTGTTTCTCTTTGGGGTGCACCAGTCCTATTTATAAGGAAGAAGGATGGTACCCTGAGACTGTGCATTGACTACAAAGAGCTGAACAAAGTGACAGTGAAGAACAAGTATCCTCTCTCGAGGATAAATGACTTGTTTGATCAGCTTCAAGATGCACAATTCTTTTCTAAGATTGATTTAAGGTCGGGTTATCATCAGTTGTGGATTAGTGAGGCTAATGTTCCTAAAATGGAATTCCATACTCGATATGGCCACTATTAGTTTTTGGTTATGTCATTTGGCTTGACTAACGCACCAACAGCTTTCATGAATATGATGAACAAGGTATTTAGACCATTTATGGATTAGTTTATGGTAGTCTTCATTGATGATATACTGGTGTATTTGAATAGTATAGAAGAGCACATATATCATTTGAGGACTGTACTACAGACACTGAGAGAACATCAGCTTTATGCTAAATTCTCGAAGTGTGATTTCTAGTTAGAGAGTATAGCATTCCTTGGACACATGGTGTCTAAAGAGGGTATCCAGGTTAATCCACAAAAGATTGAGGCAGTGTTTGAGTGGCCTAGATGAACTTCAGTTACTGAGATTCTGAGTTTTTTGGGTTTAGTCGGGTATTATAGGAGGTTTGTATAGGATTTTTTCATAATTGTAGCTCCTATAACTCACTTGACTTAGAAGAATATAAAGTTTGAGTGGTCAAATGCTTATGAGAATAACTTCCAGTTGTTGAAGGAAAAGTTGACCACAACTCCAGTTTTGGCTTTGCCTAATGGAGAGGATAAGTTCATAGTGTATTATGATGCCTCTAGAGTTGGCCTAGGTTGTGTGTTGATGCAAAATGGTAAGGTAATAGCTTATGTTTTGAGACAGTTTAAGAAGCATGAATAAAATTATCCTACCCATGACCTAGAAATGGCTATATTAATCTTTGCTCTTAAGATCTAGGGACATTATCTGTACGGGGTGACTTGTGAGATTTTTATTGATCACAAAAGCCTTAAGTACATTTTCCAATAGAGAGATCTGAATCTGAGGTAGAGGGGATGGTTGGAACTATTAAAAGATTATGACTGCGAGATCCTTTATCATCCAGGCAAGGCTAATATGGTAGTAGATGCCTTAAATAGGAAGTCCTCAGGTAGTCTTGCTCACATCAGTGTGGAAAGGAGACCCTTGAGCCAAGAGTTTCATCAGTTAGTGGATCAATGACTGATGATGAAGGTGAGTAGATCAGGTGAACTACGAGCTCAATTTAAGGTACGATCAGTATTGAGGGATAGGATTAAGGCATCTCAGAGCTGAGATCCTATTCTGGAAGAGCTTGTAGATAATGTTCGAGTAGGGAAGTTCACTAATTTCATACTCGATGATGATGGTATTTTGTGGATCAGTGGTAGATTGTGTGTTCTTGATGTGGATGATTTGAGAGAAGTGATCCTTGAGGAAGCACATTCTACAGCTTACAGCATACATCTGGGTGTCACTAAGATGTATCGCGGTATTAGAGATTTGTACTAGTGGGATAGACTGAAGAAGGATATAGCTAATTATGTTGCTAAATGTCTGATGTGTCAGTAGGTAAAAGCTAAACATCAACAGCCTTCTAGGAAGCTTCAACCTCTTGCTATTCTCGAGTGGGAGTGGGAAAGGATTGCTATGGATTTTGTGGTTGGTTTACCTCATTCCAAGGATGGATATGACTCCATCTGGGTGATTGTGGACAGGTTGACCAAGTCTGCGCATTTCTTGCCATTGAAAGCCATTTATTCTGTAGCTAGATTGGTGAAATTATATGTGAAGCATATTGTGTGCCTTTATGGAGTACTTGTGTCTATTGTGACAGACAGAGGTTCAATGTTTACTTCTTATTTTTGGTAAAATTTGTAGGAAGTGATGGGCACCAAGTTGGATTTTAATACTGCTTTTCATCCTCAAACAAATGGCTAGTTTGAGATGATGATCCAAACACTGGAAGATATGTTAAGGATGTGTATTTTGGATTTGGGAGGTATCTGGGATGATCATTTGCCACTTGTGGAGTTTGCTTATAATAACAGCTACCATAGCAGTATTGCGATAGCACCATGTAAGGCTTTGTATGGAAGGAAGTGTAGATCCCCTCTAAGTTAGGATGAGATTAGAGAGAGAGCATTGACTGGACCTGAGATGGTTCAGGATGCTACATAGAAAGTTACTGTGATTAAGAGGAGACTAGAGACCGCAGTTCGTAGACAGAAGAGCTATGCGAATCTGAGACTCAGAGATGTGAAATTCCAAGTAGGAGACTATATTTTTCTGAAGGTGTCTTCGATGAAGGGTGTGATGAGATTTGGTAGGAAGGGTAAGCTAGCACTGAGATATATTGGACTGTTTGAGATTCTGGAGAGAGTTGGCACTGTTGCATATTGGTTGGCTTTGCCTCCGAGTTTGTCTCAAGTGCATCCATTGTTCCATATCTCGATGCTGAGGAAGTATATTTTAGACCTTCACACATGTTGCAGCCCACTAGCATGGAAGTAAGTGAAGACTTAACATTCGTGGAAGAACCTATTGTAATTGTTGACTATCAAATTTGACAGTTGCATTTGAAGCAGATTCCGATGGTTAAGGTGTTATGGCACAACAACAACATAGAAGAACATACTTGGGAGACCAAAGCTGAGATGCGAGCCTTTTACCCATATCTCTTTCCTCCTTGAGCTTTGTAATTATTCCTTTCTTGAATTTGAGGACAAATTCTTTTAAGGAGGGGAGACTGTAATAACTCTAGTTTTTAAATTAATTTATTTTAAAACGAGATATACAGTTTTAATAAATTCAAAAGTTATATTTGATTATTTGATTATTTTGTGGTTAATATTTATTATTTTATGTTTAATTATAATTTTCTACATAAATATTTATTTCGAAACTTATTATTTTGGAAATTAATTTACGTTATATTTACTACTTTAAAAAGAATTATTTTAATAATATTATTTAAGTATTAATGTTATTTTATTGATTGACTTAAATTTAAGTATTATTTCAGTATTTAATTATCGCATAATATTGTTTATTTTTATCATTGTTGTTATTATTATTTTTTTTTATTAAACTATGTTATCTACATTGTTATTTTATGTGTTATTATGTATATACACACACATATAATTAGGGTCTATTATTTTATGTGTGTGCATTATTTATTATTGTGTGTTATATATGTATATGTGTGTGTGTATATATGTATATAATGCATATGGTGGAGATTAATACATGTAACTATATTATATTATTATAATATATAGTATATTATATACATATATTCATACATACCTTATAACATAAAATAAAACACATAACGCATCTTCTTCCTCTTCTCCCTGTGTGTAAGCCCTATCTTCAACCCTCACTGCGCCTCCCTCTCTTTTGGCCAGTCACCACCATCATGTCCTCCATCTCCCTATCACCTTCCACCATCTTCCTCTCCCTTCCCCGGCGTCGGCAACGCAGAAATCAAAAGAAGCCTCAACCTCTATTAATTCCAGTCACACCTTCATCTGGCCATCATTTCCCTTGATTCCAATGTCTTTCTCTTCCTCTTGCACCAATGAGCACTAATCCAAGCTTAGTTTAAGCTTTGATCTCCATTTGTTTGAGTTTTTCTTGATTTTGTGTTTTTGAGTTCTAGGGTTTCAAATTTTTTTTGACTTGATATAGCTTGAATCTTGCAAAGTCCCTTTACAAATGTGATTCCTAGTAGTTTAATCTACCTCTATGAATTTTTGTTTGATTTTTGGAATTTATTTTGATTTTTGTGAATTTTTGAATATTTTATTATCATTTTATTAATTTTCGTAAATTAATTATTAAAATTATAATTTGGTATATTATTGATTATTATTAATTTTAGTGTTGAGAAATTAATTTTTGAGAATATTATATAATTTTTATGAATATTTATAGTTTATGTCAATATTGAAAAATTAGGTTAGAGTTGGATTTTTGTTGAAATATTAGTTTAAATATGTGTTTTAGTTAATATTAATAATATATAAGTTGAGAAAATAATTTTTATGCATTTATATAATTTTTATTGAATTTTTTAGTAATATTAGTATATTATTTGTATTTTTGTATTATAGGGGTAAATAAGTAATTTTGTGTTAATTATAGCTTATTAATATGCTTTAGTTGGTTTTAATATTATTTAAGGAATTAAAATGATTTTTGCAAATTATTTACTATTTTTAACTAATTAATACTTATTTTCAAAAATTGTTTTCAAATAATATATTATGTATTATTTTGGTAATAAAATGGGTTTTTATAAATTTTTAATATGTATTTAGACTAAGTAAGTTATTTGGATATGTAAAGTGAATTTTTATTAATTTATATTGAATTATCGAGAAAATTGGATTTTAATAATATTATATTATTGTTTCAGGATTTTTACGTAATTATTGAAAAAATAATTATTTTTGGTGTTTTAATGTTAAATATATTGTATTTTGATATTTTGAGGATATTTATGGAAATTATTGATTTTTAGTATATTTATTATATTATTTGGATTTTTGGTGAATTGTGAACCTCAATTGGAGAATTGTATAGTTCGGGATCCCAACCGAGGGTTGTGTGAATTCTAGTTTTAGAAGTTTATTTTTCTTGTATGAACGACTCTACTTTTTAATAGAGAGATATCCGTTTTACAAAAGAAGTTCTGCCGAATTTTTGATAGAATTCTCATAAAACGTGACATCGGGTCAATTCTAAATTCTGTGTTATGAATCCTAGATCAAGTCTCTAGAACTTAAGTTAGATTTATTATGATTCTGTAATTATTTTATTTATTTAGTTGCGCCAAGACCAAGGCCTAGTGGACCGGGCCCATCAGACCAGTCTCGTGGAGTGCACACCTGTAAGTTGTTATTTTATCTATATATTGCATTTAGGATGCATGTTTTAGCACATATTCATGTTTTTAATTGAGTTTAATCATAAATTGTTTTATCAAATGTTTAGTATACCTTAGGTATATTTTAGGTATATTTCTAAATAAATGCATGTTATTTTCATTGATTTTTACTTGCATGATTATAGTATACTACTGGTTTATTTTGGGTATATTTTATGATTAATTTGAATTCATCTGACATATATATACTCTAAATATACTTAATTCATTTTAGATATATTTCTGGTATATATATGGTTTATTTTATTATTATGAATGTCATTCTACATTATTTATTTTCAGAATGTATGATTTATTTTAAATGAAGGATATCGATATAACGTGCTACCTAATGGGCAACACTATGACTGAGTACGTACCAGTGCGATAGATTATAGGGTTGAATTACTAACTTATTTATGGAAATCAGCGGGAGTGTGAGAAGCCAAGAATTGAGCTCAACTTCATTCCAAGCTTTTTCAGCCACCATTTTTCTCACCGCCGATCTCTTTCTCTTCCTTGGACACCGATGAGTGTGAATCCAAGCTCTTTTTAGCTTAAAAATTCAATTTAATTGGGTGTTGAGCAATTTTGAGATTTCGGTCTATTAGAGTTTTTAATTTTTTTTTCTAGGGTGTTAATGGTTGATTCATAAAAAATTTCTTCACAAATATTGATTATACTAGCTTAATCTACTTCCATGAATTTTTGTGTGATTTTTAGAATTTATTTTGATTTTTGTGAATTTTTGAATATTTTATTATTATTTTATTAATTTTCATAAATTAATTATATAAATTATGAATTTATGATTTTTAGTGTTATTACTAGTTGTTATTAATTTTAGAGTTGAGTTTATAATTTTTGTGATTTTTATGTAATTTTTATAATTATTTTTAGTTTATGTCAATTTTGAAAAATTAGGTTAAAAATATATTTTTGTATAAATTATTGGTTAATTATATGTTTTTGTTGATAATAATGAGATATATGTTGAGAAAATTATTTTTGTGTATTTATATAATTTTTTATTGAATTTTTGAGTAATATTAGTATATTATGAGTAATTTTTGAATATTAGGGTTAATTGTGTAATTTGGTGATAATTTTAGTTAAATATTATGTTTAATTGGTTTTAATATTATTTGAGGTATAAAAATGATTTTTACAAATTATTTACTATTTTTAATTAATTAATACTAATTTTCAAAAACTATTTTCAAATAATATATTATATACTATTTTTGTAATAAAATGGATTTTTAGTAATTTTTAAAATGTATTTGGACTAATTAAGCTATTTGCATTAGTAAAGTGATTTTTTATTAAATTATATTGAATTATCGAGAAAATGGATTTTTAATAATAATATTAAATTATTATTTAGGGTTTTTAAGTAATTATTGGGAAAATAATTATTTTTGGTGTTTTAATGTTAAATATACTATATTTTGATACTTTGAGGGTATTTATGGTCATTATTGGATTTTAATATATTTTATTATATTATTTGAATTGTGGTGAATTGTGAACCTCAGATGGGGAATTTTGTTATTCGGGATCCCAACCGAGGGTTGTGTGGATTTCTATATTTGAAGTATATTTTTCTTGCAGGACCGGCACTACTTTTTAGTAGAGAGATGTCCATTATACAGGTAAGGTTCTGTCGAATTTTTGGTAGAATTCTCGTAAAATGTGACATCGGGTCAATTCTGTGTCTGTCTGTAGATCGAGTCTCTACAAATCTAATTTAGATTTGTTCTAATTTTTGTGATTATTTTTATTGTTTAATTGCGCTGAAACCGAGGTCTAGCGGACTAGGTCCGTTGAACCAGTTTTGAGGAGCGCATCCCTATATATATAATTTAAATATAAATTAAAAGAAAAACATGCATTTATTTCAAAATATACCAAGAATATACTAAAAATATACCTAAAATATACTCAAGCATTTAATAAAACAATTATGCAAAATTATACATTTAAAACATAAAATTCTAAAACATGCAACCTAAGCACAATGTATATATATATATATATATATATATATATATATATATATATATATATATACATTGTGCTTAGGTTGCATGTTTTAGAATTTTATGTTTTAAATGTATAATTTTGCATAATTGTTTTATTAAATGCTTGAGTATATATATATATATATATATATATATATATATACATTGTGCTTAGGTTGCATGTTTTAGAATTTTATGTTTTAAATGTATAATTTTGTATAATTGTTTTATTAAATGCTTGAGTATATTTTAGGTATATTTTTAGTATATTCTTGGTATATTTTGAAATAAATGCATGTTTTTCTTTTAATTTATATTTAAATTATTTTTTTAAGTATATTATTGGTTTATTTTGAGTATATTTCATGATTTATTTGAATTTATTTTACATATATATACTTTAAATATACTTAGTTTATTTTAGGTATATTTCTGGTATATATATGGTTTATTTGATTATTATGAATGAAATTATACATTATTTGTTTCCTTGAATATATGTTTTATTTTTAAATGAAGGATATCAATAAAACATGCTTCCTAGTGGGCAGCATTATGACCAAGTACGTATCGGTGCGATAGATTGTAGGATTAAATTACTAACTTATCTGAGGAAATATGACATGATTGAGATTGATGTGATTGAGGATGTGATTGCTGGAGCTTAGTTGACCAAGTGTCTCGAGGCCAATCACACTGATAGTCAAATTGCTGGAGCTCGATTGACTTAGTGTCTCAAGGTCAGTCTACTGTCCAAATGGATTAAGTGAATTTATTTGGAATTAAGTGAGTCAGTATGGCTAGAGTGTTTTCTACGATTAATTGAGGTTGCATTCAATTAGGGTTCTATTTGATCATTCAAAACTTATATTTTTCAGTATTATGAAATAAAGTGATTTTCAGTATCTATGTACATGCTTGTATATATATTTATTATATACATATGATTGTTTGCATTTGACATTTAATAATACGTGTATATATATATATATATATATATATATATTAACAATTCACTTAGTGAGGTTTGACTCCGCTCAGTTGATATTTTTATAGGAGAGTCTTCTTCTTCAGACCTCAGCAGTAAACCTATCCGTCGGATTTTTTCCGCCCCAGCCCTATTATGTAAATTATCATTTTAATTATTTATTATTGTACTCTAAAAAACTACAGTAGTCATAATAGTATTACTAGTGAGTTTTATTTTATTTTGCTGTATGAGATTTTAATTCAGATGTTTAATCTGAATATTGTATTAATTTATTTCATGATATGAAGAAGTTTTATTTTATCATATTAAATTGAAATTGCAATTATGGTATATTTATTTTATTGTATGTTTTTATTCTTTTAAGGCTTACTACGAGTTCCGGATTCGAAAGAATTTTCGTTCCCTAGCACCGGTCATGGCCCCAGTTTGTGTCGTGACACTCGAGGGCCAATCTGCTGTCCAAAATAGATTAAGTGAATTTATTTGGAATTAAGTAAGTCTGTATGGCTAGAGTGATATTATTGTTGATTGAGGTTGCGATTAAATAGGGTTCTATTTGATCCTTCATAAATTGGTGTTTTTCAGTATTATATAAATTGATTTTCAAGATATGTGTATATATGTCTGTATATATACTTATTATATATACTAATGGCCATTTGCATTTGACTTATAGTAATGCATGTATATATATTATAACAATTTACTCAGTGAGGTCTGACTCCCCTCAGTTGACATTTTTACAGAAGAGTCTTCTTTTTCAGACCTCAACAGTAGACCCATTCGCCGGAATTTTTCCACCCTGACTCTTTTATGTAAATTATCTACTTAATTATTTTATATTGTACTCTAGAAAACTACAATAG
The DNA here is from genome assembly GCA_947683625.1 of Mallotus nudiflorus. Lineage (NCBI taxonomy): Eukaryota > Viridiplantae > Streptophyta > Magnoliopsida > Malpighiales > Euphorbiaceae > Mallotus > Mallotus nudiflorus. The sequence continues at coordinate 164,058 of CANTUR010000488.1, forward strand.
TTATATTTGGTAGCAGAAGTGGATTGTATTTTATATTCATTGTTATGTTTTTAATTTAGAGGTTTTCTATGAATCGTGTATTAATAGTTTCTTATTATGATATGAAAGAGATTATTTTATTTTATTATATTGATTTGAGATTTTTAATTATGATGCATATTTACTTATTTTATTCTATTTATTGCATGCTTTTATTTTTAAGGGTTGTTACGGGTTCCGGATTCGAAAGAATTATCGTTCTCTGGCATCGGTCATGACTCATAGTTTTGGGTCGTGACAGGCGGAGCAGGAGTAGGTAACACCAGTTGAGTATTGGTGGTAGACATGGTGAGAATAAGTAGAAAGCAAAAGAAATATAGGTGAGAAAAGAAAAACAAGGGAAAAAAATTAGGTTGAGAGCTCTGATATCATGTGAACTCTAGTGTATTTAATACTAAATTAATAATGGTTACAACAGATATATATGGTATACAAGGATAAGTATGAAATATAGAGATATACATTAAATACAATTTTATTAACAATAAGCTAACAATAAGATAGGCTAATAGGGCTAAAGTTTTGGCTACAATATCAACCGAGTCATGAAGGAAGGCAACATTTTTTCCGGTGCAATTGCAACAAACTTGCTACCATCACAACTAAGGCGAGTCCAATTTTTACTTATGCAAACAAGTCATTGTTGAAGCACATGCATGGTTTTCTTTTGGGAACTATAAATCTATCATTTCGAAAGCATTTTGGAGGAAGAACACCTCAAACAAACACACAAGAAACATAGTTTTGAAGAAAATATTTAGAAGAAGACTATAATTTTTCCTCTACTTTTTTCTCTTCTTATTTTGTACTTTGATATGGGTTTTACTTGTGATTTATTTCGTATGATTTACAATAAGTTTGGTTAGGTTTTTCAATTGTTAGAAATTTATTTTAGAACATAACTTGAGTTCATTTTCAGTTAATTAAATTTTTGATTTCTTGCATATTGTGTTCTTGGATTTTGAAAGTTGTTGATGCTTGATCATCATTAATTCAATTTAAGGAAGGAATTTAGATTAAGAAATCATAATTCTTATAACTTCAAGAATATAAATTTCATCTTATTAATAATTGGACACAATATTAATAGTGAAATCCTTAATTAGATAGTGCATAAAAATTTATAATTTCAAAATTAGAATTCTTAAATTACAATGAGAATTGGGATCAGATGTTTTAATTCAAAGTTGTGAATTAAATTAATTAACTTTTGAGAAAGGTTTATTAAGGTTTTAGAAAACCTAAAGTGTGTATAAATTAATTGATTATATGCTAAAAATGACTCAATGATTGTAATGATTTAATTCTTTTCAATTTTTATAAATATAGATGGTTGATTTATTTTATTAAATTATTTCTTTATCTCTGAAATATATTTCTTAATTTTATAAATTAGTTTTAGTGTTGTAAACATTTAATTTTAACTTTAAACAATAAGAAATTATAGATAAGTTCTTTAATCACAGTCTATTATACTATTTGTTAACACTATACCCTTACAGCCTTTTATTAACACTAACAAATTAAATCACAAAATAACTTTTTATCATAAAAAATATCACATACAAATGTGCAAATGAATAAGACTAGAGGGTTTTTTTTTTTTTTTTTTTAGGGTAAGACTAGAGGATAGTCATTTACACTTTTTCCATCATTTTTTTTAGGAAATGAAATATCCTTTGTTAAGGGCCCGTTCTAAGCCCACAGAAGCTATTTTCAGTCAAAATTTGACCCTTCTTACCTTCCACATGTAAAGCGGACGCGGATTTAACTCGGACGGCCATAAATAGAGTTGCAGAACTAATAAATTTCTATTGATTGGGTTTGTACATCTCCACCAAAAATGCATTTTTCTTATTTATAACTATATAAAAAAAATAAATAATAGACTAATTTTTTTTTTTTTAAAGTATTTATTTATATACAAATAATTTTTATTAATTTAAATTTAATGCCAAACGTAAAATACAGTTTAAAATTATTTTCATATTAATATGATGTAGGTCTGACCTCACTAATATTTAAAAAATTAAATAATTTTTATATAATATATCTATATAGGTAGAAGTGATTTTACTTATTTATTAATTAATAATATAGAGGAAAATTTCAATTTTGATTGCATTTGGTTGACTCTGGTTCAGCATGAAAGTCAATGCTGTGCATAGTACTTGCTCAGTAAGGAGATGGACTAATTCAGCACAATTCAAGTCCTGTTTCTGATAACAATATTAACGGGCATATCAAAATAAAAACAAAGGCTTTCATTTGCATCGATCTCTGCCTGATCTGGGTGTGTTTAGTATATTGAAAAACATGTGGTTGTTGAAAATGGAGGCCGCAGAGGAATCCCATTACTGCTGTAGTCTTTGAGATTGGAGTCAACTGCCAAAGCTGCGCATCAGAAATTGTCCGTTTTGTGCTCGCACCCTCAGAGGTACTATTGTCATGAACAATTTACATATACGTAGATTTCATGCAATCCTTTTTAATTTATAATCAACACCTTGCAATGCATGTTCTACGGGGGCAGAGTAGTGCGATTGCTCTGTCAGTAGATTAAGAATTAAATAACTGTTTGATGTTGTTTTTATTTGATGTTTGATTATATCAGGTGCAGAGACAGTGACAGTAGACATAGATTCAAATAAGTTGGCAGTAGTTGGTGCAGTGGATCCATTACAGATTCAAGAGGAACTCTACCGCAAGATCAATAAAAAGGCACTAGTTGTCTCACCTCAGCCCATGAGAGCTCACACCACCATCACTCACTACAGTAAAAGCGAAAAGGATTCCGACGAGGAAATGCCGAATTTTAACGAGGTACCTCCACATGACGCCAAAAATGTTGAAAATGCAACCACCACTAGCAACCGAGATGACAAGAAATCCAATGCGAAAAAGCCATTAGACATTGATAATAAGGTACTTGTTCTTTTTAAATTTTGCCTCAAAATATCCCAACATTTTAATGTTTCAATTTTTCAGACAGTAGTGATTAGTATAATTATGGGGATTACAAATTGCTAATTTAATTGATGCATCTTATTTTTCTTGAACCATACTATTAATTCTTCTTAGTGATGGGCTTCTAAGCAAGCTGCGCTTTTTCTTTTCCTGCCGAGTCCACTCTCTTGTTTTTAAATTCGAAGAACTTATTGCTCATGAATTTTCACAAATATACTTGTTTCTGTAATTTTTCACTTCTAAGTAGTGTGACTGGACTAGTAGTAAATTGGCTCTACTTCGATTGTTGATGTATTTTCAATTTGTAACGTGTAGGCTTCAGTGATAACAGTAGCAGTACTCAAGCTTGGACATTACTGCCAGGGATGTGGCCTGAAGATTCACAAGATACGTGCAGAGACAGATGGTGACTTTATCTTATTTCACAATCTATTTTTTGTCTATGGAAGTGTGACCCTTGATAGCTTTTTTTTTTTTATTTTTTGAGCAGAGGATTTTATTAATAATAACAAGTAAAACTTTAGCATGATAATGCTAACTATACCAGAGCCGACAGGCTTCCCTGAAAAGTCCTGATAGTAATTAATCATTTCAGGTGTGCAACACATGGCACTGGACGAACAGAAGGAAATGGTAACAGTCAAAGGAACCATGGATGCAAAGTTGTTGATGGAGAATCTCAGGAAGAAACTTAATATACCTATCGATATCGTTTCACTTGCGAATGAGGACTACAGCAATAACAATGGCGAAGACTCTGAGAATGTAAGCAGCGAGAAAGATAGTAGCCAAGAGAATGAGAGCAAGAGCAACGATGCTGAAGTGAAAAAAAGCACAGTGGAGTTGAAATCTCATGAGGTTCTCTCTTAGTGACCCCTTTAAAGTATCCATTCTACAGGCAATGAGCATTTGCTTAGTAATACAGAAGTCGCCTCAGAGATTGTAAGATTCTGAATTTGAATTCCACCAGCATCTAATTATGATTATTCCATGATATAGGCTCCGGTAACAATGGCAGTGTTCAAGGTGCCACTCCACTGTGATGGATGCATCAAGAAAATTAAAAAAATCATCAGTAGAATCAGAGGTTAGATTGTAAACTTTCAGGTTTTCACACTTCAGTTTCACTTCTGTGTGAACTTGTGGGTTAATATTTAGCAACGAGCAATATTATGACATTGCAGGAGTAGATGATGTGATAATTGACAAGGAGGAGGAAACTGTGACGGTCATAGGAAGAATTGTTGTGAATTCATTGTTTGAGACAATGAAGGAGAGATTGAAAAAACTTGTAGACGAGCAGAATATTAAGATAAAAGAAGGGACACAAGTGACAAAAGCTGCAAGCCAATATATAATTGTCGAGAAATCTCCAAAACAACAAAGTTATTCACAGCCAGCTCTTGAAATTTCAGTGCAGCAATCAGAAATTTCTCTTCATCGTTATTTGAGTGATGAAGGCAGCATCCAGAACCAAAGCTCTGTTAGTTCATCAGGATATGCTCACCCAATAATTGATTCAGAAATCAGAGAGAGTTCATCTACAAGTGTAAGAACTAGATCAATAAATATAAATCATCCTGTTAAATGCAGTACTATTGAATTACACTATTGCATTTGGTACAGGAAACAACAGCCTGGGCTTTTCTAATCTCAAGTTTAGTTCTAGAGGGTGTCTCAGCTGTTCTTGACCAACTGGGGTATCTGTTAGCAGGCATGGTGTTGGCATTTGTGGCTTTGTTTTTTTGTACTATTGAGCTGGTGGAAATGGCTCGACATGAAGAAATTGCATTTGATAGGAGTACTGATTTACCACGCTTTCATTGTCACTCAACTAATAAGTCTCCAACCAGTGAGCATTTCTCAATTGTTCATTGTTTTGGCTTAACATGTGCCATCTGGCAGTGCCTTTACTCAACAATGCAGTATATATATGCTCTTCGGCATTTGGATAATCCCATCAAAACAACTCTTCTACCTTTCTTATTCCTTCTGTGTGTTCTCATTTCCAAATTAGTCAGGTACATTTCAGTACAGAATCCAACGAGACACCGACAAAGTTTGTCTGCATAAAATGATCAAGTCTCTGCTCGTATGATTATTTTGTATTTGATTCAGTTTGTTTCTTTGCTCTGATTGAGAAGGAAGACGGAGGAGAACAATTGTGAAAATCTGAACAGTGCAAGAGATAGAACAATCTCCTCATCAAGTCTTAACGGACAATTTGGCAGTGGGGATCAGGGATATGGGTCCGGAAGGAGCATACAGCAGAATGGTCACACTTCGGAAAGCATGGAGATTAAAGAACATGTCCAAACAGCTAGTGCACCTGCAGATACAACTGCGTCTACGTTGGAGTTTGCATCTGAGGATTTCGGGTATGTGTCATTTTCTCTTAAAAAGCTTCAGTGTCGGTCAAATTGACCTATTTGTTGGTAGTTTCTGAGATTACTTTTAATCCAGGTCCTTGTCCTTTATTTGTTTACTGATATAAAAAATTTATTGTTTCGGGTTTAGGTGCTCGCATTATAGAAGGAGATGCAAAATTAGAGCACCTTGTTGCAATGAGATATTTTTTTGTGAGAATTGCCATAATGAAGCTAAGGTACAATCACTCTGATACTTTCTTGCTCCCTCCTCCCTTCTCCCTCATTTTCCCCTTTTATCGGTTGACCGTTAACTGAATGTCTTCAATTGTGATATATTGTATTGACAGAATACAGTGGAAACTAGTGCTCAGGATCGACAATGTGTTCCACTCCATGGAATCACCCGGGTCCGGCTTTCTCTTATTTTAACTTCCGATATGATAATCATTTTAAATTTTATTTAAAATGTAAACAAAAGGGCAGTGCTTTCTAGGTTGTTGTTTTCTAAATCTATCATGCTTTGTGTGTTTCAGGTCATTTGCGCCGCTTGTGAAGTAGAACAAGATGTAAGGGTATTCGTGTATCATAAGAAAGAATACGAAACAGGATGTGTGACACTCCGCAATTCAGTTAAAAACTTCTTGTGTTTATCAGGTTCAGCAGAATTGCATTACTTGTGGACTTTGCATGGGGAAGTACTTCTGCCCCAAGTGCAAATTCTTAGATGATGATGTAATTTTCTTCTCTGCTCATCTTTTTGGCTTATGCTTTTTTAGACAATTTAGCCTCATTAGTCTAACACTGCCGCCTTCATGTTTGGAAGAATCAATACCACTGTGATGAATGTGGAATCTGCAGGTCCGTGAATCAAATAATCTTTTCCTAGCTTGGCAATATCTTTCTTCAGTTTCTTGAACTCATTGATTTCTATGTTGTTGCTTTTACAGGAATGGAGGAAGGGAAGGTTTCTTCCATTGTAAGACATGTGGTAAGTGGGAGATAGGTCCACAATGTGGTCGAAATTGGAAAACAAGACTTTAGTTCTTTCTTTTGAACCGCTTAGGGTGTTTGTTTTAGCTGATTTTAGTAGTTGATAGAGATTTCTCAACAAACAGTTGTATTTTACGTGTTTGGTAAGATCAGAAAATCAACAATCGATAGCTGTTTTAATATTAAACAGCTCCAATTTTTTAGAAATCATTTCCTCAAGAATTTTGCTACATTTCTTGTAGGATCTTGCTATCCAAATCCACCAGAAGAACACCGTTGCGTGGAAAAGGAAATCAGCCAAGATTGACTTCTCTGCTTTGATGCCGATGACACCAGATCTCGGATGCCGAATGTCAACAAAGAGAGAACTTTCTGTGCTTGTAATCGAGAATATTCAAGGTAAAAATAGGAGCAAACGACTTGTTACAGTAAAGAAGATTTTGTCCAAATGAAGCTGATAACATTGTTAGAATCTCTAGTTTCAGAAGAAAATGTTACTCTTTTAAGTGACTTATAGAATTAATAGGATTACTAGATTTTCTGTTGTTTTTATTGGCTTTTATCACCAATTAAGCAGCATTGAAATCGTAGTTGCTCTACGTTACACCGTTAAGAATAAAATCGTGTTACATGAGCAACTGTTATTTATTCAATGTACCATTTTTGTAGAAAACGATATCCTTCCACCTATATATGTTACTCTACTAGAATGTTGCATGCAAATTTTTACTATAAGTTGGCTGGATCTTGGGCCAATGGAGGAAGCTAGAACAACCTAATTCTATTTTCCTGCATTGCAAGTAGAGGCAGACACATGCCTACCAAGTATCTGCAGTCATTGAACAGAACCTTTTCGAATCTAAAATTGATTTGCGTTGAGAAGCTTTTATTTCATTCAACACCCTCTTTTTAAACTACTTTTAGTGCTTCTTAACAGCTTCTGTGGTACTTCAATATGTCCAGCAGTTCCTCGGAACATAACCAACCGTCTCGAAATGATTTTGAAAGGAATAGTCACAATGATGGGAGAAAAAATCTTCAAGAACAGATGACCAAAACAATTTGAAGATAATAATTTATTTTGAAAGGAAAAAGTGTTCAAATCACAAGGCTCTTGATATGGAATTTTCCTATTGTAACAGAGATGCTTGAAGAATCCAAGTCGAGCACGCTGATAGTAAAGTTTTTTCTTTTTTTTTTTGGCCAATAGATGGTAAACTTCAATATAAGAAAAAGAATATTCATCTTTGCACTTAAGCAATTATAAATTGAGTTGCTTATAATTATAAATTCATCTTTGCACTTAAGCAACTGTTGAAAGCATAGTTAATTATTCTAGAGAGGAATTAGAAGTTCCGCGGATCTCTTTGGTACTCGATCCAGATCTCTAATGGTAGAGTACCAATTTTTTGTGAAAAATAAAATATGAATAAGTAATAAGGGCTAAAAAAACTAACCTAATAAAAAATAATAAGTCATTTCTCATTCCTAACTAATAATAATTACTCAAATGTTAAAAAGTTCAAATACCAAACGTTAATAATCAGTCTTCTTCTCTCTACCAACTCTTCATATTCTTACTTTCTTTTTCTCTGCAGTCCCTCTCTTTCGACCAATAATATAAAAAATATATGTTTGATGTATCACGTACCAAAAAAACGAACCGGTTAAGTCTACCCTGGAGTATTGTCTATATTAACACTAGAGTTCCAAGTACCAATATCCATACCACGAACTGAAACGTACTGTGTACCTGATAACTATGGTTGAAAGTGTTGTGTGTGCTTATGGAACAGCTAGAGCATGCCTTGATGAGTACGGTAATGGCAAATTGGCAATTGATGGTTTACTTATTTGCATTTCTAAGATGGTTTACAAAGCTATAACATAACAAGTGAGCATGGAGTATAGGGGTTCACTGCCATGTTTCCATAGCCATTAGTTTAATGTTTTGCATTTTTAGCTACAATCTAGCAATGCTTCCATTTTTCACTAGTGTAATTTTATACCTCTCAGAATTTGCAGAATCCCATTATAGTGACAATCACAATGTTGCTTCTTTGCATATGTATATGCTCATTTCTAATATAATACAAAAAGTATTCAACAAAGAATACTCTCAACTAGCTGATATCCTAACAAAGGTTGTATTCGAAAAAATATTTTATTGCTCACTTAGCAAGTTGGGAATAGTTGACATACATTCACCAACTTAAGGATAGTGTGAAAGTGAGCTAAGGAAATTCAAAGATTGTACATTCTTATTTTAGGAAGTCAAATCTTTCTTTGTTTAGTAAATTATTCTAAAGAGTAATTAGTGTGAATAGTTAAGTTTTCCATATGTAGGTATACTCGTATGTATATATAAGGGTGTAATCAAAGCTAATATATAGAAAAATTCTCCTGAAATTCTCTCTTCTTCTCTTTGAATTTTGCTCTACAAATAGATTATGCATGCTTGTTGATTTATTTAGGTTTAGAGATAGCTTGAATCATTTCAATTCCAATTGGGTATGCTTCATGATTTTTTTTATTGAAATTGATTAAGCTTTAATTTAATGAGAATTAGTTGAATACTTATCAATTGATAGAAATAAATTAAATAATTTAATTTTATATTATAAATAAAAAAAATTTATTTTAAAACTTACGATTGTTTAGAATATAAAAATTAAGCTAATTAAACTAAAAATTACCCATAGCCTTCAACAATTATTTTTTCATAATTATTTAGAATTTAGAAATTAAACTAATTAAAGTAAAAATTATCCCTAGTATTGAATAATTATTTTTTCAATAAAAATAACAAAAAAATATGAAACATATCAAATTAATTATTATTTTTATTATTAATACTAATAAAAGTCAAAATTATATTTATGGTCTTAATTTTATTATTAATAATGAAAAAACTGAAAAAAGAACAAACAACAACACAAATCAACAAAAAACACCAACTTCAATTTTTTGTTGTTTTTGTTGATTTTGTTATTTCAGTTGTAGCTTTTCTTTTTTTATTTTTTAATTGCTTTTGTTGTTTCTCTTTGTATATATTTCTTGATTTTTGTTAAAAAATAAATAAAAATAAAAATTATGAGATATGAAAAAATATTATTTTTTATCATTAACGCTAACAAAGTAAAAAATTTATGTACAAATTTTATTTATGGCATTAATAATGAAAAAATAATTTAAAAAATAGTAAAAGATCAATAAAAACCAACAATAATCAACAACAACCAACAACTGTAAAATTTTATTGATTTTGTTTTTTTTTTTTATTTAAGGTGTTGTTTAGTTTTTTTTGTTTATGTTTGTTGATTTTTTTATTTTCGGCTTCTTTTTTTTGTTAATATTATAAATATTGTAATACCTTATATTTTTTTATTTAAATAAAGTAATTTCCTAATTAGTGTTATTAATAAATAATTTTAAATTATATTATACAATTGTTACTTATCTAGCTATTTAATTGATATATATTTATGTAAATATTATTTTAGGGTTTTATTGTTTGATATATGTATTTTATATATATATATATATATATATATATATATATATATATATATATATATATATATATATATATATATATATATATAAGAAGGAATAGAACTTACCAAGAAGAGAAAGACCCGAAACCACCAAACAGTTGCTGCCCCTTCCCATCCGTCACCATCATTACCGTTTTCCCTCTCCCTCCGGCGTGACTCAGTGATGATCTTCCGCAAGTATACGGATTCGTACAAGTAGTAATTAAATATCGATCCCACAGAGATTGCAAATTGATTACAGTGATACTAGTTGTGTTTATTTGTTTAAACAACGAAAAAGGGTATTTTTAATTAAACTAAAAATTAAACTAAAACAAAACACAAAAATCACAATGAGATAACAATCACTTTAGAGAGCTAGGGTTCTTATTACAAATTCAACCTTTATTTAAGATAAATTAACTACTAAGCCATACCTAACCTTAATCCAATTTGAGGGTTTCTCAAGAATCATAGGCTTTCCTCTTAAGACAACCCTATGATTAACCAAGTACATTGACGTTCTTAGATTTAAAACTCTCACCTACTAAGTGTTCGGTTGACTCAGTTTAAGCATCAACCCTTAATCAATATTAATTGCTTAAGTGTTTCTCAACTAAGAAAGCATCTAACAGGTTATTGTTTAAATCCAATACAACCTATCTCTCGATCAAGTTTTATTGTGTATATTCAATCAAAGGGTAATCAATCCTAAGAAGACATTAAGTTCAACAACAACCATAGGATTTAGATTAATGGCTTAGGTTTAATTATGATTAGCCCATGGTTGATTTGTAATAAGAACCCTAACCAATAATTTAGCTACTCATGTCAATTGTAAGAGATAAAGAAAAAGAATAAAAGAAACTAAACATCATCATTAAATTGAAATTAAGAATGAATAAACACAATTGAATAGAAGAAACCCCCTGTTCAATAGGAAATTTGATGTTCTTGTTCTTATTCTCAAATCTTCAAACTAACATAAGCAAGAAAAAAAAATCCTTGTTCTTCCCAACTGCTCTCTCAAAATTCTCTAAAAAAAATAATGTATCTCCAAAAAAAATATATCCCCCCCTCCAAGTGATGAATAATAATCTATTTATATCCCTTTGTTTCTGATGGCTACCCTCTTATAAAACCCTAATTACAAACCCTAGGGTTACAGCCATGTGAAATCTCTGTCTTGTCCCTCATGAGTTAGCAATTAAAGTCACCTTCGAATTTTTTCAATCACCACGTCACACAGCCGTGTGCATTTTGCGCACGACCGTGCACATCCCTATTTCAGCATTATCACATATTGACCTCCATTGCCTTTCGAGCCTACTTCAAGTGCCCACGGCTCCCATGTAGCCTTCCTCTACTGTTCTTTGACTTCCCTAATTACATAAAAATCAACCAAAAATAAACCAACTAATACGTAAAAATAATTAAACACACAAGACATGCAGTAAGTACTCAACTAAATAAAAGAATAATAAACTTAACTGAAATTGAATTTTTTTCTAAAACAAAAACTACTTAATAACATGAATTTTTCACACTCATCACTCAGCCCCCGGAGAAGCCATCACCGCCGCCAGTAACCTCCTCCTTCTCTTCTCTTCCTTTAGTTGCTTTCTTCCTGTCGATTTGAAGCTTCCTCACCTCTGCAGGAGCTAGATCAGCGCTGTCATTGCTCCCTTAGCCTTCCTCACCTCCTCAGACGTTGTTCGACACCAAGCCTCGCGTCTGCCATCCATTTTCGACGTCAGAAAGTGAGGTTGAAGGTGAGTTGCGCAGAGTTGTTTTCTGGTTATTTCTAGGTTATTTTCTGGTTATATGAGTTAATTTATGTGTTAATCTTCAATTATTTTAAGTTAGATGATGAATTCTGCTAAGTTAGAGGTTTAAATCTAATTTTTGTATATTATTCTGATTTTTCCTAATTTTACAGAATTTTATTTGATTTTTATTTGATTTCTTTGGTTTTTCTTTGAGTTTAATTAGTAATTAGGGTAATTATTGTTAGTATATTGATTTTATTTAAGATTATAGAAAATTATTGAGTTAATTGTGAATTTTTTGAATTTTGGGGTATTTTATTAATATTTTATTAATTTCAAAAATTAATTGTTAAAAATTAGGAAATTTTGATAATTGGTATTATTATTAGGTGTTATTAATTTTAGAACTTAAATAATGGTTTTTGTGATTTTTATACTATTTTTATAATTATTTTTAAGATTATGTCAAAGGTGGATAATTACGTTAAATTTATATTTTGGAAGAAATTATTAGTTAATTTTATGCTTTTAATTATATTAAGAAATTTAATGTAGAGAAAACAATTTTTAGGTATTTGTATAATTTTTAGGGAATTTTTGAGTAATAATAGTGTATTATGTAAGTTTATATATTATAGAGGTAGAAACATAATTTTGTGTTAATTATAGTTAAATAATAAATTGTGGTTGTTTCTAATAATAATTAAGGAATTTAAAAGGATTTTTACAAATTATTTACTATTTTAGACTAATTAACACTAGTTTTCGAAAATTAATTTTTAATAATATATTAGGTATTATTTTGAATATTATGTGTATTTTTTTCTAATATATGGGTAAACATGTAATTTTATGCTTATTATAGTTAAATATATATTCTAGCTAGCTTTATTAATATTTAAGAGGTCTAGAGGATTTTTATAAATTAATTGGTATTTTTAATTAAGTAATATTAATTTTGAATATTATTTCCAAATATTATATATATGTATATGATTGTGAAATTTTGTTTTTTAAGCTTTAATGAGAGATGATTTTATAAGTTATGGATATTTATATGTAATGTGTATTTTTGGAAATAAATGACTTAATTTTTTGTGTGATGGTTGAGTTGTGATCTTGGTCAGGGCTAAGTGCAGTTCTGGAAGACTGACTCGAGTGTGAATGTCTGTGAATATTAGAAGTGTATTTTCTATGCAGGAATGGTTATACCTATGGTAGAGAGATGTCCGTTTTACAGAGGAGACTCTGTCAAAATTTTTATAGATTTTCTCATAAAACATGACATCTTCCGTAAATCCCTAGCATTAATTAGGGTTTTTCCCATATCTATCGAGTTTTATCCGGATTTCCCCGAGTCAGTCTAGAATTTCATTATTTCTGTCGATTTTTTATTTTAATTCCATAAACGTTTTTTTAAAATATGTATGGTATTTTCTTTATAGAGAATACCGGAGTGGGAGCTGTTGGATTGAGGCAGATGCGTGGTCGTCAGCCTTCTCGCTCATCCTATAAGTTGATAAATTGATATGTGTATGTGTTTTATTTAAAGATGTGTGTGCTCATATTTTTAGTATTTATTATATGATTTATTTTAATTTAAATGTTGCTATTTAAGATTTAAGTGCATTTTATTTATTTAAAATTAGTTTTGAGAAATTTTGGTAGAACGGGCTACTTGGTGGGTTTCACTATGACCATGCGCATATGGTAAAGATTGAGAGATGGATCCAATGTATGTATGACTTGTGGATATAAACTAAGACGGGTGCCTCGGTGGAAGCCATTGCTCTCGGGGACCGCCAATGATTGGAAAGTTAATAATGGACTGGGATGGGTGCTTGGGTGGATGCCTTAGCTCTCAAAGACAGTCAGTGCCATGAAATTGGAATAAGTGGATGACTGCGGCTTGGTTGTCACGACCCAAAACAAGGGCCATGACCGGCGCTAGGGAATGGGAATTCTTTCGAATCCGGAACCCGTAGCAAGCCTAAAAATAAAATAAAACATGCAATAATAATAATAATAATATCAAATGCAACGAAAATGAAAATCATAAATATCACAATAACAGTTTCATTAACTGGATTTAAATCAAATCTCAACTCATCTCATATATATAAAATCTTTTAATACAAATCCAATTTCAATATAATACATCTCTTTAAATAAAATACATGAAATCCCACACTTTAATTCACAACTACTGCAGTGTCTAGATTATAAAAATAAATCTAAGACTCAAGTAAATAGTTTACACAAAGAAGCCGGGGCGGAAGAAATCCGGCGTATCGACCTGCTACTGAGGTCTGAAGAAGTTGACTCTCCTGAAAAATAGTCAACGGAAGGGAGTCAGACCTCACTGAGTGAATTACTATAATATATATATATACACACTAAATGATAATGCATACAGTCAACAATATATATCTAATATATATATACAGGCAATTACACACAGATGCAATAAAATCATTTATATATTTTGTCTAAAAATCATCTTTTATGAAGGATCACATAGAACCCTATGATATTGAAAACCTCAGATAGTGTTAGACAACACTCTAGCCACACAGGCTCACTTATTCCAAATATATCCACTTAATCCATTTGGACAGTAGACTGGCCCCGAGACACTAAGTCAACCGAGCTCCAGCAGTCTAACTGCCAGTGTGATTGGCCCCGAGACACTTGGTCAACCGAGCTCCAGCAATCACACCCAATCACATCTCACACATCAATAATCATAATCAATCAATATCCATAAATAGGTTAGTAATATAGCCTAAATACTATAGGCGTGCCGGTACGTACTCGGTCCTAGTGCTGCCCACTAGGTAGCACGTTCTATCGATATCCTTCATCATTAAATATAAAACATTCATTCACAAAAATAAATGATGCATGAAGTTCAATAAAATATCAACATAAACCATATATATACTAGAAATATACCAAAAGTAAACCATGTATATTTCGAGTATATATACGTCGAATAATTCCAATACAATTACAAAATAAACTAAAATATACCAAAATATACATAAAAGCATTTTTAAGAATAATTTAGTTATACAACATGCATATAGTTGAAAATATACCAAAATATACCGAAAATAAACCTAAGTAATACTTAAATCATTTATGCATATTTTATTAAAATAAAGCATACTTTTCTAAAACATGCATCCTAAAGCATATATATATAGTATAGTGACTCACCCTAGTGCGCTCCACGAGACGAGTCCGACGGGCCTGGTCCACTAGCCCTCGGTCTCGGTGCAACTAAACAAACAATAAATAATTGACATTAGAATAAGCCTAATAGAAATCCTAGAATTCGATCTAGAGTATTAAATACAGAATCGAGATTAGGGTTCGACCGGATATCACGTTTTACGAAAATTCTACCAAAAATCCGGCAGAACCTCCCCTGTAAAACGGACATCTCTCTACTCAAAAGAGTAGAGCCGACCCTGCAAGGAAATACACTTTGAAAAACTACACAAAGCACAATCAAAATCCCACGATCGGACTCCAAACTACAGTCCACCGACCGGGGTCCACAACCATAGAATAATTCTGAAAATACCAAAAATACCCTTATAACATAGAAATACATTTTATACGTAGAAATTACATAATTAACCTTTAAACACATTAAAAACCGACGAAAACTCATTTTATTTGAAAAATCGTATATTATATATATAATTGAAAATAATTCACGAAAAATAGTTTTAATTAGTTAAAAATACTAAATAATTTGTAGAAATCATTTTTATACCTTAAATAACTATTAAAACCAATTAAATTAAATTTTTAGCCAATTTAGGGTAAAATTACCAAAATGCCCTTATATATATAAATATACTATAATTACTTCAAAAATTCACCAAAAATTATACAATTATCAAAAATTAATTTTCTCAACATATTTATCAATAATATTAATAATTAAACTCAATTAACCAATTAAATTCAATTAAAAACACAATTAACCTAATTTTCCCAAAACTCCATAAACTTCAATAATTCAAAATAAATACTTAGAAATTCATAAAAATTCCAAATAAATTCCTATAATTCATTTTAACACATAATTTAACCATAAACCCCAATTTCATAATTTAAATAATTAATTTCCGAAAATTAGAAAATAATATTAAAATATTCAAAAATACCCAAAAATCCAAAAAATCTCCAAAAATTCCACAAAAATTCATACATGAAGATTAAGCTACTAGGATCAAAATTTGTGAAGGGATTTTTCATGAATCAAGCAATTCGAAGCTCAAAAAAATCAAAAACCCTAATGTGACTGAAATTAAAAATTCAAAACCTAAGCAATTCTAGACCATTTAAGCTCAAACCAAAGCTAGAATCACACTCACCGGAGCTCAAGGAGAATAAAGAGATCGATGATTTTGAAAATGATGGCCGGAATCGTCGTGATCGACGATGAAGAAGAATTCGGCTTCTTCGGCCAAAACCGACCTCCAGACGCTGGAATCCGCTGCTACAGGCGGCGAGGAAGGCTGGGGAAGGTGGTGGCACACCGGAAGGCACACCAACAGTGAGGAAACGATGTGACAGGCGTCCGGACGACGAAGGGAAGCAAATCGGGGAAGAAGCAGGCTCGGGGGCAAAATGGTAATTTTCCAAAAAACTTGATTTTTGATATATAATGTGTATATATATATATACTTTATACTATATAATAAAATAATATTAAATTACACACATTAAATATACACCACACACATAAAATTTAATATTTTAATAATTTATACTAAATAAAAATAATTAAATAACAATAAAACTAATAAATAATTAATAAAATATTAGGGTAATATTAAACCCTAATTAAATAAATAATTATATGTATACACGGTGTTTAGTAATTTAAAAATATGTATGAGTTCATGCAAGTCCAAAAATATATTTAAAATAATTAATAATATATTATTTACGTGAAAATTTCCCCGAAAATGCAAGTCTCGGGAAAATTTTACGTAAAGTACTATAAATAATACACAATAATTAAAATAGATTTTAAATACATAACAACTCATAAAAATATCATATAATATACACAAATTATTAACACTGCATATCCCGATACAGTGTAAAAATATTTTAAAAACACGGGATATTACATTGGTGCCTCAGTTGATGCCTTTGCTCTCGACGACCGACAGTCTAGTTGGATTAAGTGGGCCCAGTTGGCCATTTAGAAATTTGAGTTTAGGGTTCTACCGAGATTTTTCAAAAGCTATATATATACATTATAAATTATTTTCACTATAACTATATGGTTTTCAAAAAGGTTTTCAAATCATACAGCTCTTTTTATTGACTTACTCAGTGAGGTCTGATTCCAATCAATCTATTTTTTTTCAGGAGCTTGGGAGTTCGACCTCGGACCGCCTCTACGCCGGATTTCTTCATCATTGGCTATATTATGTAGGTTATTGTGAGCTGTGTTATTGTAGTAACTCTAGCATACTATAGTAGTGTGTACACTATGAGTATGTATAACTTAAATATACTTATGTGTTGAAGTTTTAATAAATCATGCTTATGTATAATGTTTAATATTAATTTATGATATTTGATGATAAAGAACATTTTATAATGCGCACGATCTTGTTTATTTTTAGAAAAATCAGTTTGATAATGTGTTCTTGTATAAAATAAAGTTTTAAATTTGAAGGTTTTATTCTTCTTTTCTTTAAGGCTTACTACGGGTTTTGGGGGCCTTATGCCTACCCATTCCCTAGTGCCAGTCACGTGCCCTCAGGTTCGGGTCGTGATAAATATATTATAAGAATTGTAAACTTGTTATATAAGGATGGTCAATAAGTATCAAATAATTTATTTATTTTTTTAAAAGAAGTTGTTAGACATTTTAATAACCAAATTAAAGTAAAAAAATAAAATAAAATAAAATCCTTATTCTTTAAGAATATAAGAGGAGAAAATTTTGTTTATTTATTGTTGTTACAATAGTTGAAGATATTTATTTATTGGTTTAACAACAATTAAAAATGTTTATTTCATAATTATTGATTAAAAAAATGTCTTAACAGAAACAATATTGAGCAAAAAAATTGAAAAAAAAAATGAAGACAGTACCTTAAAAATAAAAAAATAAAAAAAAAAACGTTGAGCAAAAAAAAGTTGAGAAAAAAAATGAAGACATTAGAAAAAAAATAAATATAGTACTATAAAAATAGAAAAAAAATGTTTAGCAAAAAAATATTGAGAAAAAAATGAAGATATTAGAAAAAAATATTGAGAAAAAAATAGATGAAGACAGTCAAAAAATATTGAACAAAAAAATATTGAAAAAAATAAATGAAACAGTATAAAGCAAAAAAATTATTGAAAAAAAAAAGAAAACAAATAAAATATTGAAAAAAAATGTTGAAAAAGAAAAAGACAACTCTAAAAATAAGGGTGGTAAGGAGAGTGAAATATATTTGAAAGAAAAAAAATTAGAAAATTTAATTTTGAAAGTTTTTAAAGTTAATGACATTTTGAATTTTTTTAAAATTTTTAGTATATTTATATAAACAAATCTTGAATTTTATTAATATCATTTTTAGTTTTAGATTTTAACAATTATAATTCATTTAATATTTGATTCTTAAACAAGTTAAAATAGAATTAATAGTTGAATAGACATTTAATTCTCGTGGGAACGACTTATTCTTCCTCTATGTTACTTGATGATCTTGTATGCTTGCGAGGAAAATCAATGCAGAAGAAAAAAAAAGAAGAAGAATAAATCTACTATTATTATTTAGGTGAACTACTATTTGCTCCATATGGTTTGTTATATTATACTACTTGGACTATAATATTTAAAATTTATATTATCTTCCCCTTTTAATTTGCAAAATTATACTATTTATCTTTTCCGTCAAATTTTCTATCACAATTACTGTTAATTGACATAGCCATGATTAAGTAAATAATATTTGCCTCCTCTAATTGAATATATTATATATTATACTATTTGCCTTCTATATTTGAGTATATTCTATTATTTTACCCCCTATATTTGAATGTATTATATTATTTGCCCCTAAAATTTACAAAATATACTGTTATTATTGAACTAATTGTTGAACAAAATTTATTTTAAAATAAATTATCATTAATTGACTATAAAATGATAATTTTATTAAAAATATTTTAATAAAAAGAATAAAATAAAAAATTTTATTTTTAATCTAATCAAAATTTTAATCAAATAACAATTGATTACTCCTAGCCTTAAAATATCGCTTAAATATTAACTTAAAATATTTATATTGCATAAAAAAGTTAACCAAATAAATTCTCTTTTTAATTTTAAAATTTGATTTCTATTTGGATTGTTACTTTAGATTATTGAGTGTATAAATT
The DNA here is from genome assembly GCA_947683625.1 of Mallotus nudiflorus. Lineage (NCBI taxonomy): Eukaryota > Viridiplantae > Streptophyta > Magnoliopsida > Malpighiales > Euphorbiaceae > Mallotus > Mallotus nudiflorus. Next base: position 183,144 of record CANTUR010000488.1, read on the forward strand.
ATATTTATGAATAAAAGTAACAGTTTTAAATAATTTGATTTGTATATCCAACAATTGAAACTAATCATTCAAATAAAGAATCAAAATTAAAAAGAGAATTGATTTGATTTTTTTTTTGGCACTATTTGATTAAATTTTTTAATGCAATATAAACATTTTAAGTTATTATTGAAGTTCATTTGGAGGCTGCTTCATAGTAAAATTCCTACAATTTATCTTCTTTGCTCAAAAGGTTTTCATATTGCCTATAGATTCTGTCTTTGCTCTCGCCATACAAAATCAATCAATCATCTTTTTTGCCACTTCCAGTATGTTGTTACAATTTGGATGGTTTTGGCAAGTCTTTTTGAAGTCACTATTGATCTTTCTAATGGATTTTCTCAGGCTTTTCAATCAGCTTGGTCTTATAAATTCTCTTCTCAGTTGCTTGCTTTATGGCTTGTGGAATTATTGGAAGCTTTGAACTGCATTTGGTGGGCTCGTAACCGTGCCATTTTTCATAATGAGACTATCCCCATCTTTGTTTCGATAAGCAAGATTTGTTGTGCTATATCTGATGCATCTGTGTTTAAGATTGGGCATATGACAAACGATCTTATGATTTGAGAGTGTTGCATCATCTTCGTGTTGCTGGTGTTCCTCGTCGTCCTCCCTGTGTGTTCGATGGTCGATGGATTGCCCCGGCACAAGGATGGCTTAAGCTTAACACGAACGGGGCAGAAATGGGGGCTCCAGGTTGACAGGAGCAGGTGGTATTTTCCGTGATCATACAGGCTCTTCAGTTTCTTGTTTTGCCTCTCCTCTTGGTGTAAAATTTGCTTTTAAAGCAGAATTATGTGAGGTCATTATTGCTATTACTAAAGTTAAAGAGCTTCGGCCTGCTTGTCTTTGGATTGAATGTGACAACCTGTATGTGGTGCAGCATCTTCTTCAACGAGATCCTAAAGTTCCTTGGCCTCTTCGCATGGAATGGCAAGGTTGTCTTAATGTATTGTCAACTATGCAAGTTCATGTTAGTCATATTTATAGAAAGGGAAATTGTGTTGCTGAAAAACTCTCTAATATGGGGATGGATCTTAGGCAAATTAAATAGTCAAATTTTCATCTTTTGAGTGTAATGACTTGATCATAGCTTCTTTATCTCCTTTCATAGGTTGTATTGTCTTTAACATTTTCTTTTTTTCATTTCTTCATATAGGTCTTTTGTGGTTAATGATGAGGGTACTATTGAGGTGTCAACCTAATTGGAATTTTATGGTACATTTTTTGAAATCAGTGCTAAATCAGTTTTATTAAAAAAAAAGTTATTATTTAAGTGAAGATATTTTAAAATTAATACTAATTAATAGGTACTTAATTAAAATTTTAATTATATAAAATTAAAATTAAGTATTTTATATTTTTATTTAAATGATATAATTATTGTTTTATAGTTGAATTCTAATAATAAAAATTAATTTAATAATAAAATATAATTTCTAGATATTAGGAGGCAAATAGTACAATATAGTCATATAAAAAGGGCAAATAGTATTTACATAGTAATTGTTATGTCAATTAACATTAATTGTAATTATAAATTTTAATGAAATAGGCAAATAGTATAATTATATAAAGTAGAATGAAAAGATAATATAAATTTTAAATATTAAAAATTAAATAGTGTAATATAGTAAACTACGTGGGTAAATAGTAATTTACCCTTATTATTTTAAATTTTTTTGTAAAAAGGGTATAAAGCATTGATATACATTATAGAATTAATAATTTTATATTATATTTAATAAATAAAATTATTGATTTTTGTTTATTATGTAAGAAAACTTTTATAATTATTTTAATTTATAGGTATTTTTATTCCATTTGATTTTCATTATTATTGGATGAAAGTATATTTTATTAGTTAATATTAATTATGGGATAAGGTCCAAATATGACCCTCATATTTTGCCTGATTCCCACATTGGCCCTTAATATTTTTTGATGTCCATTTATGACCTTAAAGCTAATAGATTAAGACCATTTAAACCCAACAATTAAACATTATTAGCTCTGCCATTACCAAAGTTGATGTGGTGTTATGTGGGACCTGCTTCCTATCAAAAGAAAAAAAAAAGAAGTTGATGTGGCATTTTTTGCCACCCAAAATAACGTAACCCTAAAACTAAACATTGTTAATATCGCCTAATTAAAAAATAGAGCAAAACAGTTTCTTCAATAGTGTATCATCATCTTCTTTTTATTTCTTCTTCTCAGAGTTAAACCTAAATCCCCAATTTACTAAAATTGAAAAATTCAATGGAGATGACGAGTTCATAATGGTGCACTCCTCTCCTTCTGTTACCTCCGCGCCCTACCCTTCTTCATTTTCATCATGCACCACCTCCTCCTTCATATTCTTCTTCTTAAAACATTAAAATCATATGATTGTGGTGCAATACCTTCTCTTCCTTTTCTTTACATTTGTTTCTTATTTTTATACATCAACCAAAAGTTCAATACCTTCATCCTCTTCTCTTTTATGCTTTTTATATGTCAAATTTACTTACACATCCTCTTGCTTTTTGTCTTCATGATTTGATTAGTTATAGGATGTAGGTGATTCAAGAACAACGTATTTTCAACCATGACTTTCCTTTTATTGATTTTTTAGGGAAAAGTTCACTTCTTTCTATCTAGGTTCTTGTTTTTTTTTTTATGTTGTTTGTTGTTTTTAATTAAGGAATGTTAGTTTTCAGTGTTCTATGGTGATAATTTTTTGTCAAAAAAAAAAAGCTTTTTTTGGAACTTTTGGGGATTTGAATCTATTTATTAAAGATTTGTATGAAAATTTGGGTCTAAAGATTGTTCCTTTACAAACTATAAAATTAAAAGTTCAATTCTTGAAGAATTCTGCTCTTGGGATTATTTTTTGTTTATCTGTTATTATTTGCAATGTTTCTCTTAAGTATCTTCCTGTGTCATTTAATCAAGCTATTGGGGCTACTACATTTTTTACTGCTCTTTTTGCTTATTTGATGACTTTAAAAAGAGATGGATGGGTTACTTATATCACTCTCATTCCTGTTGTTACTTATTATGAGTCATAATACAATTACACCTCCTAGTGTATATTTGTTTATTATTCATTTGTTGTATTCATTTATCTAATATGTCCAACCTCTTGTATATATAGTTTACAGATTCCATTCAATGAGATACGCCTTTCTCTCATCAGTAATTCTAAGTTAGTGTCAGAGCCATCATGGCTACCAGCTCTCTTTCTATATCTTCAACCTCCTTATCATCTTCTTCTATCCAGTTAACATCACTTCTTCCTGTTGCTATTGCAAACTCGAACCCAATATAACCCACACACATTCAGCAAACTTTCTCCATTAAATTAAATTCCAAAAACTATATTTTATGGAAACTCTAACTTTAATTTTTGCTAAATTTATACAATTTACATGGTGTTTTAAATGGTTCCAAACGACCCTTACCTAAAGAAATTTAAAATACTACCACAAATGCACTTGAACCTAATCTAGGATATCTTCTATGGTTTAATAAGGATCAATTGTTATTTTCTTAGCTCTTGTCATCTATTTCGAAAGATGTTTATCCTCACTTAATTGGTCATAATTCTACTAGTGATGTTTGGAAAGCCTTGGAAGTGGCTTATGGTGTAGTGAGTAATGCCCAAAGGACTCAATTATATATTGAGCTTCATAACTTGAAAAAAGAGGACATATCAGTCTCATATTATTTATTCCAGGCCAAGAAACTTGCAGACTCTCTAGCTATGGCTAGCCAATCTCTTTCAGTTGTTGAGTTTAATGCTATAGTATTTCGCCAATTAAGAGCTTATTACAATGGAGTTATTAGAGCACTTCAGCAAGATCTAAACCTCCATCATTCAATAATCTTCATGGATAACTTGTATCCTATGAACTGTTATTTAACTCACAATAAGGATCATTGTCTACACTTCCTACTATCCATATTGCTTAGACTTCTTCTTTTCTAAATTTTTTAGTCTCTCGCACTTAAGTCAGTGCAAATCGATCCTTTCATGGTCAAGGTCGACATGGTGGCATTCCTTCTATCTCTCATGCTAGTTCCCTCTCATGCCAAATTTGCGGATACACCAATCACACTGCCATTAATTGTCGAAGATGTTTTGACCATAATTTCCAAGCTCACAATTTTCTTTATAATCCAAAAAATCACAATAGACAGTACTCCTTTTTGCAAGTTAATCTTTCCATTCTTGGCCAACCTCCTTTTATGAATGCTTCTTCTCTTGATTGATATCTAAATACCAGGGCAAGCCATCATATTACACCTAATATCTCTTCCTTGAGTTTGACCGAAGACTATATAGGTAATGATAAAGTGGTTATTGGCAATAGGACTAGTTTGCCCATTACTCATGTTGGTTCAACTACTCTTCCCCCTTCAAGCCACAAACTTCTTCACTTTACCAATGTCTTACAAGTTCCTTAAACCACAAAACCATGGCTTTCTATTAAAAGACTTTGTTATGATAATCCATGTTTTTTTTAAATTTTATTCTGACCATTTTATTGTTAAGGATTTACAAACCAAACAGCCCTTACTTTGAGGAACAGGTGAATTGGGACTTTACAAACTACATTTTGCCTTTCCTTTTTCTCCTATTGCATAAGCTTATCTTGCCAACCTAGAAACATGGCATGCTTGTATGGGACATCCAAATTCCTCCATTGTTCATTGTTTAGTTAATCATTTTTCCTTATCTTGTTCATCCAAAAGTGTTTCTTCTACAACTTATCATGCTTATTGCTTAAGGAAAATGCATCAGATTTCTTTACCATCTACAAAAAATAAAAGTTCCCATCCGTTAAAGTTAATTCATGTTGATGTTTAGGGTCCAGCTCTAATTACCTCTTTTACTAGAGATAAATATTTTGTTATTTTTGTAGATGATTTTTTTTTGTTTACATGGTTATTTCCTTTGAAAAATAAAAGTGACTTCCCTTCCATTTTTCTTTAATTCCAAGCCTTTGTGGAAAAATAATTCAATTGTTTAATTAAATCATTTAATTTGAATTAGGAAGGTGAACTTCGCCCATTATTCACTCACTTTAAATCAATTGGCATTTTCCATAAATTAACTTGTCCACATACACATGAATAAAATGGCATCGTTGAATGAAAAATCAGACATATAGTTGATATTGGTCTTACACTTTTGGGTCATTATCATGCACCTTTTAAATATTGACAATATGCATTTGAGACTGCTATTTATTTAATTAATTGCATGCCATCAAAATCTCTTCACAATAAAATCCCATATCAATTACTTTTTCATCAACCACCTAATTTTGATTTTTTTTGTGTATTTGGATGTGCAGTTTATCCTTTACTATAACCATACAATCAATATAAATTCTCATTTCATAGTAAATAGTGTGTTTTTCTTGGGTATTCTTCCTATCACCATGGTTATCACTACTTAGATAAGGACACTGGCCGAATTTACATGGCTAGGCATCTCAAGTTTCATGAAAATGTGTTTCCATTTTAGTAGGTGTCCATAACTTCATCTCCACACAATCTTACCTCATTTACAACTTATTAGCTTTAGATTAGCATGCCTCTGTCCTAATTCACTTGGTACAAAGGCTCTCATTCAGGTATGTTATCTAACTTAACCTTATCTTTTACCCCTTCTTCAACTCCTCAAACCTAATCCTTATCTTCTAACCCAACCTCATCCAAATGAACTTTACTTAATTATCTAATACACCCACTTCATTTAAAATAACTACCAGTACCAATACCAACCTAACTTCAACGTGCTCCTGCCCCTTATCCCCACCTCATATAATTTTTAAGACGTTGCCCATCATTTCTACACCTACCCAACATCCCACCTTCAACCCTGATGGTCTCTACCTCTTTGTAAACTTGCCTATCTTTAATCCACAACCACAAACTCATAATCCTAAACCTTCATCACTTGACCCCCCCAATTCACTAACATCCCATGCAACTTCGACCCACCACCTTTGCCAAAACTAGAAAAGAAGCAAACATCACTAACATAGTCCCTTTAACTGAATTGACTTCCTTCACTTAAGCTATCAAATGCAAAGAATGGCAGCTTGCAATGTAAAGTAAAATTGAAGTATTACACCAAAGCAACACTTGGGAGCTTGTTCTTGCACCACCCAATGTCAATATAGTAGGCAACCATTGGATTTTCAAAATCAAATGCCATGCTAATGGTATAATTGAACAACTTAAAGCCTGATTAGTTGCCATAAACTATACTCAAAAGCATGGGTTAGACTACACTGACACCTTTAGTCCAATTATGAAACCCATTACAATTAGGACAGTTCTTTCAGTTGCAGTGTCAAAAAATTAGAATATTGATCAGTTGGATATAAGCAATGCATTTTTGCATAGTAATTTAAATAAAACTATGTATATGGTTTAACACAAGGATTTATTGGTTTAAATTTTCCTTATTATGTCTGTAAACTTAAGAAATCCTTATATGGTCTTAGACAAGCATCTCATGCTTGGTTTTAAAAACTCAATAGCTATTTACTTTCTCTTGAGTTTTTTAGTGCTCATGTAGACTCATCCTTGTTCACCTTTAATTAAGGCAATATCTTTTGCTTTATTCTTGTTTATGTTAATGATATTGTCATTACAGGGAGCCATTCTTTCTTCATCTAGTCAGTTATTGATCAATTATCCTTTACTTTCTCATTAAGGGATCTTAGATCATTAAATTATTTTTTAGGAATTCAGGTCATTCCACATAGACATGGGCTTCTCTTATCACAACATCAGTATATTCAGGACTTAATAAAAGCAATAGGCATGTCCTCTTGTAAGTCGATCTCCACTCTAATGGCAACAAATTCAAGTCTCTATAAAGACAGTACCAATTTGCTATCACCCACTGAAGCCATAAAATATTGACAATGTTGTGGTTCCTTATAGTATGTCACCTTTATAGGCCTAACTTATTTTTTGTGGTTAATAAACTCACCTAGTTCATGCATTCCCCAACACATCAATATCTTAAGGCAATGAAGTGCTTGCTTCGCTATTTAAATAGTACAAGTACTATTGCTTTATTATTTTCAAAGTGTTTCTCATTCAACTTGCTTGCCTTTATTAATGTGGATTAGGCTAATAGCCTTGATAATCATTGCTCCACCTATAGATTTCTTATTTTTCTTGGTAATAATTTAATTGGATGGAACTCTAAAAAATAATCCACTATTGCTCGGTCCTTAATTGAATTCGAGCATTCAAGTTCAAGGCCATCATAAATGTTTCTACTAAGCTTCGATGGTTATATAAACTACTTCATGAATTAGGAGTTTGTTTACCTACCATTCCCACAATTTGGTATGATAATTACAATGTTGTCTTCATCTTCTCCAATGCAACTTTTCAAGCTCAAATGCACCATATTGAAGTCGATTTCCATTTTGTGCTTTAGCAGGTGGCAGCTAAGTAAGTACGGGTTGCATTAGTCAGCTCCAAAGATTAACTAACTGATATCATGACTAAGCCTCTTCCAAAGCCAGCTTTCCACTTCATCTGAAATAAGCTTCGGCTTCTTCAGTCTGACCCTTCAACTTATAAGGGGCATTAGGAGTCATTATACAATTACGCTTCTTATTATATATTTGTTTGTTAGTCATATTTTGTATTCATTTATTTGATATGTCCAACCTCTTTTATATATACTTTACACATTCCATTCAATAAGATACACCTTTCTTTTATCAATAATTCTAAGTTTACTAGTGTTGTCATTGTAAGTGGGGTAAAACCTTTAAATCACTTTTTGATTGCTTAGACATGCATATATTGATCCTGATCTTTGTGTGGGCATGAATATGCATAACAATCTTTATCTTAGTTATAACCTTTAAAGGTATTGACAATGATTTCAGATTCAAGGAGCTTATAAAGTTTATTGAAATTGTAAAACATATTATCGATGGAGAGTGGAATGTATTTATGTGTGGGTGCTTTTGCTATGTATTTAATTAGCTAGAAATGTGAAAGGTTATGCCTTTTTTTTATACGTGCACATCAAGTGCACACATTTATTTTTACAAAGTTTCTTATTTATGTTTTGATGAAGTAAAGTAAAACAAAGGCTCTTAAGGCTGTTACCAAGATCAAGTAGCTGAAGGATTTAGGTATGTATATATGTGCACTCTGGAATTAAATCTTTATGTGAAACAATAGAATCTAATGGATGCCAATGTGTTGTTTCAAGAAAGTTAATTGATAGCAAAGTTTTACTGCTAATTATTTCCATCACTGGAAGAGTTGCATTAAAGAATCCACTCAATTGCAAGTACAACAGCTTCAAAGCTGCTATAATAAATGAAAAGGTAGAATGAGCAATGTCATTACTAGTGATTGATATTAGTATTTATATTTTTTTTTCTTTTAATATTTGTGCTTGTAATTACATCCTTGTTTCAAGTCAAGCAACTCCTATGCAAAAAGGTTATTACTGAGACACAGAGAACATATAAAAAAGAAGAGGATGATGATAAGCAAAAGAAAAATAATAATAATAATGCTAATGAGAAACAATATAAGAAGATGAAAGGATTTAAAGGTCTTATCTTATCTTCAACTCTACTTTAGCCTACTTTGTGAATTTGGCCAATTTCTTAGTCATTAAACACACCAGTCCCTTAACACTTTAGGTATTCTTTCATTTATTGAAGGTTAGCTCATTCTTTGTTACTCTTGCTAATGGTTTTAATGTTTAAAGAAGAAAAAGAAGAAGAAGAAGAAAATTATAAACGAGGAGGAGAAGTCATGCTTTTTTTCCTTTCGTGATTTTTTTATTTTTTTATTTCAATTAATGGGCTCCATATGAACCACGTAAGTATTTGTAATGGAAATACTAACAAAATTAAAGTGTTGGGTTTAGATGGTCCAAATATGGCAGCATTAAGGACATAAACGACCCTTGAAAAACATTAAGTGCTATGTGGCAATTGAGATAAACATTAAGATCATATTTGGACATTTTTCCATTAATTATTAATAACATATATTTTACTTTATAAAAATTAAAATAAACATAACAATCCACTTTTAATTAAATATTGAAAGGTGCAGAGTGAATTGCGCATTTTTAAGCACCTAAAAGTAGGGCCTCATGTTAATTAAAACAAAAAAAGTGGGGCCCCGCCCATGCCGCCAAGTAAAGTCATTTTTTTTTTAAAAAAAAGGATAGCTTCTAGCTTCTTAATTTTATTTTATTTTGTTAATATTTTATGGTTACTTTATTTTTTATAAATTAAATTCTATTTTGTTAATAATAACTATTAGATGAAATAAAATAATTTAATTTTAAAGTATATGAAAAATAACGTTACTAGAATTGTTTTGAAAGAATTCAGAAATTATAAATCTCATCCTTCTTAATTTCCGAGTAGTTCTTTGATTCCGTTTAAAAAAAAAAAAGCAAACTCACTTTGAGCGGCATCAGAGTCATAGAAAAAAAAAAAAATGTGAATTTCTAAATCTCTTTATAAAAAGTGGACTGAATTGAAAAAGATAAAGTTAAAAAATTAAAAATTTTAAACAATACCATTTTTAAAACAAATCTAAAATTAGGTTACTAAAGGGAAACAAATTAAAGGTTAATACTCAAACTTTTTTTTTAACACAATTTTTAAACTACAACAAAAGGTATAGTAGAGAGACCATAGCTGCTTTTAACCTCTCTATCGGTTAGGGGTACAATCGAGTCGAACCGAACTAAATTTTGACTAATTCGAACTGGTAGGTTTACAATTGAACTGATATCGTCATATCATTTGGTATTCATGAACTGTTTACGAATTTAAACAAATATAAAGAAATATTAAAAAATACAAACTAAAAATTAAAATTAGACATTAAAAAATTAAAAATAAATTATTTACTAAATAATTTATAACATATTTAATAAAAATTATAATTTTATTCTTATAATATATTTTTTATAATAAAAATTTATATATTATATATTTAAAATTAAATTATTAAATATTAAAATTATAAATTGATTCATAAATTTTTATTCGACATTATTCGAGAATTTAGCGAGCTGATCTTTATCTTTTTTGAGCTCGAGCTGAGTTGGTTTATTAAATAAGTTTTAACATGTGATTTGGAATAAATTTTATCAAGTTAAACACTCGTGAGTAACTCAGTTGATTTACAGTCCTATAGTAGCTTTTCAAGTCGAGGGTCCACTTCCAAAGTGGCAGGCAGCAATACACCAAAAGATAGCACTTTAAGTGTCGATCGATAAAAAAAAATCAAGAAAATGATGATGATGGAGAGAACATGGAAAGAGAAGCAAACACGTTGGTTCCAGAGGTTGAGGTCTTGAATTTATGCGTTGGTCTATAAAAAGACAAATGTTATAAAAACTAAATAAAAATTTAAAAAATAGCAAAACAAAAGTTCTCAAACGGCACTAATTAGACCAATCACGAGAGAAATTATTATGTTAATTCAATTTCTGATATAGAATTATGAACCATACAACTACATTAATGCATAACAGTATTTGTTGAGAGATATATTTATTATAGATAATTTTTTTTATTATGAATAAATGGTTTATAATTACGAGAAATTAACAGTAATAATGCACTGTCCAATATTATTATATTACTTAATAAAAAAAATGACATGTATCATAATATAATTATAAGTTCATAATTCTAGTGGTTAACTCATTTAAAAAAAAATAATAAAAAAAAGAAAATCATTTAAAAAAAGTTCAAAAAAAGAAACTCATTTAAACAATTTTATCAATCAAGATACAAATTATGTGGACATATTTAAAATTTAATATTTAAAATTTTATTTTTTTTAACAGTTAACTAATAAAATGGTGGCTAGTAGAGTTAAAATTTAAATCTTCTGTAAAAAAAAAATTCTCCAATTTATATTATTTGTTATCTTGTGTTTATTTTTAGTATGGTTATTCTCTTTTAGAAAACAAAAAATTATTCATTTGACTGATTGTAATATATAATTTCTATTTTCTTATAATGAATAAAATTTCGTTCTTAGGTGAAAAAAATAGTTTTATACTTTTTTAAAATTGGTTAAAATGTTTTAATTTTTTACCAAAAAAAATAGGAAAAATAAAAGTATTAATTTTCATATTCTTTATAATTAAATGTTAACATTTTTTACTATTTAAACTGTTTATGATTGACAAAATAGTTTCATATTTGATGACGATACACCAAAATCTTATATGGGACAGGAGCTGAGAAGTTTGAATCTTTATAACATCAAATCTTCCATCTCTTATGAGGCTTTTTTTTTTTTTTTTTTTTTTTTTCAGTAAAGGACAAAATTATACTACTTTTCAAGTGGGGTTTTATAAGAGCTGAATTTTGCTTTTGCTGTCGTTCAGTCAAAGTTGCTTACACTCTTGCGAGAACATCAGAATCTTTTTTGTCCATACTCTTGCGAAAGCATCACATTCATACTGGAAAAAAAAAAGGTTTTTTAGGAAGAAAAAAACACAAAAAAGAGTGATTTTACTTATTTATTAATTATAAGAATAATGAAAATTCAATTAAATTACCTTTGGTTGGCTTCGGTTCAATAGAAAAGTCAACGCTGTCAAGACGCGGGAGTAGTACTTGCTCAGCAAGGAGATGGACTAATTGACCACAATTAAGTCCTGTTTCTGATAACAATATTAAAGGGCATATCAAAATTAAAACGAAGTTTCATTTACATCAACCTTTGCCTGATCTGGGTTTGTGTAGAATATTGAGTTTATACATGTGATTGTGGAAAATGGAGGCCGTCAATGATCTCATTACTACTGTGGTCTTTAAGATTAGAGAGCTCTGCCAATGCCAAAACTGCACATCAGAACTTACCCGTTTTGCTGGCAGACTCAGAGGTGTTTATTGTCATATACAATTTACATATAACTAGATCTCATGTTACGGTCAACATCTTGCAATGCATGATCCATTGGGCAGAGTAGTCACTGTTTTTGTTGGATTTAGTGCTAGTAGATCACTAGATTAAAAATATAAAGAGATGTTTGATGTTGTTTTTCTTTGATGTTTGATTTATGATCAGGGGTAGAGACAGCAACACTGGACATAGATTCAAGCAAGTTAACAGTAGTTGGTGAAGTAGATCCATTGCAGATTCAAGAACAACTCTGCCGCAAGATCAAGAAAAAGGTACAACTTGTCTCGCCTCAGCCCAAGAAAGATGACACCACCATCGCTCAATACAGTAAAAATGAAAAGGCTTCTGGTGAGAAAATGCTGGATTTTTTTAACGAGGCATCGCCTCAGCCCAAGAATATTGAAAATGCAACCACTAGCAACCAAGATGACAAGAAATTCAATGCAAAAAAGCCATCAGAAGCTGACACTAAGGTACTCTTTTTTAGTTTGCTTAAAATGTTTCAAGATTTTAAAGTTTCAATTTTTCAGACAGTATTGATTAGTATAATTATGGGGATTACATATTCCTAATTTCATTGGTACGTTTTTTTCTTGAGCTGTACTTTTTTTCCCCCCGTAGGGATGAGCTTCCAAGCAAGCCACGATTTTGTTTTCCTGCTGAACGCACCATACTCTTTCTTTCTTTTTTTTAATTCAATTTCAAAAAACTTATTGCACATGAAATTTCACAAATACACTTGTTTCTGTTAATTTTTTACTAATAGGCAGTGTAAATGGAGTAGTGGCAGTAAACTGGCACTTTATAATTGTCGATGTACTTGCATTTTGTAATATACAGGCTTTGGTGATAACAGTGCAGCAGTAGTAGTAAACTGGCATTTTTTAGTTGTTGATGTACCTGCACCTTGTAATGTACAGGCTTTGGTGACAACAATAGCAGTACTCAAGCTAGGACATTATTGCCATGGATGTGGCTCGAGGATTCGCGAGATAGTCAAAGACACAGATGGTGACTTTCTCTTATTTTGCAACCTGTGTTTTGTCTACAGAAGTGTAATTAATCCTATAGGTCTTGATAGCAATTTTTTTTTTATAAGCACAGGATTTTGTTAATAGTAATCTAGGAAAAGCTTAGCATGATAACGATACCCGAGCCGATAGGCTTCCCTGAAAAGTCGTTATAGCAATTAATCATTACAGGTGTGGAAGACATGACAATGGACAAACAGAAGGAAACGGTAATAGTCAAAGGAACCATGGATGCAAGGTTGTTAATGGAGAATCTCAAGCAGAGACTGAGAAGACGTATCGACATTGTTTCACTTACAAATGAGGACTACGGCAATAAAAATGGCAAAGACTCTGAGAATGTGAGCGGCGAGAAAGGTAGTAGCCAAGAGGACGGGAGCAAGAGCATAATGGAGTTGAAACCTCATGAGGTTCTCTCTTATTGACCCTAAAATATCCATTTTACAGGCAATGAGAGTTTGCTTAGTAAGACAGGAGTCGTTTCAGAGATTGTGAGATTCTGAATTCAAACTTCAACCGTATATTTAATTATGATTATTTCATGATATAGGGTCCAGTAACAATGGCAGTGTTCAAGATGCCACTCCCCTCTGATGGAAACATCGGGAAAATTCACAATATCATCAGTAAAATCATAGGTAAGATTGTGGACTTTCAAGTTTCAACACTTCTGTGAGCTTCTGAGTTACTATTTACCAACTAACCAACAACACCTGAAATTACAGGAGTACATGGGGTGGGAATTAACAAGAAGGAGGAAACTGTAACGGTCACAGGAACCATTGATGTGAATTCATTGTTTGAGAACATGAAGAGGAGATTGAAAAAATTTGTAGAGGAGCAGAATATTGAGATAAAAGCTACAAGCCAGTATATATTTGACAAGAAATATCCAAAACAAGAAATCAGTTCACAGCCAGCTCTTCAAATTTCAGAGCAGCCATCAGAAATACATATGATTAGTGTTCATGATCAGTTGAGTGATGAATCCAGTGTCCAGAATCAAAGCCCTGTTAATTCATCAGGATATGCTCAAACAGAACTTGATTCAGAAATCGGAGAGAGATCATATATGAGTGTAAGAACTAGATTAATAAATATAAATCATCCTATCAAATGTAGCACTATTGAATTATTCTATTGTTTTTGGTACAGAAAACAACAGCCTGGGCTTTTCTAATTGCAAGTTTAGTTCTAGAGATTGTCACAGCTGCACTTGAATACTGGGGCCATCTGTTAGTAGGCATGGTGTTGGCATATGTGTCTCTATCTATTTGTACTATTGAGCTGTTTGGTATGGCTCAACATGAAGAACTTATTGCATTTGATGGGAGCAGTGATTTGCCATGTTTTTATTGTAGCTGGACTATTAAATCTCAAACCAGTGAACATTTCTCAATTGTTCATTCTTTTGGTTTAACATGTGCTCTCTGGCAGTGCCTTCAATCAACAATGCAGTATATATGTGTTCTTCGGCATTCCAATAATCCCATCACAATCAATCTCCTACCTTTCTTATTCCTTCTGTGTGTTCTCTTTTCCAAATTAGTCAGGTACTTTCAGTACAGAATCCAACGAGACCCCGATAAATTTTGTGTGCATAAAATGAATAAATCTCGGCTCTTGTGATTATTAGGTATTTGATTCAGTTATGTTTCTTTGTTCAGATTGAGAAGGAAGCAGGAGGAGAGAAATTGTCAAAATATGAACAATGCAAAAGACAGAACCGAGTCCCCATTATATCTTAGTAGTCGTTTCAACAGTGGGGATCAGGGATATGGGTCTAGAAGGAGCATTCAGCATAATGGTCACACTTTGGAGAACATGGAGACTAAAGCACAAGTCCAAGCAGCTAGTGAACCTGCAGATGCAACTGCGTCTCTATCTGGGTTTGCATATGGGGTTTCTGGGTATGTCTCACTCTCTCTTAAAAAGCTTCAATGTCAGTCAAATTGATATATTTGTTGATATTTTCTGAGAGTGCTTTTAATCCAGGTCCTTGTCCTTCACTCGTTTACTAATGAAATTTTTTTATTGTTTTGAGTTTAGGTGCTCGCATTATAGGAGGACATGCAAAATTAGAGCACCTTGTTGCGATGAGATATTTTTTTGTGAGAATTGCCATAATGAAGCTAAGGCACAGCCAGTTTGATACTCTCTAGTTCCTTCCTCCCTCCTTTTCGCCTTATATTAGTTGACTGTTAACTAAATTTCTTCAATGTGATACATTGTATTGACAGAATTCGGTGGAAACTAAACCTCAGGATCGACATGTTATTCTATCCCATGCAATCACAAAGGTTTGGCTCTCTTTTTCAACTTCTGATATGATAATCATTTTAAGTTTCATTTAAAATATGAACAGAAGGGCAGTGCTCTTGTTTTCTAATGCTATGGTGCTTTGTGTGTTTCAGGTCATTTGCACCCTTTGTGGAACAGAACAGGATGTACGTATATTTGTGTATCGTAAAATGGAATCCAAGACGAGGATACGTGACACTTAACAATTCAATTAAGAACTTACTGTGTGTTTATCAGGTTCAGCAGAGTTGCGTTTGTTGTGGAGTTTGCATGGGGAAGTACTTCTGCTCCAAGTGCAAATTCTTCGATGATGATGTACTTTTCTTCTTTGCTTTTTGATGTGTACCTTCTGGCTCATGCTGTTTTAGACAACTTGGCCTTATTAATCTAACCTGTGCTGCCTTCAGGTTTCAAAGAAGCATTACCACTGTGATGAATGTGGAATTTGCAGGTCAGTGAACAAATAAGCATTTCGTAGCTTAGCAATACCTTTCTTCAGGATTCTTGATCTCGTTCATTTTTATGTTGCTTTTACAGGAACGGAGGCAGGGACAGTTTCTTCCATTGTAAGGCATGTGGTAAGTGGGAGATAATGTGGTTGAAATCGGAAAACAAGACTTTAGTTCTTTCTTTTGAACCACTTAATGTGTTTGTTTTAGCTAATTTAGGTGGTAGATAGAAATTTCTCAACAAAAAGTTGTATTTTAGGTGTTTGATAAGTTTCGAAAATCAACAATTGATAGTTGTTTCAATCATTGTATCAAGAATTTTGCTACATTTCTTGTAGGATATTGCTATCCAATTTCACCAGAAGATGCACACCATTGCGTGGAAAAGGAAATCGGCCAAGATTGACTTCTCTGCTTTCATGCTGGTGACACCAGATCTTGGGTGCCGGATGTCAACAGAGAGATACTTTCTGGGCTCGGAATCGAGAATATTCAAGGTAAAAATAGGAGCCAACAGCTTTTTACAATAATGAAGATTTTGTCCAAATGAAGCTAATAACATTGTTAGAATCTCTATTTTCTGTCGAAAATGTTACTCCTCCTTTAAGTGAGTTATAGAATTAATAGGATAACTAGATTTCCTGTTGGGAAGCTCTTCAGAGATGAAATATTATGTTTTTGTCGGCCTTTATCACCAAGTAAGTAACATGGTAAATTGTAGTTGCTCTAGGTTACGTTGTTAAGAATAAAATCGTGTTACAGGAGCAACTGTTATGTATCATATCAATGTACCATTTTTGTAGACAACGATACCCTTCCACCTATATATGTTACTCTGCTAGAATATTACGTGCATATTTTTCACTATAAGTTGGTTGGATCTTTGGCTAATGGAGGAAGCTAGAACAGCCTGGTTCTGGTTTCCGCATTGCAAGTAGAGGCAGACACTTGCCTACTAAGTATCTTTAGCCATGGAACAGAACCTTTTCGAATCTAAGATTGATTTTGAGTTGAGACGCTTTTATTTCATTCAACACCCTCTTTTAATTCTACTGTATTTTAGAGCGTAGTCGCTAGGCTAATTCTTTTCTAGTAAATCTTACAGTGAAAGAGACTAAATTAATTCTTCTTTGGCAAATTCTATTTTCTCGGAGTACTGACTTCAAAGATCGAATTTAAATCATGAATGAAGAGAGGATCAAACTCTAGCACATTCACATATAAATTCCATATAAACTGGTTGGCCCGCAACTAAAGTTACCAAATTCACACATTAGTAATGGTCACTCCTACTGCGCAATGGCCGGTGGGACTTAACCAATCCATCCCAACCACGCGTCATTGGTCTGGCACTTGACCTAACACCCAAAAAACTTGGATAGAAGTTTCTTGCCATCTTCAAATTTTCCTCCCTCAACTTTTTTCTCTGAACTCATTTATCAATTCAGTAAACCAGTTCATTCAATATCTTGATTCAATAAACCAATTCATTCAATATCTTGATATGTTTAACATAAATATATACGGAAGATTAGTGATAAGAAAGTACAGGGGCAAATAAGAGGTTGCAGGAAATTGAAGAGCTTGACAGGTAAATTTCTTTTTTCACTTGTAATTATTTTTTGGATAAAGTTAGGTGTCGTGCCTCGTAAGTGCTATGCTACTTCACGAGCACAACAAATAACCTTACTGTCCCACCTTTTTTTATAATTACATTATAAAAAATAAAAAAATTATTTACTGATTATATATATTTAAATTGTTGCACGATAAGTTCACTGCAGTATAACTTAGATTTTAAATTTTGAAAAAAAAAAAATATTTTAAAAAAAATATTAATTAACATTGGGGGCAATATTGAATTGCCTCCAATTTTTTTTGTCCTGGAGTGACTGTTGATCAAGACATTCGCCGGGTATCTAGTCACCATCTCAGGTATGTGCATGCTCTTTCTTTCTCTCTTATAGGTTTCCCCCTGCCTACTACTCATTTGGATGTATAGTGGGTTGAATCGATGTAATCCCTTTTGATGATGAATAACAAAAGGTGTCCGAATATACTCTTCTATTGTGCTCGTGTATATTATGATTATGTTTGTGCCTATTGCTATGCTTATACCGGCGTGGCCTAATGCTTTGCCTCATATGTTGTGACAGCCTGCCATAGTTGATCTGCAACTTATAAATTGAGTTGCTTATACTTACAAATTCATCTTTGCACTTAAGCAACTGTTGAAAGTGTTGTCTGTGCTTTGGGAGCAGCTAGAGCATGCCTTGATGAGTGCAGCAATGGCAAATTGGCAATTGCTGGTTTACTTAATTTGCATTTCTGAGATGGTTTACAGAGCTAAAACAGAACAAGTGAGCATGGGGTATAGGGGTTCGCTGCCATGGTTTTGCACTTGTAGCTGCAATCTGGCAATGCTTCCATCTTTCACTGTGGTAATTTTATGCTTCTCAGAATTTGCAGAATCCCAAATAAAGTGATAATCACAATGTTGCTTCTTTGCATATGTATATGCTCATTTCTAACATAGTACAAAAAGTACTTAACAGAGAATACTTCAAGTGGAGAGGTTCTCTAAAGTAAGAAAATTTTTCATTTCGCGTAAAATCATAATTCTTGATATGGGCATTTTTATATATATAAAAAGGGAATCTTTTATAACAATAGAAGCAAAAATCATGTAGATGATTCAAGAATATCAGTTGACTCTTTCTTCAACATGATACTTTTCTTGACAGAATTCAGTGGAAATTAGTCCTCATGATTGACGCCTTATTTCTTCGATATGATATCTTTGTACCTATATATGTTACTCTGCTAGCATTATATAAGTATGATTCTCGGTTTAAAGGGCTTAGATTTCTTGGCATTCCTGTGCTCTCTGACTTTTCCTTTTCATGGAAAACGACATGAAAATTAACTATCTTTACTGTTGCAAGGGGCCCAGACAGGAAAATAAAATGGAAATATCTTCCGCTGACCGGCATTTTCTTTTTTTTTGGGGGATAAGGGGGGAAGCTGCAACGACCTGAACCACTGTAGTTGCCTCTTTACAGCTTCTGTGATTCTTCAGCATGTCCAGCAGTTACCCACAACATGATACAATAAAAAACCAACCACCTGGAAATGATTCCATTCTCGAGGATCAGAATGATCGCAGCAAAAACCTCAATCAAGAAAAGAACGACCAGAAGGACAATATAAAACAAGATCTTCAAACGCAAGAGGATGATCAAAACAACATAAAACAAGAAAAAGCTGAAGGTAATTGTTTGTTTTCAGAGGTTACAAAGCAAGATTACATGGCTTGATATGGAATTTTTTTATTGTAGCTGGGATACTTGAAGAATCCAAGCCGAATAACCCTACTGTTTCAGATGAAGAACAGCTCTACAAACTAGGTTTCTTGAAGAGGAATGCCAACCGAATTCTCTCTAAATCATTTCGGGTATTTAGTTATTTCTTGTTTTGAATCTTTTCTGCCCTTACTATTTTCTTCTTCAATAACTTATACTCCTCAAAAATGCATTTGAATGTTGTTATGTATGCAGCTAACGCCTAAAAGCCAGTTAGTACGCTGCCCAAGTTGTGAAAGAATTCTTCCAGTAGATGCTCTTGTTTCTAAATGTGGTGCCTGTGGTGCCATAATCCAACAAGGTGCAATTTCGTAATTTCTTCCTGTTAGAGTTTCTGATCCGAATTTTTTTTAATTTGACTGGAAGATTTTGCAATATATATGATATATTCAGTTTGGGCTTCTTATGATTGTTGTTGCCACTCTCTTGTATCTTATTTTCCACAGTAGTGGATTTCTCTCCGAATTTTTCAGGTAAATTGTACGAGTGTTATTTTATTTTTATTTTTTGTTTAATTTAGGTGGGGCAACTGCAAGGAATTTTGGCGAAGAATGGCTCGTGATTTCCATCGGCTTAGTACTAGAGAGTTTATCAGCACTTTTTGAGCAGCTGGCGTACTCTATAATGGCTGTGGTTATGGCCTTCATGGGCTTCTTTGTTTGCTTAGTTGAGACTATCCTCAAAGCACGAACAGAGCAAGTCACAATGAAGTGGAGGGCCTCTTTGCCTTGGTTCTACAGTCATCATCCAAATAACAAGCCATTTGGTAGCACAATTCAGCTTTTTGGATTGGTTGCTGGAATCTGGCAATGCTTTCACTCTGCCCTGGGGTATTTTTATGCTCGTAAGCATTTGCAAAATCCCATTAAAATGACTGTCACTATGATCATCTTTTCCATATGTTTGCTCGTTTCTAAACTTATCAAAAAGTACTCATCTGTGCCTCCTCCCCGCAAAGATGAACCTTGAAGTCTTTTTCTTCTTGTGGGTTTGTATGCACCAACCAAGCTAAACACTGTTCAGGATGGATTGGTTGTTACGGGTTGTAATCTGGAAATCTGGAGAAATTTATACTGGTTGGTCTTGATCACCGACTCGGTTAGATTGTACATTGTATTATTCTGTACATTATCCCTTCCCACCAAAATAAAAAATTGCAGGTTTCCACAATTTTTATTTTTTTAGGCCTAATCAGTGATGCTATTGATCTCCTTTTCTGAAAATATTTCTTTATATCATTCTAATAAACCTGCAGTGGTCATTTAATTTTTCAATCTGCTTAACACAAGTCATTTGAAAAATTATATATATATATATATATATATATATGCATTTCCTTTTGTACTACTATAAGTCGACTGAATCAAAAAGGCCCCTAGCAAGGGCAGCCAAGGATCACAAATTTTCATAAGTAAGTCGATGCAATTTTCTCAATTTCCTATCTGTATTCAATATGTTTGGCTAACGGGATTTTTTTAAAGATCAAGTTGAATTTTTTTAATCCACTAAAAAAAAAGTTAGAACTTTTTTAAGAAGGTTATATGCAGTGATGGTCACCCAACTTTATAATATCTACAATTTAAATATTAAATTTTAATTTATTTCTTTTCAATAACTTAATTTCGATTTTGTTTCAAAAAAAAAATGTATTAACAAAATTTTTTAATCTCTTAAATTTTTTTAGAATTATTTTAATCTCTTAATCGTTTTATTTTTTCAATTTAGTTCTAAAATTATAAAGAGATTTAGAATTCTATTTTTATTTTTTTCAAGGTTCTAATACCATTTATGATGAGTCTGATAGGCGGGTCTTACCTGCAAGTGAGAACCCATAAGATTTAGAGTTAATGAGTAGTAGTTTAAAAAAAGGTAAAACTTTACTGCACTGAAATCGATGTAGTAAAAATTGAGAAATTTTGGTTGACAATTGCCAACTTTGCATGACTATATACATGGCCATTCATTTGCAAAAAAAATTAGTGTTGTGTGAGTGTCATGGGAAGTTTTGGGTGAGAAAAATTTCATGAGAGCAGTGTATGCAAGGGTGAGAGCTACATTTGCAAGTGTTGCGAGTGTGTGCAAGTGAATAGTGAGAGAATATTCTGAGTGTAAAAATAGTGTGTGAGCTTCTCTTTTGTATAAAGGGAAAGGAAGAAAAAAAAATAAATATTATTTTTTAGAGATCGAATTTGTGAGGGTGAACTACAAAATTGAGGGTTGTAATTTGTAATCCCATTATTTTTATAGTGGAGGATTTAACTGGATTGGATTCCGTGGTTTTTCTTTTTATAAGGTTTCCACGTAAAAAATTATTGTTGTCCTATTTATTTATTTTTCTCTATTTATACCACAGGTTTTTTATCGCCTATTTTATTCACTCATTGACTGATTTGACCGCTTATTAATTTTATTATTTTAATTTGATAGACTAAGTCGTCTTTATATTATTGTGCACACTTCACTGCTCTTATTTATTTTTAAATCTCATTTATTATCTAGTAGAAAAATTAAATTTACCCTAATAAAGTGGTATCAGAGCTTGGTTGGTTAGAAATTTTTCTACCTAGATAAAAATGGAGAACACATGCAACATATTCAAACTAACTCCAACGAATTACTTAGTTTGGAAGTTAATGATGGAGGATCTTTTATACATGAAAGATCTATAATAGCCTATCAAAACTATCAATGGTGTAGTTGTTGGCAAGCCGGCAGACATGAAAAATGAAGAATAGGAAGTGCTCAATAGAAAGTGTGCAACCCAAATCTGATAGTGGATTGATAGAAGTATTATGCAAAGCGTTGCCAAAAAGATTGATGCCTACGAACTATGGGAAAAATTGGAGAAGACATACGTGCAACAAAGTGCACAAAATATAGTTAATTTGGTAGCAGTATGTCAGAACACATCAATGAATTTGAAGGTGTTGCATATCAACTCCCAACAATGAACTGTATATTTGATGATAATCAATTGGCAACATTTCTACTGATATCTTTACCAAAAAGCTAGGATACACTTTTTGTATCCATTACAAATTCAACTCCTGATGGAAAGGTGACCTTGGAGATGGTAAAGGATAGATTGTTCAATGAAGAATCCAGGCGAAGGGAAAATAGTAAAATGTTTGAAGCTCTTATGTCAAAAAAATAAGAACAACATGGAAAAAGCAAAAGCATATTTCATCATAATCAACAAAAGGGCCAATCAAAATCTCAGTCAAAGAACACTTGCCATCATTGTGGCAAGCTTAGACAATTCAAAAGGGACTGTAGGAGATGGAAAGCTGAACAATCAAATAATTAACTAGCAGAAGCTCCACAAGCAAACACTGCAATAACTGAAGATGAAGTTGAAGTTGTCCTAGATAACAAAATCATTAATCTCACATATCAAGATCAAACCTGGGTGGTTGACTCAAGTGCCTCCTTCCATGTCATTTTAAGGAAGGATATCTTCTCTTCCTATGTTTTTGGAGACTTTGGCATGGTACGGATGGGAAATGATGGATCATCCAAAATTATCGGCATGGGAGATGTTTATTTTGAAACCAACACTGGATGGGAATTGCACCTAAAAGATGTGTGGAATGTTTCTGACATCAGGCTAAATTTAATCTCCATCAGAAAGCTTGATGATGAAGGCTACGAAAGCTATTTTGGCAAACATAAGTGGAAGCTCACTAAAGGCGCTTTAGTGATGGCTAGAGGAAGTAAAATCAACTCCCTCTACACAAAAGATACAAAGATTCAAAAAAATTGGACAAATGTAATGGAGAAAGAAGTTCTAATTGAGTTATGGCATAAATGACTCAGTCATATAAGTGAGAAAGGGCTCTAGAGGCTAGTTAGGAAAGATCTTTTACCTCGGATTAAAGGTGTACATCTACAAAATTGTATTGATTGTATTCATAAAAAATAACACAAAGTTGCATTCCGGAGTTCCATACCATCAAGAAACTAAAAATTTTTTATTTAGTACATACTGATGTATGCATGATGCAAACCAAAAGTCTTAAAGGTGCCTTGTATTTTGTAACCTTCGTTTATGACTGCTCCAAAAAATTATGGGCATTTGGTCTAAAAACTAAATACCAAGTGCTAGAAGTTTTTAAGGAACTTCACACAAAGGTGGAAAGAGAAATTGGAAGGCAGTTAAAGTGTGTTCGTGTAATAACCCGAGTTTTTAATTTATTTTAATATAAAATAGGATATGCAGTGTTAATAATTTAAAATAATATTTGATTATTTATCGATTATGAGTTATATTATTAATATTCTATGTTAATTAGGGTTTCGATATATATTTATTTTAAGATTAGTATTGGGATAATTTATTTGTGTAATATATATATATCTTATTTTAAATGATATTTAACATAGTGTATTTTATTTTAATGTCATTTTACCTTATTAAATCATATTAACACGTTACCACTGTTCATCACGCTCCCCTCTCCACCACTGTCCGTTTGATCTCTGACCGTCAGTGTGCCTCTGTGCCTTCCGTCGCCAGTCAACCAGCTCCACTGTCTTCTTCCATCTTCTCCGGCGTCGTTTAGAGCTATGGAAGCTGAGAAACCCGAAACTTTAGCCATGTCCATTCATCATGATTCCGACCACCTCTTTCAAGACCGCCGATCTCTTTCTCTTCCCTGAGCACCAGTGAGTGTGTTTCTAAGCTTTGTTTCACCTGGTTTGGCCTAGATTTTGGTGGTGAACGATTTTGAGTTTCGGCCACCTAGAGTTTTTCCATTTTTCTAAGATTGATTCCTTGTTATTCATGAGAAGTGCCTTAACAAATGTTGTTCCCCTTAGCTTAATCTACATTCCAGAATTTTTGTGTAATTTTTGAGAATTATTTTGATTTTTGTGAATTTTTTATTATTTTATTATTTTCGTAAATTAATTAAATAAATTATGAAATTGTAATTTTTGGTGTTTTGGTGGTTAATATTAATTTTAGAATTTAATTTATAATTTTTGTGTATTTTTTTCAATTTTTACAATTATTTTTAGTTTATGTCAATTTTGAAAATATAAGTTAAATATATATTTAATTAGAAATAATTGGCTAAATAAGTATATTTTTTTATTTTAATGAATAATATGTTGAGAAAATAATTTTTGAGTATTTATATAATTTTTATTTAATTTTTGAATATTATTAGTTTTTATGTGTATTTTTATATATTAGGGGAATTTTGGTAATTTGGTGATGATTTTAGTTGAATATTAAATTCAATTGGTTCTAATAATTATTTGAGGTATAAAAATGATTTTTAAAAATTATTTACTAATTTTAACTAATTAATACTATTTTTCAAAAATTATTTTCAAATTATATATAAAATACTATTTTTGTAAATAAATAGATTTTTGGTAATTTTTAATAGGTTTTTGGACTAATTAAGTAATTTGGATTTATAAAATGAATTTTTATTAATATTTGTGAATTATCGAGAAATATCGATTTTTATTAATATTATATTATTATTAGGGGTTTTAAGTAATTATTGGTAAAATAATTACTTTTGGTGTTTTAATATTTAAATTTCTATATTTTGACACTTAAAGGGTATTTTTGGTATTTATTGAATTTTAATATATCTTATTGTATTTTATTGTGAATTGTGGATCTCGATCGGGGCAATTTGTAGTTTAGGATTTCGACCGAGGAGTTGTGAGAATTTTTATTCGAAGTGTATTTTTCTTGCAGGACCGGCTCTACTTTTTGAGTAGAGAGATGTCCGTTTTACAAAGGAGGTTCTGCCGAATTTTCGGTAGAATTCTTGTAAAACCTAACATCGGGTCTAATTCCTATTGTCTGTCTGTGTTAGTAATCCTAGATCGAGTCTCTAGAAGTTAAGTTAGATTTATTCTTATTTTCGTGTTATTATTTTATTGTTAGTTGCACCGAGACCGAGGCCTAATGGACCAAACTCATCTCGAGGAGCGCATAACTGTGAGTTGTTATTTTATATATGCGTGCATTTAGGTTGCATGTTTTAGAAATATATATGTTTTAATTGTATGATTTATGCATAAATGACTTAATAAATGCTTAAGTATATTCTAGGTATATTTTTAGTATATTTTCAATATATTATGAAATAAATGCATGTTTTTCTTTTTAATTAAATCTATATTAATTTTAAAATATATTATTGATTTAATTTGATATATTCCATGATTTATTTGAATTGATTTTACGTATATATATATACTTGAAATATACTTAGTTTATATTAGGTATATTTCTTGTATATATATGTTTATAATGCTATATATAATGATATCATGCATCATTATTTTATGAATGAAATGAGTTATTTTTAACGAAAGATATCAATAGAACGTGCTTCCTAGTGGGTAGCACTAGAACCGAGTACGTACCAGTACAATGATAGATTGTAGGTTAAATTACTAACCTATTTGTGGATTATTACTTGATTGATGTGATTGATTATGTGAGGTGAATGAGTGTGATTGCTAGAGCTCGGTTGACCTAGTGTCTCGGGGCCAATCACACTGACAGTCAGACTTCTGAAACTCGGTCGACTTAGTGTCTTGGGGCCAGTCTACTATCAATATGGATTAAGTGAATTTATTTGGAAACAAGTGAGTCTGTATGGCTAAAGTGTTGTCTGTTGTTATTTGAGGTTGCGATCATCTAGGGTTGTATTTAATCCTTCATAACTGATGATTTTTAGTATTATTATAAAATGATTTTCTTTGTATTTGTGTGTACTTGTCTGTATATATATATTTATTATATATACTTTTGAGTGTCTACATTTGACATTTAGTAATGCATGTATATATATTATAACAATTCACTCAGTGAGGTCTGACTCCCTTCCGTTGATGTTTTTACAGGAGAGTCCTCATCTTCAGACCTCAGCAGTAGACCCATATGCTGGATTTCTTCCGCTCCAGCCCTCTTATGTAAATTACTTACTTAAGTTTTATTTTGTACTCTAGACGCTACAGTAGTAATTGTATTTGATTCTGTCGAAACTTGTATTTGTATTTATGCATGTATGAGATTTTAATTTAGAGTGTTACTCTGAAATATTGTATTAAAAGATTTTATTTATGATATGAGATGTGATTTTATTTTATTAAAGGAATTTGAGAATTTATTTTATTATTTGAGATTTAATTTTCACTGAATAAATATTTTATTTATTTTATTTTATTACATGCTTTTCTTTTAAGGCTTGCTACAAGTTCCGGATTCGAAAGAATTCCCGTTCTCTAGCGCCGATCATGGCCCCCTATTTTGTGTTGTGATAGTTCATGCAAACAACAATGGTGAATATATAGGTCTATTTGAAGAATACTATAAAAAATTTGGCATCAGGCTTAAGAAGTTAGTACCAAAAACATCTCATCATAATGGTATTATGGAAAGGATGAACAAAATAATTTATGAAAGAATTAGATGTATGCTTGCAAATGCAAAATTACGAAACTCCTTTTGAAGGGAGGCAATGAGAACTGTAGTTAATCTAATCAACTTATCACCTTCAATTCCACTTAATGGCAACATACCACAAAGAGTGTGGACTAGAAAGGATATTTCTTACAAGCATTTGAAAGTGTTTAGTTGCAAAGCCTTTATTTATATTCCATGAGATGAAAGAACCAAGCCTGATGGAAATTCCAAGGAATGTATATTCTTAGGTTATGCTCGTGAAAAATTTGGCTACAAACTCTGGGATCCTGTTGATAAGAAGATTATCAGAAGCATAGATGTTATCTTCTTTGAAGATCAAGCCATTGAAGATATTAAGAAAAAGAAGGAGACCAAGCAAATAGAAGAATATCCAGTAAATCTAGAGTCGGTTCCTCTACCTGCTAGTCAAAATGAAGGAGGAGCCTTACTAGAAGATGATGAAGGGGGAGCTAGCAAGGATGATGCTTGTACAACCCAATTTGAGAAGATTAGCTAGAGGTTGAGTAGAAAGCCACATATACCCTTCAGATGAGTATGTGACACTGAGTGAAGGAGGAGAACCAGAATGCTATCAAAAAGCCATTTCAGGAGAACATAGAGAAAAGTGGGTAGAAGCTATACAAAGGAGATGAAATCCTTGCAAGATAATAATACCTTTGAACTAGTGCAACTTTATAAAAGTAAAAGGACACTCAAGAATAAATGGGTGTTCAAATTAAAGCATGAAGATAGTAACTCATAGCCAAGGTACGAGGCAAGGCTAGTTATAAAAAGCTTTAAACAGAAAAAGGGCATTGATTTTGAAGAAATATTTTCACCAGTTATGAAAAATGTCTTTAATCAGAGTAGCACTCAAGTTAGCAACTATTATAAACTTGGAGATTGAACAACTTGATGTGAAGACGACATTCCTTCATAAAGATTTGAAGGAGGAAATTTACATGGAATAACCAAAGGGATTTACAATCAAAGGTAAGAAGAATCTTGTATGTATATTAAAAAAAAGCCTTTATGGATTAAAATAGGCTCTAAGACAATAATACAGAAAGTTTGAGTCATTTATGGTGAATCATAGCTATATAAAGACAAACTCTGATCACTATGTCTTTGTACAAAAATTCTATAATTATAATTTTATCATTCTCTTATTGTATGTGGATAATATGTTAATTATCGGTTGAGATATTATAAAGATAAGAGATCTTAAAAGGTAGATGAGTAAAACCTTTGCCATAAAAGATTTGGGAGCAGCAAGACAAATTCTTGGCATGAGAATCCTTGGTGAAAAAAAGAACAAGAAGTTATGGTTGTCTCAAGAAAAGTACATAGAAAATTTTTTGGAGAGATTTAACATGGGCAATTCAAAATTAGTCAGCACTCCACTTACAGGACATTTCAAGCTAAGTTTTAAGGAATGTCCAACAACTGAGAAAGATAAAGAAGAACTGAAGAAAGTGCCTTATACATCAATTTTTTATAGCTTAATGTACGCTATGGTATGCACAAGGCCAGTTATTGCTCATATAGTTGGAGTAATTAGCATATTTCTCTCTAATCCTAGCAAGGAGCATTGGCATACAATGAAATGGATTCTCAAATATCTTAGAGACACTTCTAAAATTTGTTTATGCTTTGGTGATGGTAAACCTATATTGTATGGATATACAGATGTAGATATGGCCGGTGATATTGACACTAGAAAGTCAACCTTTAGGTACATAATGACATTTGCAGGGGGAGCAATGTTTTCGCAATCAAAATTGCAAAAATTCATTTCTTTATCTTCCACTGAAGCTGGGTACATTACTGCTACTAAAGCTACAAAAGAACTCTTTTGCATGAAGAAATTCCTACAAGAGTTAGGTCTTAATCAAGAAAAATTCATTCTATATTGTGAAAGTCAAAGTGCAATCCACCTTAGCAAGAATTCAACATTCTACTCAAAGTCAAAGCACATTGACGTGTAGTATCATTGGATTCGTGATGCATTGGAGATAAAGATGTTTTCATTAGAGAAAATTCATATTGATGATAATGGGTCAGATATGATGACTAAAGCCTTGATTTTAGAGAAACTAATGTTCTGCTCGGAGAAAGCAGGTTTATTTTCATGCCCCACTTAAGGTGTAAGGGGGACATTTGATAGGTGGGTCTCACCTGCAAATGAGGACCCACAAGATTTAAAGTTAGGAATAGTAGTGTGGAAAAAAAGGGTAAAACTTTATTATACCAAATTCGATGCAATAAAGATTAAAAATTTTTGGTTAATAATTGCCAACTTTACATGGCTATATATATGGCCATTCATTTTATGTGAGTGCAGTGGGAAGTTTTGGGTGAGAAAAACTTCATGAGAGCTATGTGTGGCTGCATGTGCAAGTGTTGTGAGTGTGTGCAAGTGAATAGTGAGAGAATATTGTAAGTGCAAAAATTGTACGTGAGCTTCTCTTTTGTATAAAAGGAAAGGGAGAGAAAAATAAATATTATTTTTCAAAAGCTAATTTAAGAGGGTGAACTATAAAATTGAGGGTTATAATTTGTAATCCCATTATTTTTATAGTTGTGGATTTAACTAGATTAGATCTTGTGGTTTTTCCTTTTATAAGGTTTCCACGTAAAAAATTATTGGTGTCCTATTTATTTATTTTTCTCAATTTATACAGTAGGTTTTTTATCACCTATTTTATTCACTCATTAGCTGGTTTGATTGCTGATACCCCATATACATATTCCTATTCTATTAAGGTTTTATTTTCCTATACATAGGTTACTTACAGATGAATAATATCCATATCAAATAAGAGAAGGATTCATACTCAAAAAGACTCTAAATAGAAAGAAATGCTCCCCAAATAGGCATAAGACCTATATTATAGAGGAATCTTATTCCTCTCAAGTTTGAACATCACTATCCCTATAAATAGGACCCCATATCATTTATTCTTATCATTTTATTCTCTCATACTCTTTGCTCTCTTTATCTCTCTAAATTCTCTCTCCCTCTACATTCTCTAACTTAGGCATCATAGAGTTTGTAGGGGTCCTCCCCATCTCTCACCTTGCCCTTCGTTAATTCCTTGTAAGGCTTAGACTCGAAGGTCCCAAAAATAAGTTATCAAGTGGCATCATCTGTGGGAAACCTCTTGAGTTAAAAACCATCAAGCATCTACCAAATATGACATTGGCATTATGACTTCCAATCCACCACCAATCTCAACTCCATATATGCAAATTAACCTATCAGCCCTTGTTCCTCTAATTAACCTATCAGCACCCATTCAGCCAATAATCTCGTTAGTACCTTTCCAGCATGTTGGACCTCATTACAAGCTCCCCTTTGAACATACACTCCAATTAGTAATACCTAAGGATTATCAACACTAGGTAATGACTTCCCTTATTATGCTCCTTTGCAGCATAACAATAGACCTATACTCTCCATACTTTTCCTAAGTTTGCCAAAAACCCTTTCCATAAACATACCAAACCTAAACATAATAACCCAAACACTCAACCTACCTCTATTAAGTAAAAGAAGCAATGATTCAAAACATCCAAACCTAGATGCACTTGATGCAATAACAACTAAATGCCTTGATTCAAGGCAATAATCCTAGAATAACTCATCTAAAAAATAATGTAACAACACCAGCAGCAACTCCAAATGTGTCTGGTGGAAATAAAAAAGGTCATACAACTCTAGAAGGAGAATCTAGCACAATAATCTCGGCCCTAGATGACTTAAAGATAGCTCAGAAAGTTGAAGAAGTTATGTAGAAAGCTTATACTAGACTAAGGAAAGAAGATGAGTGTATTTTAGAAGGAAAGACACCCTTTGTAAGTAGAATAATCAGGACGAAGATCCCAACCAAGTTTAGAATGCCTCAATTAGACTAGTTTAATGGAACCGGAGATCCAATTAACCACATATCCTCATTTAGGACCAGGATGTTGCTTTAGAATATAAATGACAGAATCATATGTAGAGTCTTTCCTATTACAATCACCAAGAATGCTTAGAAGTGGTTCCACTGGCTTCCTAAGAACTTTCTTTTATCCTTTAAAGAATTAGTTGAGAAATTCTGAACTTAGTTTATCACCAATGTTCCTCTTGCCAAAAAACATCAATGATCTTCAGATGTGCAGACAAGAGGCTATAGAGTCATTGAGAAGTTATTTGGACAAATTTAATAAGGTAGCTATGCAAATTGAGAACTTAATTTATGAGATAGCCATAGAGGCCTTAAAGAATGGAACCCGGTTGGGAAGCTCAAAAATAAGATCCTGACTAAAGAACTTAGCACCTTCGCTAAGGTAATGGCATAGAAGTATGCCCCGGGATGATAAGAAAGCACCTATCAGAAAGATGAAAGGTCAGAACTAATAAGGCCTAGATTTTAGTGAATGAACTTTATAAACCTGGTAGAAGGATTCAGAAAAGAGGCAAAGAAGTCCACACCACTAACCACCTCCAAATCTAAAATCTTCATAAGGATCAAACAGAGTGGGTTAGGCATAACACCAACTGGAAGGTTAAGTCCAATTAGGAGGGCCATGCAAGATAAGAGGTTATATTGTTAATACCAATGGGACTATAGGCACAAGACAGAGGCATGCCAAGAATTGAATAATGCTACAGAAAAGTTAATAAAGATTAGAAATCTTGGCAACTTCACTAACACGACTACAAGAGACTGAGAGCTAGATGATCAAGATAGAGATAAGCTAGAGTAAAAGAAAACTTAAAATAAAGTAACTGAAGTCATCAACAAGATTGTCAGAGGAGAAAAAACTGAAAGAAAGCCTAAAAGAACTTATAAGGAAGTAAGCTCCACCTCTGAAAAGATATAGACCATCATATTTAGCCTAGAAGAAAGGAAACATGTTCAATATCCTCACAATGATTCCTTAGTGGTGAGTGCTTTCATTAATAATTACTTAGTAAAAAAATAGCTAATTGATTATGGAAGTGCAGTCAATACACTCTCTTGGAATGCTTATAAGGCAATGGGAGGTTCTGTCACTGATTTGAAAGCTATTTGGAATCCTATTATAAACTTTTATAGTGGAACCACACAACTAATGGGACTGGTAGAGTTAATGTTAGAATTCGGCAACTGAGATATTGGGGATGTGAAAACTGTTAAAGATCTTTTCAATATGGTAGATCTTCCTCTTGCATACAATGGCATTATAGGTTGACCAATCCTTTATGAAATTGATGTGGCCATGAGCATCAGACATTTGACAATAAAGATTCCTCTAGAACATTAGGTCACAACAATTTATAGGGATCAGTATATGGCCAGATAATGCTATTAGTTAGCTATCAAACCCCAGATGGAAGCATTCCTTTTAGAATCCTTAGAAGCTAAAAAATAAGGTGCCAAAACTAAGCTAGTTGATTAAGTCCAAACTTTACAAATTGCTGAAGGAAAGATAGTCAGAATTGGTAATAAGCTTGATGACGAAGTTAGTCAGAATTGGTAATAAGCTTGATGACGAAGTCAAAAGTGGAATAAGCAAGGTTCTCATTAAACATTCAAACAATTTCACCTCTAAGGCATTTGAGATCATTGGGGTAGATCCTCGAATTGCCTCACATAGCTTGAACATCAACCTAGGAGTTAAACTCGTTGTTTAGAAAAAAAGGAACTTCGCATATGAGAGGCAAAAAGTAATCACTAAGGAAATAAAGAAATTACTAGAAGCTGGATTCATAAAAAAAGTAACACACTTGAAATGGGTAGCTAACGTGTTGTTAGTGAAAAATTCAAATGAAAAGTATAGAATATGTGTGGACTATACTAATCTTAATAAAGCATGCCTTGAAGGCAACTATCCATTACCAACAATAGATTAGCTAGTAGACTCGATTGCCTATCACAACTTGTATAGCTTTGTGGATGCTGCTCAGGGGTACCATTAGATCCCAATGAAGAAGGAAGATTATGAGAAAATATCGTTCATTACTCATGAAGGCCTTTATTGCTACAAGATTATTCCCTTTGGACTAAAGAATGTCAGAGCAACATACTAAAGGTTGATGAACCATGTGCTCTAAGATTAAATCAGGAAAAATATAAAAGCATATATGGATGACATCATTGTCAAGAGCTAGCATAAAGAGTAGCACTCCAAGGATCTTTACCAAACCCCTTGAATATTATATCAATATCAGATCAAGCTTAATATGGAGAAGTGTGTCTTTAGGGTAAAGGAAAGAAAATTCTTAGGATTCATAATATCCCATAAAGGAATTGAAGTCAATCTAGAAAAGATGGAAGCCATACTTAAAATGAAAGCTCCAACATCATTAAATGAGCTCCAGAAGTTAAATGGTAAAATAATAGTTTTGGAGCATTTCATATCCTGCTCAGCTAAACGGTGTCTACCATTATTTTGATCCTTGAAAAACTCCAAGAAGTTTGTATGGAATGAAGAATGTTAGGCTACCTTTAAAGACATCAAAAAGTTCCTCTCTTCACTACCTTTACTTAGCAAACCAATCCTCGGAGAAGCCTTATCCTTATATTTCTTTGTTGGTCAGGAATTATTTGCATCGGTACTAATTAGATAGGACGGAAGCCAGCAGAATCCAATGTACTATATCAATAAAGTACTTAATGGTTCAGAAGTTTGGTATCCTAAGCTAGATAAGTTAGCTATGGCCATCATACACACATCTCGGAAGCTCAAGCATTATTTTTAGGCTCACTTAATAATTGTAAGATCTAGCTTCCTATTAAGGAAAATCTTATAAAGACTTGAAACATCTAGTAGATTGGTCCAATGGTTGATATTGCTTGGAGAATTTGATATAAGTTATGAACCTTGACAGTAAATTAAGTCTCAAACCCCGATAGATTTTATATAAGAGATGATAGTGGAAGACTTTGTCCCTTCTGAATGCATGGAGTGGAAGTTATACATTGATGGAGCCTTATCCATCCGAGGATCCAGTGCTAGAATCATCCTCAAAGGGCTAAACAAAGTCACAATCAAATACAAAATTCAAATAAAGTACAAAACCACTAATAATGCAATCGAGTATGAGGCACTCATCACAGGATTAAAGTTAGCTATATAAGTCAAAGCCGAGCATCTCAAAATACACTTTGATTTATAACTAGTAGGAAACCAAATCACCAAAACATACTAGATCAAGGAGCCAAACATCACCAAGTACTTAAAGAAAGTTAAACAGCTCCTAAAGAAGCTAAAGCAGGATGGGGGACAATGGAAAATCATCCAAATTCCCAAAAGTGAAAACTTAAAGGCAAATTCACTAGCCAAATTAGCAGTATAAGACAATCAGACATTCAAAGAGCTTGAGCTTACTAAGGAATTGATGAAACCAAGCATTGAGGAGACAAAGATCATGGATATCCAAGAAGTAGCAGAATGGACAAAACTGATCATTCAATATCTCGAACATAGGTACTCTCATAAGATGAGTTGAAGGCTCAAAAGTTAAAGATAAAAGTTGTGCATTACTTAATGCACAATGAGGATCTCTACAAAAGGTCCCTATCACATCCATGGTCTAAATGCATATCACTAAAAGAAGGAAATTACATGCTTAGGGAAATCCATTAAGAGATTTATAGAGCTCATAAGTGTCATCATTCATTGATCAAAAGAGCTTTACTCCAGGGTTATTATTGGCCCACCATGTCCTGGGATGCTCAAAAACTGGTTCAAGAATCTCACAAGTGTCAACAATTTGCTTGCCTCAGCCATAAGCCTTCCAATACTCAACATCAAATTAGGAGTCTTTGGCCTTTCACAATATGGGGAATGAATATCTTAGGTCTATTTCTGGTACCAACCTCCCAAAAGAAGTTCTTGATTATGGCTATAGATTATTTCACCAAATGGATAGAAGTCGAAGTTTTCCCAACCATCACTAAAGCTTGGATTCAACACTTTTTCTAGAAAGAAATTATCTATAGGTTTGGCATACCACAAACCTTGATAACAAACAATGGGAAGTAATTCGACAACATGAAATTCAGAAGGTTCTATTTTGACTTTAATATAAAGCTTCGATTCATTTCAGTAGCTCATCCATAAACAAATGGCCAGACAGAGGTCACCAATAAGATCATCATGCAAGGTCTAAAAAAAATTAGATGAAAAGAAGGAAAACTAGATTGAAGAACTTAACAATGTCATCTGGGAATATAGAACAACACCCAGAATCTCCATGGGAGAAACACCTTTCAGATTGACTTATAGGATAGATGTTGTAATCTCAATAGAGATTGGGTCAATAAGTTACCAAATAACTAGAGATCTAAATCATGAGGTTAACAACATCAATGCTCAGATATGCTTAGATATACTTGAAGAAAGAAGAGAATGAGCATCCATTGTAGTAGAAGCCTAGAAGCAGAGGATCACGGAGTATTATAATAAACTTGTATGGCCAAGGCAGTTTAAGGTCAAAGATTAAGTACTTAGAAGGGCTAATATTGGAAAAGGTAACTCCAATGCAGGCAAGCTCAGACCTAATTGGAAAGGCCTTTACCAAGTCACTGAAAAAATAACTAAAGGGGAATATAAGATTAGAGATGAACGAGGAAAAGAGCTACCTCAATACTGGAACTGAAAAAACCTTAGAAAATACTATCAATAAATTATTTAGAGTTTAACAGGTTTTTGAGAAATAAAAATATTTCATTCAACATTGAGAATATTACATTGCAAGGATAATTTTATAAAGTATTTTACAAATTGGCCTCAGACCCCGAAAGCACAATCCCATCATTGGAATGGAGTCCAACATCTTCAAAGATTGAGATTCGAGAATCGAAGTGGATTTGGTGCTAGAAGAAGAAGATCCGGTAGTAAATTTCTCTTTGATGGCTTGTGGATCCTTAGATGCTAACTTAGTAGCTGTATTTTTTACAGTGACAAGTCATGTTAGATCATTAGGAGTTATCTTCTGTAAGTCAAAAAAATCTAAATTTGGATGTTGATCCGACAGTACCTTCCAACATTCAAATTTATAAGCCTTGAGAAATCCCTTCACCGTCTTCTGATAGATCTTTAGGTCATCACCTCGAGATTTCCTTTCATTGGCCAACTCTTTTTGCAGAGTTTCAAGCTCAGTTTCATGTGTCTTGATCCTTGATGTGAGCTGAGCTTGTGAATACTTGAGCTCTTGGACCTTCTTCAAGCTCACCTTAGTTTCTGACTTGAACTTCATGCTATCAGTCTCGGCAAGCTCCAGGGCACATTTTACCGCATCCAGCTTTTTATTATAGTCAATCACAATGGTAAAATGATTATCCTTCACCAGCAGCAGCCCTTGCACCATCTGACAAACAAGTATGGGAAGATTAGAAAGCAAAAACATCTATGGAAATGATTATGGCATCCGAGATCGGACAAGTTACCTCTAAGTCATGGGTGATCAATGAATTGAACAGCTCGCTCCTTCCCTCCTCTTGCCATCTTTATATATCATTCGGCAACTACAGAGACTCAGCATAGTGATCCTTAACTTATATATTAGTGACGCTTGGGGGCTTCATATTTGATAGAATACATCTTTTTGGATCCAGGCACTCGATAAGTTTTGGACACTTGATAAACACCTTTTCACCAAGTTATTCCTCGTCACCCAACACCATGCTCTGGGAGAGCTTCTTAAGTTCAGATGTTTCTTTTTGAGTAGCACCGAGCATAGCTTCGCCTTTATCACTCTATCATAGATTAGTATGAGCCCTAAAATCTCTACATCCTGTGCAGGTTGTTCAGTCTAAAGTGTTGCCTGCTCTTCTTGCTCCTCATCTAAAAAGATTCTATCTGCAAAAGTGAAATAGTCAGCTATCTATAAATAAAAAAGAATAAAAGTCAAAATATACCTTCAGAATCTCAGAATTTACCACTAATATCTATATGCTTAGGGCAGACTATAATAACCCTTATTTTTTAAAATTATTTTAATATAAATTGAGATATGCATTATTAATAAATTTAAAAGTCATATTTATTTATTTATTTTATTATTTGTGATTAATAATTATTATTTTAAGATAAAATATATTTTTTACGTAAATATTTATTTTTAGAAACTTATTATTTTAAACATTTAATTTACATTATTGATTGTTATTTTTTTTGGATAGTATTATTTTAATAATATTAATTTTAGTGCATTATTATTTTTATTATTGTTTTTATTAATTTACATTATTTGTATTATTATTAAATTATTTAATAATATTATGTATATTATTGTTAGTGTGTGTGTCTATATATATATGTATATGTATATATAGGAATGTAATGTGTGGTGGAGATTTATTTAAGATAAAGTATTATTATAATATAAATTTTTAATATAATATATATATATAAACTCACCTTCCTCTCTCGCACGCTGCAACCTGAGCCCCTTACCTTCACTATGCCTCCCATTTCTTCATTAGACTGCCTCTCACCGCCACCAGATGTAACCAATTCCTTCCCTCTTCCCTTCCTTCATTGGGAACTACCGGACTGCCGCTTGGACTGCCTCTCACTTATAGATATTCCTGTTGCTTGTGAGTTTCTTGATGTTTGTCTTGAGGAGTTGTCAGGTTTTCCACCTCACAGAGAGATTGAGTTATGTATACATGTGGTTCTAGGTACTACCCCTATTTCGATGCCACCCTAAAGAATGGCTCCTACAGAGTTTAAAGAGTTAAAGGAGCAGTTGCAGGAATTGCTGGATAAGGGTTTTATCAGACCCAGTATTTCTCATTAGGGTGCACCAGTCTTATTTATGAGGAAGAAGGATGGTACCCTAAAACTATACATAGATTATAGAGAGCTAAATAAGGTGACAATGGAGAAAAAGTATCATCTTCCAAGGATAGATGATTTTTTTGATCAGCTTCAGGGTGGACAGTTCTTTTCTAAGATTGATTTGAGGTCAAGTTATCATCAGTTGCGAATTAGTGAAGCCGATGTTCCTAAAATGACATTCCGTACTCGTTATGGCCAATATGAGTTTCTGGTAATGTCATCTGGCTTGACTAATGCACTAGTAGCTTTCATGGATCTAATGAATAGGGTATTCAGACCATTTATGGATCAATTTATGGTAGTCTTCATTGATTATATACTAGTGTATTCAAAGAGTATAAAAGAGCACGTATATCACTTAAGGACTGTACTACAGACATTGAGAGAACATCAACTTTATGTTAAATTCTCAAAGTGTGATTTCTGGTTGGAGAGTGTTGCTTTCCTTAGACATGTGGTGTCTAAAGATGGTATCCAGGTTGATCCATAGAAGATTGAGGCAGTGTCTGAGTGGCCTAAATCGATTACAGTTATGGAGATTTAAAGTTTTCTAGGTTTAGCTGGGTATTATAAAAGGTTTGTACAGGATTTTTCTAGAATTGTAACTCCTATAACTCGCTTAACTCAGAAGAATATGAAGTTTGAGTGGTCAGATGCTTATGAGAATAGTTTTCAGTTGTTGAAGGAAAAGTTGGCCACAGCTCCAGTTTTGGCTTTGCCTAATGGAGTAGATAAGTTCACAGTGTATTGTGATGCCTCTAGAGTTGGGCTAGGTTGTGTGTTGATGCAAAATGGTAGGGTGATAGCTTATGCTTCGAGACAGTTGAAGAAGCATAAACAAAACACGACCTAGAAATGGCTGCAGTGATATTTGCTCTCAAGATCTTGAGAAATTATCTGTACATGGTGACTTATGAGATTTTTACTGATCACAAGAGCCTTAAGTACATTTTCCAGTAGAGAGATCTAAATCTGAGGCAGAGGAGATGGTTGGAATTGTTAAAGGACTATGACTGTGAGATCCTTTATCATCCAGGTAAGGCTAATGTGGTAGCAGATGCCTTAAGTAGGAAGTCCTCAGGCAATCTTGCTACATCAGTGTAGAGAGGAGACTGTTGATCCAAAAAGTACATCAGTTAGTAGATCAAGGTTTGATGATGAAGATGAGTAGATCCGGTGGATTGTTAGCTCAGTTCAAGGTTTGATATGTGTTAAGAGATAGGATTAAGGCAGCTTAGGGCCGAGATCCTATTTTAAAGAGCTTATAGAGAATGTTCGAGTAGGGAAGTTCACTGATTTCACACTTGATGATAATGGTGTTTTATGGATCAGTGGTAGATTATGTGTTCCTAATGTGGATAATTTGAGAGAAGAGATCCTTGAGGAAGCACATTCTACAGCCTATAACTTACATCTAGGTGTTACTAAGATATACCACAGTATCAGAGACTTGTACTGGTAGGATGGATTGAAGAAGGATGTAGTTGATTATGTTGCTAAGTGTTTGACATGTTAGCAGGTGAAAGTTGAACATCAGAAGCCTTCTAGGAAGCTTCAGCCTCTTCCTATTCCTGAGTGGAAGTGGGAAAGGATTGTTATGGATTGGTTTACCTCATTCTAAGGATGGACATGATTCCATCTGGGTGATTATGGACAGATTGATCAAGTCCGCACATTTCTTGCCTATGAAAGCCATTTATTTTGTAGCCAGATTGGCGAAGCTATATGTTAAGCATATTGAGTGCCTTCATGAAGTACCTGTGTCCATTGTGTTTGATAAAGGTTCAGTGTTTACCTCTCATTTTTGGCAAAAGTTGTAGGAAGCGATGGGCACCAAGTTGGATTTCAGTACTACTTTTTATCCTCAGACAGGTGGTCAGTTTGAGAGGATGATTAAGACACTAGAAGGTATGTTGAGGATGTGTGTTTTGGATTTGGGAGGTAGTTGGGATGATCATTTGCCACTTGTAGAGTTCGCTTATAATAATAGTTACCATAGCAGTATTGGGATGGCACCATATGAGGCTTTGTATGAAAGAAAGTGTAGATCCCCTCTGAGTTGGGATGAGATTGGGGAGAGAGCATTGACTGGACCTGAGATGGTTCAAGATGCTACAAAGAAGGTTGTTGTGATTAAGACGAGACTAGAGATCGCAGTTAGTAGACATAAGAGCTATGCAAATCCGAGATGTAGAGATGTGGAATTATAGGTATGAGACTATGTGTTCTTAAAGGTGTTTCTAATGAAGGGTGTGATGAGATTTGGTAGGAAGGGTAAGCTAGCACTGAGATATATAGGACCATTCGAGATTCTAGAGAGAGTGGGCACTATTGCATATCGGTTGGCTTTGCCTCCGAGTTTGTCTCAAGTGCATCCAATGTTCCATATCTCGATGCTAAGGAAGTATATTTCAGACCCTTCACATATATTGCAGTCTGATAGTGTGGAAGTGAATGAAGACTTGACATTCGAGGAAGAACCTGTTGCGATCATAGACTATCAAGTTCGACAGTTACGTTCAAAGTAAATTCTGATGGTCAAGGTGTTGTGGTGAAGCAACAACATAGAAGAGCATACCTGGGAGACTGAAGCTGAGATGCAAGCTTCTTACCTGTATATCTTTCCTCGTTGATTCTTATAATTATTCTTTTCTTAGAATTCGATGACGAATTCCTATAAGAAGGGGAGACTGTAATAACCCTTATTTTTTTAATTATTTTAATATAAATTGAGATATGCAGTGTTAATAAATTTAAAAGTCATATTTATTTATTTTATTATTTGTGATTAATAATTAATATTTTAAGATAAAATATATTTTCTACGTAAATATTTATTTTTAGAAACTTATTATTTTAAATATTTAATTTAAATTATTGATTGTTATTTTTTTCGGATAGTATTATTTTAATAATATTAATTTTAGTGCATTATTATTTCTATTATTGTTTTTATTAATTTACATTATTTGTATTATTATTAAATTATTTAATAATATTGTGTATATTATTGTTAGTGTGTGTGTGTCTATATGCATATGCATATATATATATATATATATATATATATATATATATATATATATATATATAATAATATACAGTCATGTTTTCTCGTCATCGATCACTTTTTTGGCCACCAAATCGAGCCATTCTGATGTCGTTCGACTCCTAAAGCTTCAAGGAGGCTAAATCCAAGCTCCGCTTAAGCTTGAAGTCGATCGTTTGTGATTTTTCTTAGATTTTTTGGTTTTGAGCTTTTAGGATTTTCTATTTTTTTTAGGTTGATTTTCGGTTGATTCTTAAAAACTCCCTTTACAAATAATCATTCTAGTAGCTCAAGCTTCATGAATATATTTTTAAAAAAAAATTGGAATTTATTTGAATTTTTTATTATTTATTTAATTTTCGTAAATTAATTTATTTAATTATAAATTTGGTTGATTTGGTGCTATTATAAGTTGTTATTAATTTTAGTGTTGATAAAATAATTTTTGTGAATATTATATAATTTTTAATAATATTTTTATATTATGTATATATTGGAATATTAGGTTAAATTTGTATTTTTGTTGAAAATAATGTTTAATTATGTATTTTAGATAATATTAGAATAATATATGTTGATAGAATAATTTTAATGATTTTATATAATTTTTTTAGGAAATTATTTAGTATTATGTGTATTTTGAAATTATTAGGTAATTATGAGTTTTTGTGAAAATTATTGTCAAATATTATGTTTTAAATGGTTTTATAATTACTTAAGGCAATAAAATTATTTTTATAAATTATTTACAATTTTTAACTAATTAATGCTAATTTTTGAAAATGATTTTTAAATAATATATTATTTACTAAATTGGTGATTAAATGGGTTTTTAATTACTTTTAATATATACTTATGCTATTTAAGCTATTTGAATATATAACAGTGAATTTTTACTATTTTATATTGAATTATTGTGACATTTGATTTTTAATAAAATTATATTATTATTTTAGAATTTTTATTTAATTATTGTGAAAATAATTATATTTTGTGTTTTAATGTTTTAATATGCTATATTTTGAGGATATATATGGAATTTATTGATTTTTTATATATTTATTATATTATTTGTATTTCTGGTGAAATTGTGAACTTCGGTTTGGAATTATGTAGTTCGGAGTCCCAACCAAATGTGTTATGTATTCTGTTGTTAGAAGTGTGTTTTCTTACAAGATTAGCTCTACTTTTTAGTAGAGAGATGTTCGTTTTACAGAGGAAGCTCTGTCAAATTTTTGGTAGAATTCTCGTAAAACGTAACTTCATGTCGATCGTGAGATTTCAATTTTTGTCTGAATTTTGTATTCTTAGATCAAGTCTCTTTAGAAGTATAAGTTAGTTTTATTTTAATTTTATTATTATTATTTTATTTTTAGTTGCGTCGAGACCAAGACTTAGTGGACCAGGCCTATCGAACCAGTCTCGAGGAGCGCAAACTGGTGAGTTATTATTTTATGTATACATTGCATTTAGGATGCATGTTTTAGATATACGTGTTTTGATTTGTATTTATTCATATTGTTTCATTAAAATGTTTAGTATATGTTAGGTATATTTTTTATATATTTCAAAATAAATGCATGTTTTATTTTTGATTTATACTTAAAATGTTTTTAGTATATTATTGGTTTATATTTGGCATATTTTATGGTTTATTTGAATTTATTTAACATATATATACTTGAAATATACTTAGTTTATTTTAGGTATGTTTCTGGTATATATATGGTTTATTTTATCATTATGAATGTTATTATGCATTATTTATTTTCCCGTATGAATATTTTATTTAAATGAAGGATATCGATAGAACGTGCTACCTAGTGGGCAGCACTAGGACCACATACGTATTGTTGCGATAGATTTAGGATTGAGTGAGAATCACTTGTGGTGAAATATAATTTGATTGATTGATTGATTGATTTAAGATTTGATGTGATTACGTAGTGTGGTTGTTGGAGCTTAGTTGACCTAGTATCTTGGGGCCAATCACACTTACAGTGAGACTACTGGAACTCGGTTGACTTAGTGTCTCGGGGCCAGTCTACTGTCCATAATGGAATATGTGAATTAATTTGAAATTAAGTGAGCCTGTATGGCTAGAGAGTTATTGTTGATTGAGGTTGTGATTAAATAGGGTTCTGTTTGATCCTTCAATAAAACATATGTTTTTCAGCAATTATTATATAAAGTGTTTTTAGCTTCTGTGTGAAATGCTTGTATATATATTTATTATATACGGATGATTGATTGCATATGACATTAGGAGATGCATGTATATATAATATAATAATTCACTCAGTGAGGTCTGACTCCCCTCAGTTGCTATTTTACAAGAGACTCTTCTTCCTTAGACCTTAGTAATAGGCTCATCCGTCGAACTTCTTCAACCTCGGCTATTTTGTGTAAATTACTTAATTTATTTGTACTGTAGAAAACTGCAATAGTAGTAATTGTTGTATTTTTTTATTTGTAGGTTGTTGGTTGTAATTTCAGAGGTCTTTCTCTGAATATTGTATAATATTTTTATTATATGATTTGATAGAAGTTTTTATTATATTGGTTTGAGATTTTAATTATGGGGCATATTTTATTTATTTATTGCATGTTTTTATTTTTAAGACTTGCTACGGGTTCTGGATTCGAAAGAATTACCATTCCCTAACGCTGGTCATGACTCTCGGTTTGGATCGTGACACAGACTCTCTGAAGGTATCTCTGAGATAAATTCTCATTAGATGTGCCATCAGTCATACTCTGGATATACAGTCTCAGCACCAACTCAATATCTTCTTTGGATAACCTTCAAGGACTCTTCACCTTATGGCAATCATCAGCCCACATCTGCTGGATATTAATAAAATTCGATGGATGTTTAACTATAAAAACTCTATGCCTCTATTTCTTGTGAAGGTTCGAAAGTTTAATAAAAAGGCTATGGTTTAAAACAACTGATAAAGAAAACATCAGCTCCCCTTTTTCTTATTCAGACTATACATGTACTAGAGAACGTCCAGATCTGACTCTCTACCCTCCCTATGCATTAACTGTATAACCCCAGTCAAGATCTGGTAACAGTTAGGGTGAACTTGGTCGAGGGCTATATTATATCTATTCAAGAAGCTCCTAATAATAGGATCTAAAGGAAATTTGAACCCCCTTCTAACTGATCAAAGTACACAATCAATTTCTACCAATCTAAAAGAGGGGTATGCTCCTTGAAATTTTTGTTTACAATGTACAAGGTGAATTCCTGAGGAATGCTAAAGCGTCTTTTATACCATTTGAGCGTATTATTGTCAATCCTAAATACAAAAAGATCTAAACTAACTTGCTCTCTTGGAACCATGGATCCTATTAAGCAGAAATAAAAAAAGAAAATAAAATAGGGAAGAGACTTCACCTAGAAGAAAAAGGAAGAAAGTAAGTCTACAGAAAATGCAAAGAAAGCAAGAGCAGAAAACACTTGAAAGGAAAACTAGCAAGAAAAGGCAATAATAAAGAAAAATTAAGGCTAACAAACGGGTTAGCTTATTTAAAGAGGAGCGGAAGGTTCTAGAATGACCACCACTACCCTTATGGTTACTCACATATCTCTTATACAGCATCAAGGGTATTCCAAGCAAAAGAAAAACTCACTAATCAAGTAGTTATCATTATGGCAACTAAAAAATTCATCTTCTGACACAGGAGCAGACGTGACAGTAATGAAATTCAAAATTCAAAAGAATGTCAAAAGGCATAGTGGTTGACAACCCTGCCACTAGTTGTCCTCATCTCTTTACCAGCACTTGAGCCATGCTTCTAATGAACCGAGCATCTAAGTCCAATGACTGAAGATGACACCCTCATGTCGCTTCAATAGTGTTAAGGTTTAGCGCTCAGGCCACACTTCTAATGCATCGAGCATAAAACTCCAACAACGGTTGGTTCCATCGGGTCATTTCTATAATACTAATGGGTTAATCCCTCGGGACATTTTATAAACACCAAG
Organism: Mallotus nudiflorus; assembly: GCA_947683625.1. Taxonomy (NCBI): domain Eukaryota; kingdom Viridiplantae; phylum Streptophyta; class Magnoliopsida; order Malpighiales; family Euphorbiaceae; genus Mallotus; species Mallotus nudiflorus. The sequence goes on from CANTUR010000488.1 coordinate 227,571, forward strand.
CATTTGTAAGTCTAGCTAACATTTTCACGCCCTAATGTGCAAACACTACAATCTCAAGACTCAGTACCGAGCATCATCCCTTTATTGTGACTGAGGCTAGCCACCTCAAATCACCTTTCTGCAACAAATGCAATTATGCTCGTGGTCTCTCTCTCCTGGAAAAAGAATCAATTTTCTGAATTATTCATTACCATGCATTTATCAAATTAGGATACATCGGACATAAATATTTGAAAATACTTTAGGGGGGGGGGGATTCTTGATATCCCATACATACATTCCTACTCTACTAAGGTTTTATTTTCCTATGCAGGGGTTACTTGCATATAAAGAATGTCCATGTTAGATAGGAGAAGAATTCCTAATTAAGAAGACTCTTTGACAGGAAGAAATACTCCTTAAATAGGCACAAGACCTGCATCAAAGAGGAATCCTATTTCTCTCAAGTTTGAGCATCATTATCCCTATAAATAGGACCTCATATCCTTCATTCTCATTTATTATATTCTCTCATAATTTTTTCTCTTTTTATCTCTCTAAGCTCTCTCTCCCTCTACATTTTCTAACTTAGACATAGGAGGGTTTGTAGGAATCCTCCCCACCTCTGATTTTACCCTTCGTTGATTTCTTGCAGGGCTTACCCGAAAATAAGTTGTCAACCGTCTTATTAATTTTTATTATTTTAATTTGACAGGTTGAATTGCCTTTACATTATTGTACACACTTCACCGCTCCTATTTTTTTAAAATCTCATTTATTATTTAGTAGAAAAATTAAATTTACCCCAACAGAGTCTATTGTTTGATTTCACATATTGCATTAAGTTTATGCTTAATCAAGAAAATGTGAACTTATTTGTCAAATTTCTTCAATTTTGGACTAAAATAATGATATTAGATTGTTTAGGCATCAAAAGAATTTTAAATCACTGAGGTTAAACTAATTAGATGTTTAGTACCAAAATTATACAAATTAAACTTCAATAATCCAATTGAAATAGATTCAATTTGGCAACGTTCGGAGTAATTAACCCATTAACTAACATGAACTGACCAAGAAAGCGTTAAAAAAAAAAAACTAACCAAGAAAGTGCTAATCACGCGCGTTTAAAGGTGAGGCATAATTATTTATTAAAATATTGTCATCATAATTATTTAAGAGAATATCTTTTTGGCATGAATCAATTACGTGTAATGACTAATATATCCTTTAATGTATTAGTTCCAAAAATGATTTCCAGATTCTAAAATCTTAACAATAATTTTAGTAATGTTGTGAAATAAAGATTAAATTATTTAATTTGTTATATACCTAAATTTGAATTTAGTAGTATTTAATTAGAAGAAAAATATTTTATAATATAATGATTTTAAGAGAATTTAAAGAGAGTTTAGAGAAAATTTGGAGAAATATAATATTAAAAGAATTTAAAGAGTAATCTATCTTTTTCTTCACCTTCTCATTAATAAATTTCAATCTCTTTATATAGAGATTTTCTTTTCACTATTTGAGAACTATTTTCTCATAAACAATATATTGTTCATTCATAAGCAATATATTATTCATTCATAAACAATATATTGTTCATTCACATTCATATTACTCCCCTTTGAATAACAATATTTTGCAACTGACTCGTTAAAACCTTGCTAAATAAAACCCAGCGAGAAAAACTTTAGTTTAAGGAAGAAGAGTACAGTGCATGATTTTCTCCCCCTCAAGTTGATATGTATAATCTTCCTTCACATAGTATGCAGATGTCGCATTCCAATATCGTGAATGTGTCTTCTAAAGATTGTAGTTGGAAGCGCCTTTATGAAAAGATCAGCTAAATTCTTACTAGACTGAATATACTTGATATCTATATGATTGTCTTTTATTAGCTCGTGAGTGTATGAAAAGAATCTTGGAGGTATATGTTTGGTTCTATCACTTTTGATATATCCTTCTCTTAACTGTGTAATGCATGCTGCATTATCTTCATACAAAATTGTTGGACTTTTATTGATTGGAAAACCATAAGATTCTTCAATATGATTTGTCATTGATCTAATCCATACAGACTCTCTACTTGCTTCATGTAGTGCAATAATCTCAGAATGATTTGAAGAAGTAATGACAAGTGTTTATTTTTGGGAACGCCAAGAAATTGCAGTTCCATTATTTGTGAACACATAGCCTGTTTGAGATTTCGCTTTATGAGGATCAGATGAATGTCCTGCATCTACATAACCAATCAATTCTTGTTTTGAATTGTTAGAATAAAATAAACCCAAATCAACATTTCCTTAAAGGTATCGAAGTATATGTTTGATCCCTTTCCAAAGCCTTTTTGTTGGAGCTGAACTGAACCTTGCTAATAAATTGACTACAAAAGAAATGTCAGGTCTAGTACAATTAGCAAGATACATTAGAGATCCAATGGCACTGAGATATAAAAATTTAGAATCAAGAATTTCTTCATTTTCCTCATAGGGTCGAAATGGATCAGTCTCAATATTGAGTGATTTGACGACCATTGGAGTACTTAAAGGATTTGCTTTATCCATATTAAAGTGTTTTAAGATCTTTTCTGTGTAATTTGATTGATTCACGAATATCTCATTGTGTATTTGCTCAATTTATAAACCAAGGCAATACTTGGTTTTTCCAAGATCTTTCATTTCAAATTCTTCCTTTAAGTATGTTGTTGCTTCATAGATCTCATTTTATGTTCCAATGATATTTAAATCATCAACATATACATCTATAAGCACAAATCCTAATATTGTTTTCTTAATAAAAATGCATGGGCAAATAATACTACTCACATATCCTTTATTAATCAAATAATCGCTTAAACGATTATACCACATGCGCCCAGACTATTTTAACCTATATAAAGATCTCTGGAGCTTGATCGAATACATTTCTTTGGGTTTTGTACTTAATGCTTCAAGCATTTTAAATCCTTCAGGGATTTTCATATAAATGTCACTATCAAGTGATCCGTACAAATAAGCAGTTACAACATCCATAAGATGCATTTCTAATTTCTTAGAAACTACTAGGCTAATTAGATACCTGAATGTAATTGCATCCATAATAGGAGAATACATTTTATCATAATCAATACTTGGCCTTTGTGAAAAACCTTGAGCTATAAGTCTAGCTTTGTACCTTATTATTTCATTTTTCTCATTTCTCTTCGTACAAAGACCCAGTTGTATCCTACAGGTTTCATAATTTTAAGCATAGGAATAATTGGCCCAAAAACATTTCGCTTGTTTAGTGAGTCTGATTCAACCTGTATAGCATCTTTCCATTTTATCCAATCATGCCTATTTTGACATTCCATGACTAATTTTAGTTCAGGATCATCTTTGTCATTTATGATTTCACATGCAACAGTATATGAAAATGTTTCATGACTTTCTTTATTTTCTATTTCTTCAGGGATATTTTCCTTGCTATCAATATGATTATCTACTCTCTTTCTCTTTTGAGGATTTTTATCCTTAGAACCAATTGGTCTTCTACGCTTCTGGCATGTTTTAGACTCATGAGTGTCTTTACTCTCAAGTTTTATTTCTGGAATTTCAATATGAGCAGGAGCATTGGCTGCTGGTATATATGATTTAGTCACTCTTTTTGTATCAGTAAATGCATCTGGCAATTGATTTGCAATTGCTTGTAAGTGCATAATCTTTTGCACTTCTAATTCATATTATTTTATGTGAGGATCCAAATGCAATAATGATGGTTCATTCCATGAAATATTTCTTTTCCCTTCTTTCTCCCCTTTTCCTAATATTGGGAAAACAACCTCATTAAATTGGCAATCAGCAAAACGTGCTGTAAAAACATCATTAGTTAAAGGTTCAAGATATCTAATAATTAAGGGTGTTTCAAACCCAACATAAATTCTCAATCTTCGTTGAGGACCCATTTTTGTGCGCTGAGGTGGCACAATGGGTACATATATTGCACAATCAAAAATTCTGAGATGAGAAATATTTGGCTCTTGACCAAATGCCAATTGTAGTGGGGAGTATTTATGATATGCACTAGATCTAATGCGAATTAATGAAGCAACATGTAGGATTGCATGACCCCAAACTGAAATGGGAAGCTTTGTTCTCATTATTAATGGTCTAGCAATAAGCTGAAGGCGTTTAATCAATGATTCAGCTAAACTATTTTGAGTATGTACATGGGCAATAGGATGCTCAACAATGATCCCAATAGACATACAACAATCATTGAATGCTTGAGATGTAAATTCACCAGCATTATCAAGTCTTACCCTTTTGATTGTATAATCAAGGAATTTTGCTCGTAATTTAATAATTTCATCTAGCAACCTTGCAAATGGAACATTACGAGTTGACAATAGACAAACATGTGACCATCTACTAGATGCATCAATTAATACCATAAAACATCTGAATGGTCCACATGGTGGGTGCATTGGCTCACATATATCACCTTGAATTCTTTCAAGAAACATAGGTGATTCATTCTGAATTTTATGATGAAGGCCTCAAGATTAATTTTTCAAGAGAACAAGTTGTACATGACATTTCATTTAATTGAGGAATTCTTTTCCCCTTCAATGGATGCCCATGTGAATTCTCAATTATCCTTCGCATCATTACTGCTTTAGGATGACCTAATCTGTCATGCAATAAATTTATGGTTGAAGAGGATTTTTCTTTTATTGCCATATATGATTCAATTACATGTATATACATGTAATGCAATCCAGTAGGGAGTTTTGATAGTCTTTCTAATACTTGTATTTTTCCTGATTCATAGGAAACTATATTTAAATATTCGTTACCATTTATAGTAATGGATTGGGTATCACACACATTTCGATATATGTCATCAAAACTCAATAAATTTCTTGTTGATTTTGGTGAAAATAAAGCTTCATCAATTATAAATTTTGTTCCATTTGGTAACATAAATTTAGCTTTGCCAAATCTTTCAATCAGATCTACAGGACCTAAAATTATTTTTACAACTACCTTTGTCGGCTTTATTTCAGAGAAATAATCTCTGTTTTTCAAGATAGTATGTGTAGTACCACTATCTGGTATGCAAAGATCTCCAATATTGTCTTTATGTTGAGTACAATCCATATTAAACTTCAAAATAGATAAACACATAATTAATCAATTAAGGTAAAAACATAAAATAATTGTAAAGTAGGAAATTTTATTTAATTTGAAGATAACATACATAACAATAACATATTCTTCAAAATTGAAAACAAAATAGGTAATAACAACATACTTACAAATTATAGATGTCTCAATTTTCATTGTCAGTAAAATCATTAGTAAAATCATAAACATCTAGATGAGTTATATCATTAACAGGAGTATGGTGCTCATTGAAGTTTATTTCCTTTTCTTTGCCTTTTAATGATGCCTTATAAAGTTGGCAAAGATGTGGTGGTGTATGACAAACTCGTGACCAGTGTCCTTTACTACCACATCTGAAATACATAGTTTCAGACTTATATTGGGGCCTTTCTTAAACACCAATGATGACTGATTTTAACTTCTTTTGAGGTTGAGTCTGAGTTTGTTGTGGAGTAGTATTATATTTATTTTCACGACCACGACCAAAGAATTGACCTCTTCCACATCCACGACCTCTACCTCTCCTACATCCATAGCTATTGTAATTTTTATATCTAAAATAATTTATAGCATTTGCTTCTAGAAATGCTACTGAGCCAGTGGGACGGGACTGATGATTTTTCATCAAGAGTTCATTATTTTTCTCAGCTACCAGTAGGCATGAAATTAGTTCAGAATATTTTTTAAATCTTTGCATCCTATATTATTGTTACAGTGTAACATTTGATGCATGAAATGTGGAGTAAGTTTTCTCCAGCATATCCTCGTCTGTGACTGTTTGTCCATAGAATTTTAATTGCGATACTATTCTAAATATTATAAAATTATAGTTATTCACTTTTTTGAAATCTTGAAAGCGGAAAGCTCTCCATTCATTAGTGACTACTGGTAGTATTACATCTCTTTGATGATCATATATGTCTTTTAGATCCTTCCAAAGAACACTTGGATCTTTGATAGTCAAATATTCACATTTTAATCCTTCATCAAGATGACAATGGAGAAAAATTATAGACTTGGCCTTATCTTGCAATGAGGTGTTATTATTTTCTTTTATGGTATCAATTAACCCCATTGATCAAAGATGCATTTCTACATCTAGAATCCAAGACATATAATTTTTTTCCGTGATGTCATGAGCAACGAACTCAAGATTTGCTACATTTGTCATTATGATAACTAATAAAAAATATATAACTCAATTAGAATTCATAAATTTGATGACTACTAAAAAAAATCAAACATAATTAGAATTTACTAATTAATTATATCATGAATGAATACTGCAAGAAATAATAGCGGTACAAAAAATAATACAATAATACTCAAAATTATATCAAATAGAAAATCATCTTCCATATGAATTATTCCTAAAACTATTATAATAGTCATGATCAAAACACAAATATAAATATACCAAATCATGTTCACAATTTACAGTAAAGAGAGAAAGAGAAAATGTATGAATTTGTGTGAATAAATAAAATTTATAGCTTGTCTATTTATAATGAAAAATATAGCCGTTTGTTAAAGTTATGTTACTATTGGTAATATATAGCCGTTAGAATTTTTTTTAAAATAATATATTGAGAAATAAGTTATATAAAGTAAAATTAATAAATAATGTTGATATGATTATTTATAGTAAGTGAGTTAACATAATGATATGTATAAATATGGGGCAAAACCACCCATGAATATAAAATGGGGTATAGCCTTCCATTAACATAAATAATAAAAAAATATAAATATGCATAAATATAAATTGGTAGGAGGCATAGCCATCCATAATTTTAAAACCATTTCTAGCAATTTTTTGCATCAATGGTATAGTTAGTAAAATAAAATAAAAATAACAATTAATATAAAGTTAGATTGAAGAAATAAATATAAATTAGTAGGAGGCATAGCCATCCATGATAATATATAATCAAATAATATATTCATAAATATTAAATATTAAGAAATATGTACCTTATTATTTTGATCGAAAATTTTTCGTACTGATAATGTGTTGTGAAATAAAGATTGAATTATTTAGTTTGTTATAGAAATAAACTTGAATTTAGTAGTATTTAATTAGAAGAAAATATTTTATAGTAGAATGATTTTAAGAGAATTTAAAGAGAATTTGGAGAACATAATATTGAAAAAATTTACAGAGTAATTTATCTTTTTCTTCACCCTCTCATTAATGAATTTCAATATCTTTATATACAGATTTTCTTTTCACTATTTGAGAACTATTTTCTCACAAGCAATATATTGTTCATTCACATTCATAATAAGTAATATATTAATTATTATTTACTAAAATCTTTTATATATTTGCCAAAATATTATATTTATTTATATTATATTCAAAAAATACCATATACAAAAATTTATTTTTAAAAAATGTTTAAAAACTCACTATTCTTCCTTCAAAAAAATCTTCTAAAAATATTTATTAATTATTCAATAATTTAATTAGAATTAAATATTTACTTTTATATTTAAAATAATTTTATTCATTTTCTAAATTTATTTTTAATATATTCATTATTATAGAGTTGACCATATTATAATAATACGTATTATTTTTCTATAATATTATTTCTTTAAAAATAAAAATCCTTACACAGTACTTTCAACAAAAAAAAAATTATAGAAATCTGTCAAAAATATTTGCATACACAATTTCTGTAAAAAAAATTTCTAAGTTGAAGTTTTTTACCCCAACCATCGTGGCCACCCCAACTGCCTTATCCTTCAAAAATACCATCTTATAATATCATATAAATACATTTTAATTTTTTGAATTTTTAATCACCATTTTGAAGTAAATTATATTTTAAAAAATTAATTTAAAATTTTTTAGTATAAATAAACTCTTTTTAATGTTAATATTTTATTTATTATTATTTGCAATATAATTATTTTTTAAACTTTTTTTTTTTTATGAACTCTCAATCTCTTATTGATGAAAGTTCATGTTCAATAAATAAAAATTAAGAGGAAAGTTTTGAACTTAAAATTTTTGTTTGGGAGAATGTAAGCGGTGGGTTCAATGCACATTCATGTGTACAACGACCATAATACTGTATGGGTTTGAGACTTATTAGAAAATACAAAATAGGCTTCAGGCTCAGATTGGAGATAGAGTCACCCCTTGGATAAGACCCGAGAAATATTTTACAGCAATTGAATTCCACAGAGGGCCCTAGCAGCCGTCCTCAGATATTGAATTCAGAAATTAAATATGGGCTTTTGGAATGCCCACCCAACTATGCGGCTAACTTCCATTTGTGTTTTATGTTTTATTACCTTTAATTATTTAATTATTTCGTTATTTACATGCAAATCACAATTTCCTTTAATTAATTTTCCAATTTTACAATTAAGTTCAAGCTGTATTAAATTCCAATTGCATGCAAATTAGGTGTGGTTCACAACTTTTATCACAAATAATACAAAACATTAATTAAAAATAAAGATAAATAAATAAATGCACATGTAAAGAAATGGGGAAGGAGAAATCAGTTACAACCCTTTTACATGCAAAAGTAATAATAATTAATTAATTAATTACTTAATGAATAAGAAAATAAACCTAAGGAGGTTTCCAAGAGGATATAATTATTGGATGATTAAAAATCATCCTAATATTTCCTATAAATAACAAAATAGTAGCCTCCACAAATATATGAAATCATACAAAAGGAAACCATAAAGTTAATTCATAAACCAAATAAACATAAATAAAACAACAAGCACATAAATATTTAATTAAGTAAGATAATAAAATAATTGTATAAAGAAGACTAAAAATATAGAAATATGAAAATATGAAAATACATAAAAGACACAAATTATATGAGGATAAATATATAAGATTCAAAATTAATATAGATCTAATAATTAAATAATTAAATTAATATGATAAATAAAATTAAAATGATAAAACATACACAGTTAAATTTAAAAAAAAAAATTAGAATCAAATATACTTCAAAATAAAGGAATAAATTCATACATGACACTTATAAATTAAGGAAAAAACACAATAAATAATTAATTATTTAAATAATGCACAAAATAAATGCAAGATTAAGGAAAAACGATGACGCCTCTAGACATAGAGGCAACAACACGTCGCCTTAAAGCAAAGAGGCATCACCTAAAAAAAAAAGAAAGGGCTCAACAATAAACGAGTTTAACTAAAATAATAAATAAAAAATATGATACCATGCAAATATAATCAAATTCACATAAAAGTTTAACAATCATACTAAATGGGAGCTAATAAAATATATGAAAATATTTTCTCATCCTTCTAATGGAGTGAAAAAAAAAAAATTGAGCACAAAATTTTAATTATATGAATTGTTATTGGAATAGTTTATTGCAATAAGGTGCACTATCACACAAATACAATACCAAATCAAAGAATCTTTATATTTTTTGAATATAGATGCTAACGATAAGAGATAGTAGGAGTACTAGAGTTAGATAATCACAAAATATGAGAAACAACTCAAAATATGAAAAAAAAAATATATATACTTAGAGAGTAAATATCCTTACTAAAAATGAGTTTGATTTTCAAAAATATTTGGCCCTTAGAAGTTTGATATATTTTCTACACTAATCAAGATATAAGAACAACTTTCTCTTCCAAATATCTTCCTCTCTTATGTTTTTCTCTACAATCCTAGGATTTTTTTTTAGCTCTCTCTATGTCCATCCTTATTTTATCCTCATCTAGTCTCCTATACTCTTTCCCCATCTCCTCCTTCTCTCCAATCTCCCTCTCTCCAATCAATCCCCTTTTCTCAATTTTTTCTCAAAAGTCTAAAATACATTCCCATAATGATATCTTCTGCTTTCCTCTAGGTTGTCTACAAATGATGGTAGCATGTGCACCATTTGAAGTTGTCTCCACTACGCCTTTTTTTTGTAATAGCTCTTCACCTTTCCTTTCATAGAGGCATCACCTCTTCAACAAGATTAATGGGCCTTTTAGGCCTTAATGGGATCTTAAGTCTCTCAGGCCCAATTTTGGGTTTATAAAAGAGGAATTGGGCTTCAGGTCTATTTTGAGAGTTTTAAGTTGTTCTTCCCCATCTAGTGCTTATTCAATTTCATCATTGGGCATTTATTTCAGGCTAATCAAACAGAGTGTCTACAGTTTGCCCCCTTGATTTTTTAAAAAGCCGAATTCATATAATAAAATATTTTTAAAAAATCAACATGCGTAATAACAACAAAAATTAAAAGGATACACCTGATTATGAGATTCTTCTAAAAAATAAATTCTTCAAATTTCGTACCATCATCCTGGAGGTACAACCCGACAGGTAATTTTATCAAAATTTGAGTCGTTAGGTTCGGGATACAACCTGAGATGTTACTTTTTGAATTTTGTGTCGTCAGCCACAGGGTATAACCTAAGAGGTAATTTCTTAAAATTTAAGCCATCAACCTCGGGTATAACTCAAGAGGTCGCCTTTCAAATTTTATGTCGTAAGCCTTAAGGTCCAACCTAAGAGGTAATTTTCTCAAAATTTGAGTCATTAGCCTCGAGGTACAACCTGAGATTTCACATTTTGAATTTTATGTCGTTAGCCTTAAGGTATAATCTGAGAGGTAATTTTCTCAAAATTTGAGCTGTCAGCCTTGGGGTATAACCCGAGAGGTTACTTTTTGAATTTTATGTCGTCAGCCTCAAGGTATAACCTTATAGGTAATTTTCTCAAAATTTAAGCCATCAACCTCAAGGTACAACTCGAGAGGTCACCTTTTAAATTTTATGCCAGCAGCCTTAAGGTACAACTTGAGAGGTAATTTTCTCAAAATTTGAGCTGTCAGCCTTAGGGTACAACCCCGCGAGGTCACCTTTCAAATTTTATGCCGTCAGCCTCAAGGTATAACCTGAGAGGTAATTTTTCTTGAACTTTGAGCTGTTAGCCTCGAGGTACAACCCGAGAGGTCGCCTTTCGAATTTTAAGCCATCAACCTTAAGGTACAACCTGAGAGGTAATTTTCTTAAAATTTGAGTCGTCAGCCTTGGTGTACAACCTAAGAGGTCATCTTTCAAATTTTTAATTAAGTTTTTTTCAAAAAATTTTCCTTTTTCTTTTTTCAAAAAATCTTTTTTTTCTCACTTACGCCTTTTAAGTTTCAAACATGGATGCCACCCGAACACTCAATCTTCCTAAATGGGACATAGTTTCACCTCTTATACATCCTTTTCACACGTTGGGCTTCTCTATTGGGGATAAGATTTCACTCACTGTAGACTTAGGCTCCCATATATACGCATTGGCTTCTGAAGAGGTTAGTGGGCAAATTTTTTACTTTTTTTTTATTTCCCTACCCTTCTAAATGGGGCTTTAGTCACAGTTAGAAGAGTCTTTGGCCCGTGTGCACGTCCATTGTGAGTGACTGAACACACTGACCTTTGACGAGGTATTTGCAGGCATAAACTTAAAATTAGTAGCATAAAATAAAAAAAGTTCATTTACTTACCTGTTTTATGTGTGTACAACTATCTTTAGACTTATGGGGGCCACAGGATGGATGGATAGCTGCTATGGTCCATTCGAGGCCACTAACTTCGAGGAGAGCTCTTCTTCAAGGGCCTAATTACCGAGTCTAGTATCTTGGTAAGTGCATTTTTCCTTAGGACTGGGGTACTCGAGCGAGATAGATTCATAAGTCTCCTCCCTGAGCAATTTTCTGGACACATCTTTTAGAGGGTGCCGAGCTAGACCGGGCCACTACTGGGGATCCAACTAAGAGCCATACAGTGAGATGCAAGAATAGGTATGTCGACTTTGTTTGTACACATCTCTTACAAAGGGTGCCTCTATCTATTGCATCCACTTCTCAGGTAAGCAACCAACTTTGATTTTAATCACTCACATATATCACTTTAACTTAAACTATCATTTTTAGGTGACAACTACAGGCCTTATCTTCCAAGTGAGACTTACTCCTCAGGAGAGACCATCCCAGCGTCCTTGTATTGAGCAGCATAACAAGGGTACTTTAACTGGAGGATAGCCTACTAGAGGTCCTTTCAGTTTGAGTTCTGGGCTAGTAGCTGACCACTCCTAACCTACTGACTCGATGCTAGATACCTTCAGGTGATCTATCTCGTCAGTTCTTAACACTGGATGAGAGTTTAGCTCCTTGGGAGTAGGGAGAGTATATGTATAGAATTATTAAGGCTTAGAGGGATTATATGATGAGTGTCACATAATAGTGGAAGGTAATTTCTATTACATCTATTTATATATGTATGCATGTTCACATGATTACGTACCTAAAATTATATTTGGATAGGATTATTATGACATTAATCAGGCCAGGGTTGATGCGCTATAGTAACAGGTAGCTGCCCTCCAGGTCAAGGACGATGATGCCAATAAGGAGGAGCATGCAAATGACGATGTAAGAGATAGGGGAGCTGATGGTGGTGATGATAAGGATGAAGACGATGTAGAGGATACAAGCCCAGATGCTTGATAGACTAAACTTTGGACTTTTCATTTATCGTTCTAATGTTGCAGACTTATTTTTTACTTTATTGCTTTGGTTCTATTCTATGCTTGAATTAAACAAAATGTCTCTAGGTTTAAATTTATTCCAATCAAAAGTTTGTACAATCAGCTACATAACCTTTTTCTGACAGTTGCATTTTGCTTTTAAAAAGTAATTAATTTGATCAAAATTATAAAAGATAGCATTCTAGTCTGTTGGAGGCACATCGCCTCATCAATGAGGCATTGCCTCAAGATGATAAGGCGATGAAGATTCATTTTTTCATATAGGGACATCGCTTTATTGGTGAGGTGACATCTCAACAACCTATACAATACTCTTTTCCATTTTAAGCCCTAATTTCCTCTATAAAACCACACATAAACATTTTGCCTCCTTTGCCCTAAAAAAAACTCCATTTTTCCATTTCTAACATATCCAACCTCTAAACAATTATAGAAAGTAGCCTTAAGCAATTGCAATCAGTCCTGAAAAGCCTAGATGGTGACATATGGGCAAAATTGATGTTGTTTCACTTATCTGCTTTCCGATCTTTTCAGGATAAGATGATCAATTTCACTTTTTTACATACTATGGATCATTTCTAGGATCCTCAGAAGCATGTCTTCTGATTCAATTCTTTCAAAATATGCCCCCTGCCTGAAGAATTTAGAGCAATTCTGGTTTTCCTAATATAGATTCTGCTTGTCAAATTACAACCCTTCAGCTAAGGATTCCTAATTTTCATTATGTTCAACATCAAATGGCTCAACAGTTCAACTGTTTTCTATAATTATATCTCTGCCATATTTTTTGGGTTGAAGTTCCGATGGGATCTTTCCTATAAGCTATTGTAGTTGTGAATAATGAGGAGATTTATTGGCCTCAAATGATTATCCTCTACTTATATACACAATTCCTACTTATTTCTCTTTCCAACAACTGTGATCTTAAGGTTCTCTTCATCTTGGATCAAGTGGAAATGGGGTTCGATCCCTTACCAATCATTTTGGTAAAAACTATCATTGGACTCGATAGGTTTTCAAAAACTCGATGCTTTTTTAGAAGTCCACTATTGTTGGAGGTTTGCCTATTAAATATTTTTTTATTTTTTTACATATTTATATTTTTTTATAGGCTTGGTTTTGTCACGACCCAAAACAGGGGCCATGACTGGCACTAGGGAATAGGAATTATTTTGAATCCGAAACCCGTAGCAAACCTTAAAATAAAATAAAACATGCAATAATCATAATAACATAAATAAAATATTTTACAGCAGAAATAAAATCATAAATAAAAATAAAATAATAATCTACCAATAAAATTAATTATACATCCTCATCTTCTATATAAATAATCCTTTAATACAAATTCTAGTTCAAATCCTTAAAATACATAACTCACATAAATATAATACATAAACCCCAGAATTGTTTACAACTACTGCAGTGTTTAAATTATAAAATAAAGATCAGATAAGCAGTTTACATAATGAAGTTGGGGCGAAAGAAATCCGGCGTATGGGTCTGCTACTGAGGTCTGAAGACGATGACTCTCCTGAAAAATGGTCAACGGAGGAGAGTCAGACCTCACTGAGTGAATTATTATAATATATATACATGCATAACTAAATGACAATGCACACAGTCAATAGTATACATAATAAATATATATACAAGCAAATATACACAGATGCAACAAAATCATTTTATATATATTTACTGAAAATCACTATTTATGAAGGATCAAATAGAACCCTAGAAAACCGCAACCTTAAACAGTGTTAGACAACACTCTAGCCATATAGGCTCACTTATTCCAAATATATTCACTTGTTCCATTTGGACAGTAGACTGGCCCCGAGACACTAAGTCAACCGAGCTCCAGCGGTCTGACTGTAAGTGTGATTGGCCCTGAAACACTTGGTCAACCGAGCTCCAACAATCACACTCCCAAATCACATTCACATCAAATAAATCAATCCAATCAATATCCACAAATAGGTTAGTAATTTAACTTAAAGTCTATCGTCATACTGGTACATACTCAGTCTTACTACTGCCCACTAGGTAGCATGTTCTATTGATATCCTTCATTTATAATATAAAACATACATTTATAAATAAATGATGCATGTAATTGAATAAAATAGCAACATAAACCATATATATACTAAAAATATACCAAGAGTAAACCAAGTATATTTCGAGTATATATACGTCAAATAAATCCAATATAGTTACAAAATAAACTATAAATATACTTAAAACAATTTAAGTATAAATTCATAATAAAACATGCATATAATTTGGAAATATACCGAAAATAAACTGGAAATATACCAAAATAAACCTAAGTAATGATTAAATTATATATGCATATTTTATACAATGAAAACATACATTTCTAAAACATGCACCCTAAAACATATATATATAAAATAACAACTCACTGTTATTGCGCTCCTCGAGATGGGTCCGACGGGCCTGGTCCACTAAGCCTCAGTCTCGGTGCAACTAAATAAACAAACGATAGCAGAAAATTAGAATAAATCTAACGAAAATTCCTAGAAACTCGATCTAGATTACTAGACACATAATTAGAATCAGAGTTCGACCAGACATCATGTTTTACGAGAATTCTACAGAAAATCCAGTAGAATCTCCCCTGTAAAATGGACATCTCTCTACTTAAAGAGTAGAGTCAGTCCTGCAAAGAAATACACTTCGAAATAACATAATTCACAACCCTCGGTCGGATTCCAAACTATAATTCACCGACCGAGGTTCACAATTCACAAAATAATTACAAAAATACCAAAAATGCCCTTTAATAATAAAAATACATTTTATCAATTCAAATTACATAATTAACCCTAAAACACATTAAAAACCGATAAAAACTCATTTATTTAGAAAAATCATATATTATATATATAATTTGAAAATAATTTACGAAAAATAGTTTTAATTAGTTAAAAATACTAAATAATTTGTAGAAATCATTTTTATACCTTAAATAATTGTTAAACCAATTTAATTACATTTTTAACCAATTTAGTGTCAAATTACCAAAATACCCCTATATATATAAATTCACTAAAATTAATAAAAAATTCACCAAAAATAGTATAATTATTAAAAATTAATTTTCTCAACATATAATTCAATAATATCAATAAATATACTCAATTAACCAATTAATTTCAATTAAACACATAATTAACCTAATTTTTTAAAAATTACATAAATTAAATAAATTCCAAATAATTATATAAAATTCACAGAAATTACCAATAAATTTCTAAAATGAATTTCAACACCTGTAGTTACCATAATGCACAATTTCATAATTTAATTAATTAATTTTCAAAAATTAGAAAATATTAATAAAATAATAAAAAATTCACAAAAATCAAAATAATTCCCAAAAATTCTATAAAAACTCACAGAGCTAGATTAAGCTACAAGGATCAATCTTTGTGAAGAAAGTTTGCATGACTCATTGAAATCGAAGCTCAAAAAATTCAAGAACCCTAAATGGCCGAAAATGTAAAATCGAAACCTATGGAAATCTAGACCATTTTAAGTGAAACAAAGCTTGGAACCACACTCACCGGAGCTCAAGGAGAAGATAGAGACTGGTGGTGTGGAAAATGGTGGTCGAAAATAGCTTGAACGGTGATGAGATGAATTTCGGCCTCTCTTGGATTTTTCGGCCAATACACGTCGGAAATGGTGGCTTCAAATGTCGAGAATGGCTGGAACTGGTGGTGGCAAGCCAAGAGGCACACAGATGGCAAGAAAATCAGGTTGCAGACGCCAGTATTGGGTGAGGGACGATCGGGAAGCTTGAAGAAGATCGGGTGGCAATTCTGTAAATATGATAAACTTTTGATTTTTGATAATAAATTATGTATATATATATATATATATATATATATATATATATATATATATATATATATATATATATATATATATATATATTATAATAATATATAATCTCACACACATTAAATATACACCACACACATATTTTAATAATATATACATATATATAATTAATTAATTAATATTAAAACTAAATATTAAAAATTAATTTAATTAATTAAACCCTAATTTAATTTAAATAAATGTACATACATGTATTTTATTTGACACTTTAAAATCACGCATGACCTCATGCAAATTTGCAAAACTATTTAAAATAATTAATGTTAAATTATTTACATTTTAATTTTCCCAAAAATAAAATTTCCAGAAAAATTTTACGTAAAGAACTTAAAATAATATAAAATGGTTAAAATTAGCTTCAATAAATAACAAACTCATTAAAATATCATAAATATGTATAAAAATTATTAACATTGCATATCCTGATGTAGTTTAAAATTATTTAAAAACTCAGGATATTACAGGTTTCATAAGAAATTGAGACTACTCAAGCCTCCCAGAGATATTGCTCACTATAAGGTGAAGCACTACTGCACTAGAAGATTGCAACCATTCTTAGAGGATATAAAGAATTGGTTAACCAATTTTCTAGACTTTGCAGTTTAATGGATGTGTCCATGGTGGAGGATTCATGTGACCATTGGTTCCTACACCTATTGCATCTCGATAACAGGACTACATTCTGTTACTTTCTACAGCCCTACTCGCCTCTATTGACAATATGGGATGAAGCAGTAGATCATGGAGCCAGTACATGAATTCAAGTTAGGGTCCCTTTCTCATAATTTTTTAGATAATTTGGTCATCACTTGGCCTCGCAGAATCATTTAAAGGAATATCACCTACGATGAAGATTTGTCTATTGATGACCATAAAAGGAGTGGATTCAGGTTCAGTAAATAGAGAAGTATGAGTTTATGCAAAATATAAAAATAATGGAACTTCATGCATTGAGTGTTCAAGGTGCTCAATAGAAGAAAACAAAGAAAAATTATTTCATGAAATTTAATCCGTATTTATTTTTATTTGATGTTGTTTTCCTTTGGTTAGCCAGTTTGTAATAAGCATTTTATGCAACTTTTAACAGTATTAAAGGCAAACCATTTCATTTAATTCAAGCACAAAAATGATTATACATTTTGCTTCTGACACAACTCTTATCATTAGGTGGTTGCCCTTATAAGTTTTCCAACTAACTATTTTTCATATTCTTCACTTTTAAATGTCCCTAATTTTTGCTTGGACTATTTTTTTAAAGGTTTTCAATACAACAAGAAATTTTAAAAAATATTTCTTGAGCTTATCTAAATTAATAGGCTCTCTAAATTCATTTCCATCTACGTCAAACAACACAGCAACACCCTTTAAGAATAACTTTTTCACCAAGTACGGGCCTTTTTAATTTGGTTCAAATTTTCCACACAGATCCGTCATGATTGGTTTAGTGAGCTTTAACACCATATCACCTTCCTTGATTTTTCCTAGCTTGTCTTTCTTATTGTAAGCTTTAGCTATCCTCTTCTGATACAACTATGAGTGGTACATTGTTTTCATTCTTTTCTCATCTAACAATGTCAACTGTGCTAATCTGCTTTCCACACTCTAATACTCAGGAATTTTAGACTCTAATAAGACCCACAATGACTGAATCTCCACTTCCACTGGTAATACTGCTTCACACCCATAAACCAAAGAATACGAAGTCTCTCCATTTGATATTCTAGCAGTAGTTCTATATTCCCATAACGAAAATTACAGGTAATCCGAACAATCTTGGTAATTCTCCATAATCTTAATTAGGATTTTCTTTATATTTTTATTTGCAACTTCTACTACATTATTCGCCTGGGGCCCGTACAGAGATGATTTATGGTGTTTAATCTTATACTCTTTTAGCAAGGTAGCTATCTCTGCTCGGAACTGAACACTATTATCAGTGACAACATAATAAGGAAACCCATATCAATAGATTATATTCTTTTCAATAAATCTTGGCATTTTTTTTGATCCAACAATAGCATATGATTCCGCTTCAACCCATTTGGAGAAATAATCAATGGCCACCACAATGTAGTAATGACCATTTGATGCTTTCGCTCTTATTTCTCCTATGATGTCAATTCCCTAAACTATAAACGACCAAGGAGAAGTCATTCACTGAAGTTCCATGGAAGGCAAATGACTAATATCACCATATGCTTGACAGTTATGTCACTTCTTCACAAATTTCACACAATTTGTCTCCATTGTCAACTAGAAGTAACCCTGTCATGCTATTTTCTTAGCCAAGACTATTTCATTCATATTTGGCCTACATACCCCTTCATGGACTGCTTCCATAAGTTTTTGTGTTTTATCTTTATCAACACATCTCAAATGTACCCCAATTGGCATTATCTTATACAATATTCCATTATGACTGATAAATTGATAGGACAACATTCTTAGAGACATTCTTTCCTTCTTATTAGCAACTTCAGTAAACTGTCCTATTTTTAAGAATTATTATAGATTATAGAAACACAGCTTTTCAGCAGTGTCAACTGGCATCACTTTTATCTCCTCATAACAAGGGGTTTGAGAATTTACTAAAATAAGAGGTTTTACTTTTGTTGCTTTCTACTTTCCCACATCAAAGCTAAAATAGTAAGATCATCAGCTACTTGATTCTCTTCCCATAGTAAATGAATGAACTTACACTGAGTAAAAAATAGTGCAATAATCATGAAGTAATCCTAATACAGTCATAGTTTATCCTCTCTTACCTCCCATTTTTTTTAGGCTTGTTTTATTACCAGTATAGAATCTCAATAGACATTGATTTCTTTTGCCCCCACACTTTGTAAAGCTTTTAACCCGAAGATGCAGGCTTCATACTCAGCTTGGTTGTTTGTTACCTCAAATTTAAGTCTTTTCACCATAAGAATCATTTCTCCTTTTGGGGTGACAAGAACTACACCAATACCTACCCCTTTTCTGTTAATAGCGCCCTCAAAGTGTATACTCCAACCTTGAATTTCTATTACTCGTAAGTGTTTATCTAAAAACTTTAATTCCCATGCTTATTCATCATCTACTAGGTTTTGAGCCAAAAATTTGCTACCACTCTTTTTTTCACCACTTTCTTTACCATATAATCTATATCAAATTTAATAAGTAAAACCAACCACCTGGCTAATTTCCTTATGAGTGATGGAGTTTGCTGAAGATACCTAAGGGGATCATGTTTGAAGACTGCCTAAACCCTATAGGATTGATAATAATGTTGCAGTTTCCTTATTGCCCATATCATAGCTAAACACATCTTCTCCACTAACTCATACTTAGTTTCATAAGGCATGAGCTTCTTACTTAGATAGTTCACCGCAAGTTTAACTTTATCATCCCCTTCCTGAGGAAACATCCCCCTATTGCCTCTTTTTTTATAGCTAGAAGCCTTAATGGTTGTAACACTAAAGGATTTATTAAATAATCCTTAATAGTTTCAAAGGCCTGCTAACACTTATTATCCCAAACTACGGGTTGATTCTTTCTTAAAAGCTAGAAGAATGGTTCATAAATAGTGGCCAACATGGCTATGAACCTACTAATATATTGTAATTGTTCAACAAACTGTCTCACTTCTTTCTCAAATTTTGGCGTAGGAATTTCCTTAATTAATTTAATCTTATTTAGATCCACTTCAGTTCCCCTCTGATTAACTATGTACCCTAGTAATTTCCCTGAAGTCGCTCTGAACACACACTTCTTCGAGTTCAGCCTGAGATTGTATTTTTTAGCCTTTTCCAAAAAAATTTCTAAAGCTTCAAAATGCCTTTCCCTAGTCAAAGACTTCACCATCATATTATCCACATACACCTCTATCTCCTTATGAATAATGTCATGCAATAAAGTGGTAGCCATTCTCTAATAAGTAGCTCCAGCATTCTTCAACCTAAAAGGCATTACTAGGTAATAATAAATTCTCCATTTGGTGGTGAAAGATGTCTTCAATTTATCAATCACCCACCATCATTATTTAATTATAACCTGAGAAGCCATCCATGAAGGAGTACATTACACTGGATGTCGCAATATCAACAAGCATGTCAATATGCAGCAAGGGAAAATCATCCTTCGGGCAGGCCTTATTCAAATTCTTGTAATCCACATACATCCTAACTCTTTCATCCTTCTTAGGTACTAAAATGATGTTAGCCAATCATTGGGTGTCCTCTACCACTTTCATAAATTTTGCTTTCAACTGCTTCTTAACTTCTTCTTTAATCAAAAGAGCTAATTCTCGTCTTAATCTTCTTTTCTTCTATTTTATTGGTGAAATGTGAGAGTGTGTATGGATTCTATTTTTCGTAATTTCCTTATCAATTCTAAGCATATCCTCATAGCCCCAAGCGAATATTTTCTATCTTTTTATTAATACTTATCTCATTTTTTCACTCTCGTCATGATCTAAATCAAATGCAATCAGTATATTTTTAGGATTATTATTCATGCCTAAATTAAATGATTTGATTTGCATAGAATTAATGTCAAATATCAATAATAAAATGATATCGTAATTAGAATACCCATTACGAAACGCATCACATAAGTAAGCAAAGTCGAATTTCATTGCATCAACCTTGAAAAGAACACATCATCAACCTCAAATATATCATGACCCAAAACAGGGGCCATGACCGGCACTAGGGAACAGGAATTTTTTTCGAATTCGGAACCCATAGCAAGCCTAAAATAAAATAAAATAAACATGCAATGGTAATAACCATATATAATGCAGCGGAAATAAAAATCATAAATATCCAAAGTATCACAATATTATTTTCACCAACTGGATTTAAGTCAAATACTCATCTCATATATATAAATCTTTTGATACAAATCCAGTTCAAATAATACAATATCTCACATAAATAAAATATATAAAATCTCACAATTAATTTACAACTACTGCAGTGTCTAGATCATATAGAAATAAGACTCAAGTAAGCAGTTTACACAAAGAAGCCGGGATGAAAGAAATCTGGCGTATCGACTTGCTACTGAGGTCTGAAGATGTTGACTCTCCTGAAAAATTATCAACGGAGGGGAGTCAGACCTCACTGAGTGAATTACTATAATATATATACATACACACTAAATGACAATGCATACAGTCAACAGTATATATCTAATATGTATATATACAGGCAAATACACACAGATGCAATAAAATCATTTTATATATATATTCATTAAAAATCATCTTTTATGAAGGATCACATAGAACCCTATGATATCGTAACCTCGAAAACAGTGTTAGACAAAACTCTAGCCATTAAGGCTCACTTGATCCAAATATATCCACTTAATCCATTTAGACAGTAGACTGGCCCCGAGACACTAAGTCAACCGAGCTTCAGCAGTCTAACTGCCAGTGTGATTGGCCCCGAGACACTTGGTCAACCGAGCTCCAACAATCACACCTTCAAACCATATCTCACACATCAAATAATCATATTCAATCAATATCCACAAATGGTTAGTAGTATAGCCTAAATGCTATAAGCGCACCGGTACGTACTCGGTCCTAGTGCTGCCCACTAGGTAGCACATTCTATTGATATCCTTCATTAATAAATATAAAACATCCATTCACAAATAAATGATGCATGAATTTAAATAAAATAACAATATAAACCATATATATACCGGAAATATACCAAAAGTAAACCAGGTATATTTCGAGTATATATATGTCAAATGAATCCAATCAAATTATAAATTAAGCTAGAAATATATTTAAAAATATTTTAAATATAATTTATTAACAAAACATGTAGATAATTTATTATATACCAAAAATATACTTAAATACAAATCACATTATTTATGCATTTTAATTAAAATAAAACATATATTTCTAAAATCATGCATCCTAAGGCATATATATATAGTACAGTAACTCACCCTAGTGCGCTCCACGAGATGGGTCCGACGGGCCTGGTCCACTAGCCCTCGGTCTCGGTGCAACTAAACAAATAATAAATAATCGACATTAGAATAAACCTAACATAAATCCTAGAATATCGATCTAGAATATTAGACACAGAATTGAAATTAGGGTTTGACCGGATATCACGTTTTACAAGAATTCTACCAAAAATTCGGCAGAACCTCCCCTGTAAAACGGACATCTCTCTACTCAAAGAGTAGAGCCGACCCTGCAAAGAAACACACTTTAAAATACAAGCTCAACACTCAACCACAACCCCTCGGTCGGACTCCAGACTACAATCTACCGACCGGGGTCCACAAACACAGAATAATTTCAAAAATACCAAAAATACCCTTATATCATAGAAATTCATTTTATAAGTGGAAATTACATAATTAACCTTAAAACACAGTAAAAATCGATAAAAACTCATTTTATTAGTAAAACCGTATATTATATATATAATTAAAAATAATTCACGAAAAATAGTTTTAATTAGTTAAAAATACCAAATAATTTGTAGAAATCATTTTTATACCTTAAATAACTATTAAAACCAATTAAATTACATTTTTAGCCAATTTAGGGTAAAATTACCAAAATGCCCTTATATATATAAATATACTATAATTACATCAAAAATTCACCAAAAATTAATTTTCTCAACATATTCATCAATAATATCAATAATTAAACTCAATTAATCAATTAAATTCAATTAAAAACATAATTAACCCTAATTTCCCAAAATTACATAAACTTCAATAATTCAAAATAAATACTTAGAAATTCATAAAAATTCCAAATAAATTCCTATAATTCATTTCAACACCTAATTTAGCCATAAAACACAATTTCATAATTTAAATAATTAATTTCCGAAAATTAGAAAATAATATTAAAATATTCAAAAATACCCAAAAAATCCAAATAATTTCCAAAATTCCAAACAAAATCATACATGTAGATTAAGCTACTAGGAACAACATTTGTGAAGGGATTTTTCATGAGTCAATCAATTAGAAGCTCAAAAAAATAAAAAACCCTAATATGGACGAATTCGAAAATTTGAAACCTAAGCAAATCAAGACCATTTAAGCTCAAACCAAAGCTAGAATCACACTCACTGAAGCTCAAGGAGAAGAAAGAGACTAGCAGTGTCAAAAACGATGGCCAAAAAGTTGGTGAACGGCGAGGAGAAGAATTTCGGCCAAAATGGAAGAAAAGAGGCTGTCGGGGCCAGGGAAGGAGGCTGCTGGTGGCGGGGAATGGTTGGGGACGACGGTGGCAAGCCGGGAGGCACACCGACGGTAGGGGAACGGCAGTTGCAGCGGTGGTTGGTGGTGAGTGAGTGGTCGGGCGCGGGGAAGGAGAAGAAGAAGAAAAAGAAAAAGAAAAGAAAAGAAAAAGAAAAAGAAAAAGAAAAATAAAAGAAAAATAAAAAAATAATTTTAATAAAATATTTGAAAAAAAATCACATCCACACACTTAATATTTAATATTTTAAAATTTAATATTAATTAAAAATAATTAAATAACAATAAAACAATTAATTAATTAATTAAATATTAGGGTAAAATACTAAACCCTAATTAAATAAATATATATACACACATAGGCTCTATTTAGTAATTTAAAAATACGTATGAGTTCATGCAAGTCCGTAAATATATTTAAAATAATTAATAATAAAATATTTACGTGAAAATTTCCCCGAAAATGCAAGTTCCGGGAAAATTTTACGTAAAGTACTGTAAACAATACACAATAATTAAAATAGGTTTTAAATACATACCAACTCGTAAAGATATCATATAATATATATACGGAAATTATTAACACTGCATACCCCGATACAGTATTAAAATACTTAAAAATTACGGGATATTACAAAATAAATTAGCAAGAGAAACATCAAATCATCATAAAAAGCATCCATTAAAGAGTTATGGATAAAGGTCTTGAAGTCTGGCTCTTCTTTCTGACCATCAGCATTCTTCAGCTCCGTGGCAGTAATGTCCCCCTCTGATTTTAGAGCCAGCACCCATTCTTCCACTATCGCTTCCTCAGTAGCAACTTTCTCGACCCCATTCACATATTCAGCAAAGATCTCAAATCCCAGGATTAATTTCCCAGCCAGTATCAGAGGTTCGAATTTCCCCATGTACGGATAACCAATGCCTTCCTTCATAAATGTCTCCCATAATGCCCTTTTCTAAGTTTATATCTAGTTTCATTCTCCTCTTCGAAATCGCCATCTCCATGATATCCTACCCCATACTTCAAAATTGGTACTTTCCATTCTACAAATTCTGGTTGTTCACTTTGATTCTTTCCTAGTCCTATACCAGGCATGAAGTTCATCTTCCTCATCATGTTCATAGCCTTTTCATTCAATTCATACAAACCTCAAAGCTAGGACTAAGAGGAATTTCCTTGGGAGATAGTTTTAAAGCAATAACAACAACTTCAATTTCTGCTGAAATGGTGACCACCTTCCCTTCATGTGGAAATTTAATTTTTGATGAATAGTAAATGGTACCCTTCCTAAAGGATGAAACCATGGCTTCCCTAACAAAATAGCAAAAGTTACTAGGATGTTAATCACATAAAAATTAACCCAAGTCTCAATGAGCCTAGTTTTGACTAAAGCTTTGAAAGTTCCCTCCACATGTCGTTTTATGTTGTCATATGCCTTGATGATCACATCATATGGTTTCAAATCAGCCACGATGAGTCCCAACTTGGAAAAAATCTTCAGACGGCACATATTAATAGTAGAACCATTATCCACCATTACATAACATGTCAGCTTGCCTTTTACCTCAGCCTTAATGAACAAGGCTTTGGAATGATCTCTCCCTTCCAGTGGCAGATCATCATTAGTAAATAAAATAGCTCCTTCAGAGCTTTCCATTAGTAAGCTCACCATCTGTTTAGGAGTATATCTTATAGGAATCTTCTTCTGGTCTAAAGCCATAACTAGTGCTTCTCTATGGATTTTAAAGTGCATGAGCAATTCCTAGATACTAGCAATAGTCTTTTGCTCTTTCTTTGATTCTTATTTTAGATTCTTCCTCATACTCAGCTTTTAATACAGGCTTTTCTTCATCTTCTACATCTTTTCTTTTCTCAACCTTTTTGACAGGTTGCCTCCTTCTCTCATCATCACTGTCCCACATTTAATCTATTCTCTTTCTTCATCATTTAAGCTCTAAATATCCAGAACACTAATAGTTAGTTCTATGGGTTGTTACTTCAGATTCAAATCTTTTAGTTCAAGTTTTAGGGTTGGTGAGTTGGGTGTGATGTCAATAAAGGAGTTCAGGACTTGCTTCTATATTATGCTATTGTTGACTCCACTATTATACTAGTGTTGATCATAAGGACAAGTGCATTTGATGGTGGTACATTTTTATGGTTAGGTAAATGGTTATTTTTGGTGTTTGGCTTTTGAGTTTTAGGGTTAGTTATTTTACCTGAATCAATGAAATCTTAGATCTCATATTTCAGTTATGTGCAATAATCAGTATTGTCATGACCCAAACCAAGGCTATGACCGACACTAGGGAACGGGAATTCTTTTGAATCCGGAACCCGTAGCAAGCCTTAAAATAAATAAAAACATACAATAATAATAATAACAACACAATTAAATAAAATATTATGCAGTGAAATAAAATCATAAATAATGAAATAATAATCCACCACGGGATTTAAATCAATAACTCATCTCATATATATAAATAAATCTTTTAATACAAATCCAGTTCAAATATAATACAATATCTTTTTAACAATTTTACAGCTACTACAGTGTCTAGATTAATAAAAATAAAACTCAAGTGAGCAGTTTACATAATAAAGCCGAGGCAGAAGAAATCCGGCGTAAGGGTATGTTACTGAGGTCTGATGAAGATGACTCTCCTGAAAAATAGTCAATGGAGGGGAGTCAGACCTCACTGAGTGAATTACTATAATATATATACATGCATACTAAATGTCGATGCACACAGTCAATAGTATATATAATAAATAAATATATACAAGCAATTACACACAGATGCAATAAAAATCATTTTATATATTTTTATTTAAAATCACAGTTTATGAAGGATTGAATAGAACCCTAGAAAATCGCAACCTCAAAATAGTGTTAGACAACACTCTAGTCATACATGCTCACTTATTCCAAATACGTTCACTTGTTCCATTTGGATAATAGACTGGCCCCGAGACACTAAGTCAACGGAGCTCCAGTAGTCTGACTATCATTGTGATTGGCCCTGAGACACTTGGTCAACCGAGCTCCAGCAATCACACTCCCAAATCATTTCTCACACATCAAATAATCAAATCCAATCAGTATCCACAAATGGTTAGTAATATAGCCTAAATGCTGTCAGCGTACCGGTATGTACTCGGTCCTAGTGCTGCCCACTAGGTAGCACATTCTATTGATATCCTTCATTTAAATATAAAACGTACATTCATAAATAAATGATGCATGTATTTAAATAAAATAGCATAATAAACCATATATATACTAGAAATATACCAAAAGTAAACCAGGTATATTTCGAGCATATATACATCAAATAAATCCAACTAAATTACAAAATAAATTAGAAATATATTCAAAAACATTTTAAACATAATTTATTTATAAAACATGCATATAGTTTAAAATATACCAAAAATAAACCAAAAGTAAACTAAAATAAACTCAAGAACTAATTAATACATTATGCATTTTTAGTCAAAATAAAACATAGATTTCTAAAATCATGCACCCTAGAGCATATATATATATATATATATAATAGTAACTCACTATTTATTGCGCTCCTCGAGATGGGTCCGATGGGCCTGGTCCACTAGGCCTCGGTCTCGGCACAACTAAACAAATAAATAATGACAAAAATCAGAATAAATCTATCAAAATTCCAAAGAATCGATCTAGAATACTAGACATAGAATTAGGATTAAAGTTCAACCGGACATCACATTTTACGAGAATTCTACCGAAAATCCGACAAAACCTCCCCTGTAAAACGGACATCTCTCTACTCAAAGAGTAGAGCCGGCCCTGCAAAGAAACACACTTCGAAAATAAATACAAAACACAATCACAATCCCTCGGTCGGACTCCAAACTACAAATCACCGATCGAGGTCCACAATTCATAGAGTATTTACAAAATACCGAAAATACCCTTAAATAATAAAAATACATTATATAAGTAAAAATTACGTAATTAGCCCTAAAACGCAGTAAAAACCGATAAAAACTCATTTTATTAGAAAAATCGTATATTATATATATATATATATATATATATAATTGAAAATAATTTACAAAAAATAGTTTTAATTAGTTAAAAATACCAAATAATTTGTAGAAATCATTTTCATACCCTAAATAACTATTAAAACCAATTTAATTACATTTTTAGCCAATTTAGTGTAAAATTACCAAAATACCCCTATATATGTAAATATACTAAAATTAATTCAAAAATTCACCAAAAATAATATAATTGCAAAAAATTAATTTTCTTAACAGATATTTCAATAATATCACTAAATAAACTCAATTAACTAATTAATTTCAATTAAACACATAATTAACCCTATTTTATCAAAATTACATAAACTAAATAAATTCAAAATAAATACATAAAAATTCACAAAAATTACAAATAAATTTCTATAATTCATTTCAACACCTATATTTATCATAAAACACAATTTCATAATTTAATTAATTAATTTTCGAAAATTAGAAAATAATAATAAAATAATCAAAAATACCCAAAAATCAAAATAAATTCAAAAAATTCCACAAAAATTCCAACATGAAGAATAAGCTACTAGGATCAAAGTTTGTGAAGGAATTTTTCTTGAATCAATCAAATTGAAGCTCAAAAAAATCAAGAACCCTAATAAGCCGAAATTGTAAAATCGAAACCTAAGAAAATCTAAACCGTTTTAAGTGAAACAAAGCTTGGAATCACACTCATCAGAGCTCAAGGAGAAGATAGAGACTAGCGGTGTCAAAAACAGTGGCTGAAAACGCTGTGAATGACGGTGAGAAGAGTTTCAGCAACTCTAGCTTATTCCGGCCAAACCACAACGGAATAGGGAGCTGCTGGCAGCGGGGAAGGCTGAGGAAGAAGGTGGCACACCGACAGTGAAGGAACGACATGACAGGCGACGGAAATGGAGGAAGGCGATCTGGAACGT
Source organism: Mallotus nudiflorus (assembly GCA_947683625.1). NCBI lineage: Eukaryota > Viridiplantae > Streptophyta > Magnoliopsida > Malpighiales > Euphorbiaceae > Mallotus > Mallotus nudiflorus. The sequence continues at coordinate 256,411 of CANTUR010000488.1, forward strand.
GGAAGAAGGGTCGATGGCACAAGTTGTAAATAAACCAAACTTTTATAATATATATATATATATATATATATATATATATATATATATATATATATATATATATATATATATATATATATATATATATATATATATATATATATATATATATATATATATATATATATATATATATATAACTTTAATAATTTATATTAAAATATATTAATATAATACTTAGGAAAATCACACACCACATGTTTAAAATAATAATTAATATATATACATATACACATATAATACACATTTAATTATCATTAAATTATATAATATAGTATAATTTAATGAAAATAAACCCTAATTTAATTTAAATACGTATACATGCATGTATATGTATATATTTCAATACAACCCTTAAAAATCATGCATGAACTCATGTAATTTTGTAAATCTATTTAAAATAATTAATATTAAATAATTTACTTGTCAATTTCCCCGAAAATAAAATTCTCGAAAAAATTTTACATAAGGTACTTAAAATAATATAAAACAATTAAAATTAGTTTTAAACAAATAACAACTCATAAAAATATCATAATTATATACAAAATTATTAACACTGCATATCCCGATGCAGTTTAAAATATTTTAAAAACTTGGGATATTACAAGTATCATATCTAATGATTTGATGAAACTTGCAATAGAATTTTGGGTTGGCATTTGGTAAGGGTTGTTTAGGAGGTAATAGTTGTAACAAGTTATTCTCCATCAGTTTCTTCAAGACTTTAGAGAGAGGTCTCCCCATATTAGAGAATCTTTAGGGTTGCCTAATGGCATTAATTTGCACATTACTACTTAAACCAATTCCTTCTTTGCCCCTAGATCTTCCAACAAATAATTTCTTTTCTCGTGCCAAATCAAATTCTTTTTTGACTCTAAACCTATATAACTCCTCAAAGTTTTGAATTCCAATGTCCCTCAGTTTCCTTGAAAGAAGAGGAACACATCCTTCCATAGCTAACATCAACTAATCAACTTCTATAGGCCAGTGTATTATTTGTGCCAATTTCCCCTCCATTTAGTCAAATAATCAGTAAAAGACTTATTGAACCTTTATTTAGTATCTTGAAAATCCCTTAGAGAAACTTCTAATTAAGCATTGAGGCCATATTGCTTTATAAATACAATACATAACTATTTTTAGTCTGTCTAAATATCAGGTTCCAAGGTATAGTACCATCTGATTGGTGTTCCCTCCAGAGACATGGGAAACTACTTAACAATTTGGGTCTTAGTAAGGCCAATTGCCTTCATATAAGTCACATATTACTTCAAATATAGATGTGAATCCTTACTCCCAATGTACTTCTTCATGTCTAGGAACTTAAATTTTTGAGGTAAGGGATTATTGTCCTAATCCAAGTTAAGGTTAGTATAATCGAGTGAAGTATCAATTCCTTTTTCTTTCATTATCATTTGGATGTAAGTCATGTCTTTGGTCATATTCTTATCCTAGTCAATATTTTTCACACTTTTAGAGAGATTCACATTATGTCAGCCTGCTGGTTTGACTAACATAGTCTCAAGATCATCCTTCACCCAATTTCTCCTAAAATTTCAGCATCAAGATCAAATGGTTGTTATTGTGCTTGCTGCTTCTATTTGGATATTCCTATCATTTCCCAAATAATTATTCGAGTCTAAGTAGCTAATTCTTCTTTCAATTGTTCCTTAAAAGCTACAGCATCAAACCCTGCCATTGTCATATTTTCTAAATCTCTAACTAAGCAGCCTATGCTAGAGCGTGTCCAAGCAAGAGATCGAGATGTATCTATATCTACAACTACTATAGATTATAAATATGCATGACGTGTATGCATGAAATGAAAGTTCATTTTTATTTCTTTTTTTCTAAAAAGAAAATAAAAGGAAACAAGTAATTATTTACATATAACATAGACACAATAAATTTAGATATGATAAGTTCCACCCTTATTTCTCTCACACACGTATTCCATGGCGAGTTTCTTACCTTAGGATTTTTGGTTTTGGGTTCAATTATCAACAGGGGATAATGAAATCGACGTATAAGCATGTCTCTCAAAATGATATTAACAAACAAGTAGCAAATCTCTTAAAAAAAACTAAAGTCCAATATAATGGGTCATAATAAAATGATTGGGTCCAACTTGTTATGGTCCATTATTGATAGGCTTGGGCCCTACAAACGAGACTACTATATAGCATCAAACATATACATTTCAGACAAACCTAAAGGAAGCTGCTAGGTCATTATATGAGTTGAGTCTTAGGTTAAAAAGTTTTGACTCCTACAGTGACATACCACCATCACGTCTTCCCACTTAAGGGTCCATGCGACATGGGATAAGTACGTGCTACGAGTGACAATAACCAAATACTCTACCACCAGGTTTGAGTGAAACACAAGTAGTAAAGCAAAGATTATTGTTGGGTTATTCAGGACTACGTGCATATTATGTGTAAAAGTGTCATGAATGCAGAAGATGCAAAAGAAATAAGAAAATAATTAAAAATGATAAAACACAAAACATTGAAATCAGCTTCTCTATCCTCAGTGGAGTTGCCATTGTAATTGGTAGGGTTCAATGCGCGCCCAAGTGTACGGCGACCTCAGCACTATGTGGGCTCAAGGCTCACTATGAAATATAAAATGACCTTTAGGCCTAGATCGGAGATGGAGTAGGATTCCACAAAGGGCCCTAGCAGCCATCCTCAGAAATTAGGTTTAGAAACTAGGTATGGGCTTTTGAAATGCCCACCCAACTTGCGGTTAGCCTCTGTTTGTGTTTTGTGTTTTATTATGTTTAATTATTATCACGACACAAAACAGGGGCCATGACCGGCTCTAGGGAACGGGAATTCTTTCGAATCCGGAACCCATAGCAAGCCTAAAAATAAAATAAAACCTGCAATAATAGTAGCAATATATAATGCAGCAGAAATGAAAATCATAAATATCATAATATTAATTTCACCAACTGGATTTAAGTCAAATCTCATCTCATATATATAAATCTTTGAATACAAATCCAGTTTCAAATATAATATAATATTTCACATAAATAATATACATAAAATCCCATGATTAATTTACAACTACTGCAGTGTCTAGATTATAAAAATAAGACTCAAGTAAGCAGTTTACACAAGGAAGCCGAGGCGGAAGAAATCCGGCGTACAAGCCTGCTACTGAGGTCTGAAGATGTTGACTCTCCTGAAAAATTATCAACGGAGGGGAGTCAGACCTCACTGAGTGAATTACTATAATATATATACATACACACTAAGTGACAATGCATACAATCAACAGTATATATATAATATGTATATATACAGGCAATACGCACAGATGCAGGAAAATCATTTTATACGTTTTTATTGAAAATCATCTTTTATGAAGGATCACATAGAACCCTAGAATATCGTAACCTCGAAAACAGTGTTAGACAACACTCTAGCCATACAGGCTCACTGAATCCAAATATATCCACTTAATCCATTTAGACAGTAGACTGGCCCCGAGACACTAAGTCAACCGAGCTCCAGCAGTCTGACTGCCAGTGTGATTGGCCCCGAGACACTTGGTCAACCGAGCTCCAGCAATCACACCCAAATCACATCACACATATCAATAATCATAATCAATCAATATCCACAAATGGTTAGTAATATAGCCTAAATACTATAGGCGTACCGGTACGTACTCGATCCTAGTGCTGCCCACTAGGTAGCACGTTCTATTGATATCCTTCATCATTAATAATATAAAACATTCATTCACAAAAATAAATGATGCATGAAGTTCAATAAAATATCAACATAAACCATATATATACTAGAAATATACCAAAAGTAAACCAGGTATATTTCGAGTATATATACGTCAAATGAATCCAATTAAATCATAAATTAAGCTAGAATATATTTAAAAATATTTTAAATATAATTTATTAACAAAACATGCATATAATTTAATATATAACAAAAATATACTTAAACACAAATCACATTATTTATGCATTTTAATCAAAATAAAACATATATTTCTAAATCATGCATTCTAAAGCATATATATATAGTATAGTAACTCACAAATTAGTGCGCTCCACGAGACGGGTCTGACGGGCCTGGTCCACTAGCCCTCGGTCTCGGAGAAACTAAATAAACAATAACGATAGACATTAGAATAAACCTAACAAAAATCCTAGAATTCGATCTAAAGTATTAAACACAGAAACAGAATTAGGGTTCGACCGGATATCATGTTTTACGAGAATTCTACCGAAAATCCGGCAGAACCTCCCCTGTAAAACGGACATCTCTCTACTCAAAGAGTAGAGCCGACCCTGCAAAGAAATACACTTCGAAAAACAAGCTCAACACTCAACCACAACCCCTCGGTCGGACTCCAAACTACAGTCTACCGATCGAGGTCCACAAACACAGAACAATTTTGATAATACCAAAAATACCCTTATAACATAGAAATTCATTTTATACGTAGAAATTACAAAATTAACCTTAAAACACTGTAAAAACCGATAAAAACTCATTTTAATAGTAAAACCGTATATTATATATATAATTGAAAATAATTCACGAAAAATAGTTTTAATTAGTTAAAAATACTAAATAATTTGTAGAAATCATTTTTATACCTTAAATAACTATTAAAACCAATTAAATTACATTTTTAGCCAATTTAGGGTAAAATTACCAAAATACCCCTATATATAAATATACTTAAATTACTTCAAAAATTCACCAAAAATTATAAAATTATCCAAAATTAATTTTCTCAACATATTTATCAATAATATCAATAATTAAACTCAATTAACCAATTAATTTCAATTAAAAACACATTTAACCCTAATTTCCCAAATTTACATAAACTTCAATAATTTAAAATAAATACATAGAAATTCATAAAAATTCCAAATAAATTCCTATAGTTCATTTAAACACCTAATTCAACCATAAAACATAATTTCATAATTTAAATAATTAATTTCCAAAAATTAGAAAATAATATTAAATATTCAAAAATACCCAAAAATCCAAAAAATCTCCAAAAATTCCAAAAAAATTCATAAATTTATATTAAGCTACTAGGATCAACATTTGTGAAAGTATTTTCCATGAATCAATCAATTCAAAGCTCAAAAAAATCAAAAACCCTAATGTGACCGAATTGGAAAATTCGAAACCTAAGCAATTCTAGACCATTTAAGCTCAAACCAAAGCTAGAATCACACTCACCGGAGCTCAAGGAGAAGAAAGAGACCAGCGGTGTCAAAAATGGTGGCCGGAATCATCGTGATCGACGGTGAAGAGAAGTTCGGCTTCTCCGGCCAAAACCGACTTCCAGACGCCGAAAATGGCTACCGCAGGTGGCGGAAGAGGTTGGGGAAGGTGGTGGCACACCGGACGGCACTCCCACGGCAAGGGAACGGCATGGCAGCGATCGGAACGGCTAGGGAAGCAAATCGGGGAAGAAGGAGGCACTCGGGGGCAAAATGGTAATTTTCTAAAAAACTTGATTTTTGATATATAATGTGTATATATATATACTTTATACTATATAATAAAATAATATTAAATTACACACATTAAATATACACCACACACATAAAATTTAATATTTTAAAATATAATAATAAATAAAAATAATTAAATAACAATAAATTAATAAACAAATAATAAAATATTAGGGTAATATTAATTAAACCCTAATTAAATAAATATCGCACACATACACGGTGTTTAGTAATTTAAAAATACATATGAGTTCATGCAAGTCTGAAAATATATTTAAAATAATTGATAATAAATTATTTACGTGAAAATTTCCCCGAAAATGCAAGTCCCGAAAAAATGTTACTTAAAGAACTGTAAATAAGACACAGTAATTAAAATAGGTTTTAAATACATATCAACTCGTGAAAATATCGTAATATATATAAAAAAATTATTAACACTGTATATCCCGGTACAGTGTAAAAATATTTTAAAAACACAGGATATTACAGTCTTCCCCCCTTACAAGAATTCGTCCCCGAATTCCAAAAAAACATAATCAAGAAGGAAAGAGATACGGGTAAGAAGCTCGTATCTCAACTTCAGTCTCCCACGTATGCTCCTCAACTCTATCGCTACGCCACAGAACCTTGACCATCGGAATCTGCTTCGATCGCAACTGTCGAACTTGAAAATCAATGATCGCCACAGGTTCTTCCACAAACATCAAATCTTCACTCACTTCTATACTGTCAGGCTGCAACACGTGAGAAGGGTCTGAGATATACTTCCTCAGCATCGAGATATGAAATACTGGATGCACCTGTGACATACTCGGAGGCAAATCCAACCGATATGCAACAGTGCCAACTCTCTCCAGAATCTCAAACGGTCCAATATATCTCGGTGCTAACTTACCTTTCCTGCCAAATCTCATCACACCCTTCATCGGAGATACTTTCAGAAAAATAAAATCTCCAACCTGAAACTCCACATCTCTGCGCCTAGGATCCGCATAACTCTTCTGTCTGCTAACTGCGATCTCTAATCTGCGTTTAATCACGGCGACTTTCTCTGCAGCATCCTGAACCATCTCAGGTCCAGTCAAAGCTCTCTCACCAATCTTATCCCAACTCAAAGGGGATCTACACTTCCTTCCATACAACGCCTTGTACGGTGCCATGCCAATACTGCTATGGTAGCTGTTATTATATGTAAACTCAACAAGTGACAAATGATCATCCTAGCTACCTCCCAAATCCAGGACACACATCCTCAACATATCTTCCAGTGTCTGGATCGTCCTCTCAGACTGACCATCTGTCTGAGGATGAAATGCAGTACTAAAATCCAACCTAGTGCCCATCGCTTCTTGCAACTTCTGCCAAAAACGAGAGGTAAACACCGAACCTCTATCTGACACAATGGACATAGGTACTCCATGAAGGCATACGATATGCTTCACATATAATTTCGCCAATTTAGCTACAGAATAAGTGGCTTTCACAGGTAAGAAATGTGCAAACTTCATCAACCTATCTATAATCACCCAGATGGAGTCGTATCCATCCTTCGAACGAGGTAAACCGACCACAAAATCCATAGCTATCCTTTCCCACTTCCACTCGGGAATAGGAAGAGGCTGAAGCTTCCCAGAAGGCTTCTGATGTTCGGCTTTCACTTGCTGACACGTCAAGCACTTAGCAACATAATCAGCGACATCCTTCTTCAATTCGTCCCACCAATATAAATCTCTGATACTGTGGTACATCTTAGTAACACCTGGATGTACACTATAAGCTGTAGAATATGCTTCCTCTAAAATCTCCTCTCTCAAATTATCCACATCAGGAACACACAATCTACCACTGATCCACAACACACCATCATCATCGAGTGTGAAACCAGTGAACTTCCCTGCTCGAACATTCTCTGCAAGCTCTTCTAGAATAGGATCTCGGCTCTGAGCTGCTTTAATCCTATCCCTCAGTACAGATCGTACTTTAAACTGAGCTAGCAGTCCACTTGATCTACTTATCTTCATCATCAGACCTTGATCCACCAACAGATGAAATTCCTAGATCAATGGTCTCCTATCAACACCAATGTGAGCAAGACTGCCTGAGGACTTCCTACTCAAGGCATCTGCTACTATATTAGCTTTACCCGGATGATATAAGATCTCACAATCATAATCCTTTAACAGTTCCAACCATCTTCTTTGCCTCAAATTCAGATCTCGCTGCTGGAAAATGTACTTAAGTCTCTTATGATCAGTAAATATCTCACAAGTCACCCCGTACAGATAATGTCTCCAGATCTTCAAAGCAAAGATCACTGTAGCCATCTCAAGATCATGTGTAGGATAGTTCTGCTCATGCTTCTTCAACTGCCTCGAAGCATAGGCTATCACCCTTCCATTCTGCATCAACACACAACCAAGACCAATTCTAGAGGCATCACAGTAAACTGTGAACTTATCCACACTATTAGGCAAAGCTAATACTGGCGCTATGGTCAACTTCTCCTTCAACAACTGGAAACTATTCTCACAAGCTTCTGACCACTCGAATCTAACATTCTTCTGAGTCAAGCGAGTCATAGGGGCTACTATCCTGGAAAAATCCTGCACAAACCGCCGATAATACCCGGCTAAACCCAGAAAACTCTGAATCTTTGTAATAGAAGTAGGTCTAGGTCAATCAGATACTGCCTCAATCTTCTGTGGATCAACCTGAATACCTTCTTTAGACACCACGTGTCCAAGAAAAGAAACACTCTCCATCCAGAAATCACACTTTGAGAATTTAGCATAAAGCTGATGATCTCTCAGTGTCTGTAGTATAATCCTCAAGTGATATACATGTTCTTCCATACTCCTAGAATATACCAGTATATCATCAATGAAGACTACCACAAACTGATCCACATACGGTCTGAATACCCTATTTATTAGGTCCATAAAAGCTACTGGTGCATTAGTCAAACCAAAAGACATCACCAGAAACTCATAATGGCCATATCGAGTGCGGAATGCTGTCTTAGGAATATCAGCTTCACTGATACGCAGCTGATGATAACCCGACCTCAAGTCAACCTTAGAAAAGAACTGTGCACCCTGTAACTGATCAAATAAATCATCTATCATCGGGAGAGGATACTTGTTCTTCACTGTCACCTTATTCAGCTCTCTGTAGTCAATGCATAGTCTCAGGGTACCATCCTTCTTGTTCACAAACAGGACTGGTGCACCCCAAGGAGAAACGCTAGGTCTGATAAAACCCTTATCCAATAACTCTTGCAACTGCTCCTTCAACTCTTTTAACTCTGTAGGAGCCATACGATAGGGTGGCATAGATATAGGAGTAGTACCTGGAACCACATCTATACAAAACTCAATCTCTCTATGAGGTGGTAAACCTAGCAACTCCTCAGGAAAAACATCAGGAAACTCACAAGCAACTGGAACATCTGTGAGTGACAACTTCTCCAATGACGTATCCCTGACCAATGCCAAATATCCCTGACAACCTTTCTTCAATAACTTTCTAGCCGTAATAGCAGAAATAAGATTCTGAGGTGCTGAACTCCTATCACCCACAAACTTAAAATCTTCTTTACCAGGAATTCTGAACGTCACCTCTTTATTCCTGCAATCTACCATGGCATAGTATTGAGATAACCAATCCATTCCCAAAATAACATCAAACTCCATCACATCCAACAGAATCAAATCAACGGGTAATTCTCTATCTCCCATGCGAACTGGACAACCAGAAAGAACAATATCGGTGTCCAAAGAATCGCTCAGAGGAGTGGCAACAGACAAAGGAAAAGCCATCCTCGAAGCTTGCCAATAAGATTTAGAAGCAAAAACAGGAGAAACAAACGAATATGTGGCACCCGGATCAAACAAAACCCAAACATCCAAGTAACAAACAGAAATAATACCTGCCACGACTGCATTAGATGCCTGAGCATCCTGTTGAGTAAGATGGAAAACTCTGGCCTGACCTCGACCTCCCTGCTGACTGGTAGAAGCCTGGCCAACACCTCTGGCACCTCCTCTAGTACCTCTACCATGACTCTGCTATAGAACAAACTGAGTGGAACTCTGATGCTGGGCTGGTGGTAACTGAAATGGCATGGGTGCAGCACTAGCAATCGACTGCTGTGGGAATCACGGAATCTGCTACTGCTGATACCCGGAATAAGGACACGATCTGGCAAAATGTCCTGTCTGCCCGCATCTGAAACATGTCAGTGGTGTCAGATAACACGGTCCCTGATGGACTCTACCATAAGTCTGATAAACACTGGCCGCTGATCCAGAACTACGACCACTACTGCTGCTCAAAGCACTTGACCCGAATCTGAACGATCTATGCTGACCTCCACGGCCATGTCTACTGCTCTGATGCACTCTCTGTTGCTATCTCTGACTCTGCTGAGTCGGACCTCGCTACTGACTACTCGAACCAACATGAAAACTCGAATACGGAGTAGTCTGTAATCCACTCGATTGAACTCCCAGCTGGTAATAATCAGGCATCGCTCCCTGCCTAACTAGCCTCAACTCAATCTCCTTAGGCAACTCAATCATAGACTCTAGAGTGAGACCTGCTGTAGGCATACCAGCAAAAGCTAAACCCAAACCAGTAAAGTATGTGGTGACTGCGAAATACTGATCTCGCATCAGATCCTTTGCATATCTACCCAGATGAAGAAACTCTCGGGTGTACTCCTCTATAGATCGATCTCCACGAGAAATACTGGTCAAACGAAGATGATAACTCAAACGAAGAGGCTCTGGACAGAATCTCCTCATGAATCGCTCTTGGAACTGAGCCCAGGTCATCGTCATCATATAAGGCTGAATCATCTGAATAAACCAGTCTAGGGCTGGTCCCTCGACAGACAACTCGACAATCATGATCCGCTAGTACTCGGTATGAGCAGTCTGCGTCCTAGTCTCAATCGCATGCAGAAAATCTAACGGATCGGAAGTACCATCAAAAGCAATCCTGCTAACTCGGGCATAGAACAAAGCTGCCTCAGGGTCAAACATACCCTGCTGATAGGCAGGCTGAACAGGCTGAACAATTGGAGGAACAGGAACATCAAACTCAGGCTCAACAGGCTCCTCGTCCTGTAACTCTCTCTGCCTACGGTGACCTGCCACTCCTCGAGGTCTACCTCTGCCACGACCTCTACGTCTAACTGGCTGCTCATGAGGTAAAACCTCATCCTGAAAAGACTCATCATCCTCGGCCTCAACGACCGATGGAGCGACACGTGCTCGCCTCCTCATTCTGAAAAGACAAACGAAAAGATTCAGACAAAATAGACAACGAAGGAATAACACTGAAAACTAAGCAAGGAATACTTATCAAGACATACTCGAACCTAATTCACTGCAGTAGTTTAATAGAAAACACAACTTTAAAACTAGGGCCACAACTCACATAACTAAGCCCTGACACAGAACTCCGCTCTGATACCAACTTTGTCACGACACAAAACAGGGGCCATGACCGGCGCTAGGGAACGGGAATTCTTTCGAATTCAAAACCCGTAGCAAGCCTAAAAATAAAATAAAACCTGCAATAATAGTAGCAATATATAATGCAACAGAAATGAAAATCATAAATATCACAATATTAATTTCACTAACTGGATTTAAGTCAAATCTCATCTCATATATATAAATCTTTGAATACAAATCCAGTTTCAAATATAATACAATATTTCACATAAATAATATACATAAAATCCCACGATTAATTTACAACTACTGCAGTGTCTAGATTATAAAAATAAGACTCAAGTAAGTAGTTTACACAAGGAAGTCGGGGCGGAAGAAATCCGGCGTACAGGCCTGCTACTGAGGTCTGAAGATGTTGACTCTCCTCAAAAATTATCAACGGAGGGGAGTCAGACCTCACTGAGTGAATTACTATAATATATATACATACACACTAAGTGACAATGCATACAATCAATAGTATATATATAATATGTATATATACAGGCAATACGCACAGATGCAGGAAAATCATTTTATATGTTATTGAAAATCATCTTTTATGAAGGATCACATAGAACCCTAGAATATCACAACCTCAAAAATAGTGTTAGACAACACTCTAGCCATACAGGCTCACTGAATCCAAATATATCCACTTAATCCATTTAGACAATAGACTGGCCCCGAGACACTAAGTCAACCGAGCTCCAGCAGTCTGACTGCCAGTATGATTGGCCCCGAGATACTTAGTCAACTGAGCTCCAGCAATCACACCCAAATCACATCACACATATCAATAATCATAATCAATCAATATCCACAAATGGTTAGTAATATAGCCTAAATACTATAGGCTTACCAGTACGTACTCAGTCCTAGTGTTGCCCACTAGGTAGCACGTTCTATTGATATCCTTCATCATTAATAATATAAAACATTCATTCACAAAAATAAATGATGCAGAAGTTCAATAAAATATCAACATAAACCATATATATACTAGAAATATACCAAAATTAAACCAGGTATATTTCGAGTATATATACGTCAAATGAATCCAATTAAATCATAAATTAAGCTAGAATATATTTAAAAATATTTTAAATATAATTTATTAACAAAACATGCATATAATTTAATATATACCAAAAATAAACCAAAAATATACTTAAATACAAATCACATTATTTATGCATTTTAATCAAAATAAAACATATATTTCTAAATCATGCATCCTAAAGCATATATATATAGTATAGTAACTCACAAATTAGTGCGCTCCACGAGACGGGTCCGACGGGCCTGGTCCACTAGCCCTCGGTCTCGGCGCAACTAAACAAACAATAACGATAGACATTAGAATAAACCTAACAGAAATCCTAGAATTCGATCTAGAGTATTAAACACTGAAACAGAATTAGGGTTCGACCGGATATCACGTTTTATGAGAATTCTACAAAAAATCCGATAGAACCTCCCCTGTAAAACGGACATCTCTCTACTCAAAGAGTAGAGCCGACCCTGCAAAGAAATACACTTCGAAAAATAAGCTCAACACTCAACCACAACCCCTCGGTCGGACTCCAAACTACAGTCTATCGACCGGGGTCCACAAACACAGAACAATTCTGATAATACCAAAAATACCCTTATAACATAGAAATTCATTTTATACGTAGAAATTACATAATTAACCTTAAAACACTGTAAAAACCGATAAAAACTCATTTTATTAGTAAAATCATATATTATATATATAATTGAAAATAATTCACGAAAAATAGTTTTAATTAGTTAAAAATACTAAATAATTTGTAGAAATCATTTTTATACCTTAAATAACTATTAAAACCAATTAAATTACATTTTTAGCCAATTTAGGGTAAAATTACCAAAATACCCCTATATATATAAATATACTTAAATTACTTCAAAAATTCACCAAAAATTATAAAATTATCCAAAATTAATTTTCTCAACATATTTATCAATAATATCAATAATTAAACTCAATTAACCAATTAATTTCAATTAAAAACACATTTAACCCTAATTTCCCAAATTTACATAAACTTCAATAATTTAAAATAAATACATAGAAATTCATAAAAATTCCAAATAAATTCCTATAATTCATTTCAACACCTAATTAAACCATAAAACACAATTTCATAATTTAAATAATTAATTTCCAAAAATTAGAAAATAATATTAAATATTCAAAAATACCCAAAAATCCAAAAAATCTCCAAAAATTCCACAAAAATTCATAAATGTATATTAAGCTACTATGATCAACATTTGTGAAGGGATTTTCCATGAATCAATCAATTCAAAGCTCAAAAAAATCAAAAACCCTAATATGACCGAATTGGAAAATTCGAAACCTAAGCAATTCTAGACCATTTAAGCTCAAACCAAAGCTAGAATCACACTCACCAGAGATCAAGGAGAAGAAAGAGACTGGCGGTATCGAAAATGGTGGCCGAAATCGTCGTGACCGACGGTGAAGAGAAGTTCAGCTTCTCCGGCCAAAATCGACTTTCAGACGCCAGAAACGGCTACCACAGGTGGTGGAAGAGGTTGGGGAAGGTGGTGGCACACCGGACGGCACTCCCACGGCAAGGGAACGGCACGTCAGTGACCGGAACGGCGAGGGAAGCAAATCGGGGAAGAAGGAGGCACTCGGGGGCAAAATGGTAATTTTCCAAAAAACTTGATTTTTGATATATAATGTGTATATATATATACTTTATACTATATAATAAAATAATATTAAATTACACACATTAAATATACACCACACACATAAAATTTAATATTTTAAAATATAATAATAAATAAAAATAATTAAATAACAATAAATTAATAAACAAATAATAAAATATTAGGGTAATATTAATTAAACCCTAATTAAATAAATATCGCACACATACACGGTGTTTAGTAATTTAAAAATACGTATGAGTTCATGCAAGTCCGAAAATATATTTAAAATAATTAATAATAAATTATTTACGTGAAAATTTCCCCGAAAATGCAAGTCCAGGGAAAATTTTACGTAAAGCACTGTAAATAAGACACAGTAATTAAAATAGGTTTTAAATACATATCAACTCGTGAAAATATCGTAATATATATAAAAAAATTATTAACACTGTATATCCCGGTACAGTGTAAAAATATTTTAAAAACACGGGATATTACAATTATTTAATTATTTCCTTATTTACATGCAAATCACAATTGCCTCCAATCAATTTCCCATTTTTACAATTAAGTTTAAGTTGCGTTAAATTCCAATTGCATGCAAATTAGGTATGGTTCACGACGTTTATCACAAATAATACAAAACATTCATTAAAAATAAAGATAAATAAATAAGTGCACATGCAAAGAAATGGGGAAGGAGAAACAAGTTATAACCCTTTTACATTCAAAATAATAATAATAAATTAATTAATTACTTAATGAATAAGAAAATAAACCTAAGAAGGTTTCTAAGAGAAAATAATTATTTGATGATTAAAAATCATCCTAATATTTCCTGTAAATAACAAAATATTAGCCTCCACAAATATATAAAATCCTACAAAAGAAAACCATAAAGTTAATTCATAAATCAAACAAACATAAATAAAACAATAAGCACATAAATATTTAATTAAGTAAGGTAATAACATAATTGTATAAAGAGGACTAAAAATACAGAAATATGAAAATACATAAAAGGCACAAATTATATGAGGATAAATATATAAGATTCAAAATTAATATAGATCTAATAATTAAATAATCAAATTAATATGATAAATCAAATTAAAATGATAAAACATACACAGTTAAATTTTAAAAGAAATAAATATACTTTAAAATAAAGGAATAAATCCATACATGACACTTATAAATTAAGAAAAAAAAAACAAGATAAATAATTATTTATTTAAATAATGCACAAAATAAATGCAAGATTAAGGAAATATGGTAATGCCTCTAGACATAGAGGCAACAACACATTGCCTTAAAGCAAAGAGGCAACACCTCAAAAAAAAAAAAAAAGGCTCAATAGTAAATGGGATTAACTAAAATAATAAATAAAAAATATAATACCATGCAAATACAATCAAATTCACATAAATTTTTAACTATCATACTAAATGGGAGCTAACAAAATACATGGAAATATTTCTCTTGTCCTTCTAATAAAGTGAGTGAAAGGAAAAAAAGTTTTTGAGCACAAAATTTTAATTGTATGAATAGTGATTGGAATAGTTTATTGCAATAAGGCACACTGTCACACAAATACAATACAAAATCACATAATCTTTATATTTTTTGAATGTAGATGCTAAGTATAAGAGACTCTAGGAATACTAAAGTTAGATAATCACAAAATATGAGAAACAACTAAGAATATGAAAAAAAAAATAATACTTAGAAGGTAAATATCCTTACTAAAAATGAGTTTGATCTCTAAAAATGTTTGGTCCTCAAAAGTTTATATGTTTTCTGCACTGATCAGGATACAAGAATAGTTTTCTCCTCCAAATCTCTTCCTTTCCTCTGTTTTTCTCTACACTCTTAGTATTTCTTTTTTTTTTTTAGCTCTCTCTTTGTCCGTCCTTTTTTTTATCCCAGTCCAATCTCTTTTATTCTTTCCCCATCTCCTCCTTCTCCAATCAATCCTCTTTTCTCCTTTTTTCTCAAAAGTCTAAAATACTTGCCCATAATGATATCTCCTGCCTTCTTTCAGACTGTTTACAAATAATGGTAGCATGTGCATCACTTGAAGCTGTCTCCAATATACCTTTTTTTTTTGTAATAGCTCTTTACCTTTCCTATCATAGAGGCGTTGCCTCTTTGACAAGCCTAATGAGCCTTTTTGTCAAAACCCAAACTGGGAGTCATGACCGACGCTAAGAAACGGGAATTCTTTCGAATCCAAAACTCATAGCAAGCCTTAAAAATAAAAATGCATGCAATAAATAAATAAATAAAAATACACAAGAATTAAAACTTTAATTAATATGAAAATAAATCTTATATCATATCGTAAAAATATCTCATACAAGATTTAAATACAACTCTCTGATAAATCAACTCAACTACTACAATAACACTACTACTGCAGTTTCTAGAATACAATAAGAGTTCAAATAATAATTTATTTAATTTGGATAGGGCTGAAGAAGACCTGTGAAGAGGTCTACTACTAAGGTCTGAAGAAAAAGAATCTCCTGAAAAAAATATTGAGGAGAATCAAACTTCACTGAGTAAATTATTATATTATATACAAATGCAATCTAAGTTATATACAATTAAGCATCAATATAAAATATATATATGTGTGTTTATATATATATATATGCAATTCATACAGATGTTGAAATCCACTTTTGATAATAATAACAAATGCATAAAAATATTTTTTTTATTGAAGGATCGGAGCAAAACCCTAAATAATTCACAACTCGATCATAAAATCACTAGGTCAACTGAGGATCCGCAATCTCACTACCGGCATGACTGGTCCTAAGTACACTAGGTCAACCGAGGATCTATAGCCATCCTTTCCATTAACCAATATCTTGATAAACAAATATCAGATTTTCAACCTAATTTCATTGTATTGTTGCACAACAGTTCTAGTGTAGCCCACTAGGTAGCACGTTCTACTGCTATCCTTCAAATCAATCTTATAATTATTAAAATTATGAAATGCATAATGTAAACGTGATAGCATCCATTTATAGAGAAATATACCAATTATATACAGAAAATATACCAATTGTATACTAAAAACAAACCAAGTACATATGTCACATATATATCAAATATACGAAAAATATACTAAAGTATACCAAAAATATACTTATTCATTTAATGAAATAATTCATGTTTAAATACATAAAGAAAACATGAATGCTCATAATCATGTATTTATTTGCAATGTATATATAAAATAATAACTCATAAATTTGCACTCCTCTAGACAGACCTGACTGGTCTGGTCTTGTAGGCATCAATCTCAACACAACTATAGAAAATAAATGAATATAACAATATCATAATCGAATAACTAATTCATACTTCTAGAAATTTTAAAGAAAGATTCAATCTAGACACAACTCGACCACAAAATAAAAAACTCATGATCGACCCGATATCACGTTTTATGAGAATTTTATCGAAAATTCGACAAAGTCTCCTCTGTAAAATGGACATCTCTCTACTGAAAATAGAGTCAATCCTGCAAGCAAACACACTTTTATACCACAAATGTTCAACACCTCGGGTTAGAACCTCAAACTACATAATTTCCAACTGAGATTCACAATAAAATCAATATTAAATAATAAAATCATTAAAAATCCATAAACATCAATAATAAACCACAATACAATTTATTTAAATAACAAAAACATTAAATATAATATTTTCACATTAACTAAGTAAAATCTCAAATAAATTATATAATATTAATAAAAATCCATTTTTCAAATATTTAATGTTAAATAGTAAAATTTATAAATAAATTATCTAAATTGTTTAAATATGTAATAAAAATAGTTAAAAACTCATTTATTCACAAAAATAATAAATAAAACTATTATTTGAATATATTTCTAGAAATTATTATTAATTAGTTAAAAATAGTAAATAATTCTTAAAAATTATTTTAATACCATTTATTATTCCAAAATTATTTAAAACATATAATTTAACTATAATTTCAATAAAAATACATAATTTACCCATAAATCCAAAAATTCACATAATACTAAATATTATTCAAAAATTAACCAAAATTACTAAAAATTATTTTCTCACTTCTAAAATTAATAATTTAAATTAACTATACTAATTTAACATAATTTCACTACAAAACACATAAAACACATAATTAATAAAAATTCATTTTAATTACAAAAAATACAATAATTACACATAAATCAAATAAATTCAAAAAAATAAACTAAAAATATATTTGAGAAGGTAAAGATTTATATAACAACATTACTTAAAGAAATAATCATGAATCAAACACAATCAAGCTAAAAAAATAAAAACCCTAAATAGACATAAACTAAACTTGAAGATATCTAACTAACCAGACGTCGTAGAGTTGAAACGAGTTAAGAAATAAGCCCATGTCGAGAGGAGTTGAACTAGCCCATAAATGCAAGCTAAAATGACCGAATTCTCACTGGAGTTACTATAGCAATCGTTGCTCACTCTCGGTTTCAGGCAACGACAGGGAGTTGCTGCCGACGACAGGAAGGAAAGAGAAGAGGGAGGAGGCAACAGTGAGCTTTGGTGGTCGTTGGTGGCTTCAGGTGGTGCTGCTGGCAAAGACCAAAAAGAGCAGAAGAAGAAGAAGAAAAAGAAAAAGAAAGAATGAAAGAGTTGACCCGAGAAAAAGATTTTGACCCCTTATATATATATATATATATAATACACCACATAACACATGCATGTAATACTCATAATAATAATGACAACAATAATAACAATAATAATGATAATAACAATAACAAATAATAATAACAACACTAACACATGCATATTATATTAATATTAATAGCAATAACAATAATAATAGTAATGATAGTAATAATAATGATAATAACCATAACAATAATAATAATAATAATAATAATAATAATAATAATAATAATACTAATTTCCAAATAAATTCTTACATGTAATAAAATATTTAGAATAAAATAAATAAATAATATTCATAATTAATTATAATATATAAAAATTAAAATAGTATTAATAACGCTGCATATTTTAAAATAAATTTTAATAATTTAAAATATTTTATCATTACACTTTTAGGCCTTATTGGGCTCTTAAATCTCTCAAACCCAGTTTAGGGCTTATAAATGGATTATTAGATTTCAGATCTATTTTAAGAATATCGAGCTATTCTTTTTCATCTAGTGCTCATTTGATTTCATCATTAAGCTTATATTTCAGATCCATCAAACAAGTGTCTACAGAGAATAAATGCTTCATCATTACATTAGATGTTCAATATTTAGTTAGCGTTAGTATTCTATGTAAACTTCTACAAACGAGTCAAATATTGTAGCATATAAAAAATATATTAAATGCTCTTTAAAAGTTGATATTCTTTAAAAATTTTAATAGGATTGGAATCAATAGGTTTTGATTTACAATTAATTCTGGTTGAACCGATTTGATTTAAAAAATAATTTTTTAGAATATTTTAAAAAAAATTAAAATAAACTACTTTTAAATGTTCTATTGAGTTGAAAACTTGAAGTTGTTGAAATACTTTTTAAAAATTTAAATTAAAAATTAAATTTTAAAAATAAATTAAAAAATTATAGTTGAATATGACTTGAAATTAAAAAAATTTAAGAGTTTAAATTAAAAATATGTTAAATTAGATAATAAATTAAAAAGATAAAATTACCGTTTGCATATTGTCTTTTTTTCAATTAATACTAATTGTTTACTTGTATTATTATTACTAATTCAATTATTTGTCCAAGAGAATTTATCAAATTAATAATAACAATTTACTTGTTCTATTATCAGTATTAAAATTTTGTTTTTTTATAAATTAAATTGATAGAATTAGTATCAATAATTAAATTGTTTGAATATTACTAATCTGATATCAATGAAATTATATTGATTGATTATTAATAATAATTAATTAAATTGATTAGAACTGATGTAATCATTGCTCAAATTGAATAAATTGAAATAGTATGAACCATTGAATTATCCGATTAGTCCTAATTTAATTGTTGGTTAAATTAACTTGAATGATTATTATTAATAGTTTTTCACTAATTAACACCAATTTGATAAGCATAATTCAAATTTAAAAAGACCAATTCCTACTAATGATTAAATGTATTGATTAGTAGTAATTTTATTAGAGCTACATTGATAGTCTTTTTCATGCCAAATAATTTTTTGGACTAAATTAATGCATATCAAATTTATTATTACATAATAAAAATGTTTACCTCATTTTTTATTACAGTAATGCTAAAACTGTGTCAATCTAATTAGAATGTTATGGTATATCACCTAATTTCTTTTGCTAAAATACTTCATAAATATATATATATATATATTAAGCAGATTAATAGTTGAATTTATTTTTAAATTTAAATCAATGTAATAACAAAATGTCTAAGGTTTAAATACATTTTTAAGTTGATAGCTAAATATGATATATTTTTTAAAATATTATTATCCAATAAAAATAATTTAAATTAAACTAAATTAGTTATAATTAAATTAAATAATAAATTTATACACTTTTATATTTTTTTATCCTTTATTAATTTTTTTATATTAATTAATAGATAGAATTAAATATTTCAATAACAATTTATTAAAAAAATCAGACACAGTTCATTAAAATGAACATCATACACACATATATACAATGTGCATGGCCAAGATGTCAAGATCCCATATCAAATTGTCTAAAAATCAATAGATCTTTCAATAGTTACCCCTTTTTATTATAGCTGCCGCCACGTGAACGTATCATCCTCATGTATGTAATTTCTGCAGTTTGAATATGATTGTGAACCTTCATACGTGGATTTCCGATATAAGAACTTCAATATTTATACTTGTAGTAGTACACTAGATTCCACAAATTTGCGGCTTTAATGGTGGAAGAATACAACAAGCAACCACTCATCAGACTCATATCCATCAATCTTAAAGTCGTAGCATTAAATTATAATAAAACCTATTTCTGGTTATTTTACAACATTTTATGTTAAAAGTTTGGAAACATGACAACATAACAATAAAAATTATTAACAATAAAGTAATTAAGTAGTAATTTTTCTTTAAAGGAATTATAATAAAAATTAAAATAAAATGCAATTATAAATCAAAAGGATTTAAAAATCTCTATGAATATTAAAAATATATAAATTAAAGTTCAATAATCGAATTTAAAAAAAGTAAAAACTTAGTAACCTTTGGAGTAATTAACCCGGTAACTAACATGAACTAAGCAAGAAAGTGCTAATCACGCGGGTTTAAAGGTGAGTCATAATTATTTATTAAAATATTGTAATCATAATTATTTAATTGTTAAAATAGCATTAAACTACAATTATTTTGACAGAACTACAAGTGATTATATTAATTAATCCATTCTTTAATAAATTTTACCTTTATTATTATATCCTCGTCTTGCTTTTTTTTTGTAATTTTTTTTAATTCTAAAAGAAAAAGAAATCGAGTAGAAATTTCTTGCTTAATCAAACTTTTTTATTCCAAAGTGGCTTAACTCGCCCATTTCAAGAAACCATTTATCGTTGAATCACCCGAGCCTTAAACCAGCATTAATATAGCTTTCTATATGGATATGTGTGTGGTGGGTTCAGAAAATACTAGCACTGGTTATGGTTCAGTTGCTGCTAGTTCAGTTTGTGAAACCAAGCAGGGTGCGTACGGATCTCAGTTCATTACGCAAGAAAGATCTGGAATTAATGATAGGAGTGAGGGTTTTAAGCTGTCCGAAACCGAGCTTGAAACTGAGGATGAAAATGGGTCTGGAGCTGAGGCTGAAATTGTGTTGGAAGCTGAGTCTGTGACCAAGTGGAAATGGCTCCTTCTTCCAGGAATGGACACTTTGGTGAGTTCTTATCAAAATGACTCATTGCCTGCCATTCATCTCACTTCTGCTTACAATAGAAGTACAGGTACTATACTACTTTCCCGCTAATTATCGAGGGTTATCTCCCAAACTAAAGCTATATATGATTTTGGGTCATCTGATTCATGATTATTCCTACACCCTTAAAATGTTTCAGAGAAAAGCTATGATTTTCAGGTTATCTGCCAGCTAGACCCTTTTCTGTAATTTCTAATTCCTTCTCCTCTATACTAAGATAGCTTAGGCTTTTTCTATTTCTAGTTGGAAATTTTGGTTTCTTTAATTTATAGAAGGTCAAATCATTCAAATACCGATGGATTGCAAGGATGGATCGTTGCTGCCTTTTGTTGGATAAGCAGTCAGTCTCGGTTCATAATCTGCTGATTGAAGACGTAATAGTGGTGTCCATTCCTAAGAAGTATCATAATTAGTTTTTTTTTCCCCTAGGTTATTCCCTGCCTTTGAAACTCAAAAAAGAAAAAAAAATAATTAATTCAATACATCGATGGTGGCAAGACGCAAATCCTGCACCTTATTGTACCACTAAAGAGAAATGACTGCTAAACCACTGGCTTAAGAAATTTGTTTTTAGTTTTACTTGATATTTTCTTGATTTATATTTCAGGATATAATTATGGAAACTTCAGCGAGAATTTCAAAGGTGGTGCATTTTCTCCCCCTCAGTGGATGGAGCTACAACACCAAGAATTGATCTTGGAATACATAAAGAGTAATATTCCTAATACTGCTAGTGTACTCAATACTCTACTCAATACTCTCAATTCCGCTGCTTCTTCTGATACACTCATACTCAATGCTGTACCAAATACTCTCAATTCTGCTGGCTCCTCTGCTTCTTCTGATACACTCATACTCAATACTATATCAAATACTCTCGATTCCGCTGGCTCCTCTGCTTCTTCTGATACACTCATGCTCAATGCTAGACCAAATACTCTCAATTCCGCTGGCTCCACTGCTTCTTCTGGTACACTCATACTCAATAGTACAAGTTTTGTTTACTTAGATACTGGCTAGCTCGTGAGCTGCAAAATCTAATATAATTTCTTAATTTAGTATTGTATATTTTCTATCCTTGTGAATTTGAATGCATTGCTGAGCAGCTGGAATGCTTCTTTGCTCATTTGCTAGTTATCCTTATTTAAGGTGTATTTGCTTATTTTGAGGAACTTATCTGTCTTTTGTTGTTTCAGGAAAAGCAGTAACCTGGAATTTTAACAATATTGAAGAGTGGCTTGTCATGTTAACTAGCTTAGTCCTGGAGGGCTTATCTTCACTTTTTGAGCAGCTAGATTATCCCCTATTGGGAGTGGTGATGGCCATTGCTGGGTTGTTTGCTTGCACAGTTGAGATTGTCCTCAAAGCACGAACTGAACGAGTCACTATCGAGTGGAAGGGCTCTTTGCCTTTGTTCTATAGACACCGGCCAAATTATAAGCCATTTGGAAGCACAATTCTGTACTTTGGATTGGTTGCTGCAATCTGGCAATGCTTTCACTCTTCTTTGGGCCATTATTGTGCTCGTAAAAACTTAGAGAATCCCATTAAAATGACCATCACTATGTTTCTCTTTTGTATATGCTTGCTCTTCTCTAGAATTATCAAACAGTGCTCAATTGTGCCTGGTTCGCATAGAGATGATCCCTGAAGTGTTCTTTATTTTTTTCATTATTTCGCAACTAAAGGAGATAAAAGAAACCAGATATCTGTTTTTCAGTTATTTAATTTTTTGTCTGATCACCGTATCCAGAGCCCACTGGGTAATTTATCCACAACTAACTGACACTAGACACATTATTTTATGAGTCCCTGCCTACTGCGTAATGCACGGTTGGATATAACCAATACAATCCCAACTACGCGTTATTAGCTCTATTGTGTCCACTAGAACTTGATTGAAGACCAAAAAAGTTGGATGGATGTTTCTTGCCACCTCCAAATTTACCTTCTTTCTGTGCAGGTTTCCTACAACCTTTTGTTACACTCAGACCCAATCAATGCTGCTATTTTCCGAACCCATCATTCTAATAAACCTGTCTATTTAACATAAATTCATACAAAAGATTAGTGACAAAAAAGTACAGGGCACTAAAATGTTGCCCGAAACTATTGAAGAGCTTGACAGGTAGAATTTTTTTCATTTTTTAGATAAAGATTGTAGATTCTTTAGTTTATGCATCAAGCAATGTGCAAGTTGTGGTCTATAATACATGGATACTTCAATAGTAGGTGTTTCCCCGTATATGTGTTCCTATTTCTCCATGTCCATGCTACATAAATACTTTAATTTAGAAGGCTAACACTTCAATTAGAAGCCATGTTCTCATTTTCAGTATCCCCTATTGGTGTCCATGCTACCTAGATTGTGGATTTTTTTTTGCTGATTATAAATTGAGTTGCTTAAGCGAATTCAAATTCCTCGTTACTTACCAACATACATTGGTTATTTTTAGCTCCTTTGCCTGTCAGCACAGCATATTGATTAATAGACAGTTAAAGGGAATTAAAGAGAAGAACATTATTTAATTCTCTTTTATATGACAGAGAATAAAGAGTGGCTTATCATGTTCACTAATCTAGCAATCGAAGGTCTTCTGCAATTTTCGAGCATCTAGACCATGCCTTGATGGTTATGTTAATGGCAATTGTTGGTTTACTTATTTGCATTGCTGAGACGTTTTACAGAGCCAAGACATAACAAGTGAGCATGAAGTGGAGGAGTTGGCTGCCATGGTCGTATAGCCTTTATCCAAATCACAAGCTATTCGGAGCCACAGTTCAGTAATTAGGATTGGTAACTGCAACCTAGCAATGCTTCCATTCTTCACTGAGGTATTTTTATGCCTCTTAGAATTTGCAGAATCCCATTAAAATAACAATAACAATGTTCCTTCTACGCATATGCATATGATTTGCTGGGGTAACTACATGGAATTTTGGCGAAGAATGGCTCGCGATTTCCATCGTCTTAGTACTAGAGGTTTATCAGCAGTTTTTGAGCAGCTAGCGCACTCTATAATGGTTGTGGTTATGGCCTTCATGGGCTTCTTTGTTTGCATAGTTGAGAATGTCCTCAAAGCACGAACTGAGCAAGTCACAATGAAGTGAATCGGAGCTCTTTGCCTTGGTTCTATAGTCGTCATCCAAATAACAAGCCATTTGGAAGCACAATTTAGTTTTTTGGATTGATTGCTGGAATCTAGCAATGCTTTCAGTCTTCCGTGGGGTATTTTTATGCTCGGAAGCATTTGCAAAATCCCATTAAAATGACTGTCACTATGATCCTCTTTTTCATATGTTTGCTTGTTTCTAAACTTATAAAAAAGTACTCATCTGTGCCTCCTCCACGCAAAGAGGAACCTTGAAGTGATTTTCTTCATGTGGGTTTGTATGCACCAATCAAGCTAAACACTTTTCAGTATGGGTTGATTGTTACAACTTATGATCTGGATAATTAACTCACTTAGACTGTAAGTTCTACTATTATGGACATTATCCCTTCCCACCAATTAATAAAATTAAAGTTTCCATTACTTTTTTTTACTAATATGGAAGTCATACGATCTAATCTAAACATTGGTGGACTACATAATAAGGAAAATTCTCCTCTTTTAAATCAGATGGAAACAACAGTAATATTTAAATTTTACATTTTATAATACTCTTAAAAGAAATGACCCACTAGACCTCTACTTTACTAGTAAGTTTTCATATTTTTTTTGGTTAGGCGTAATCAGTGATGTTATTGACCTCAAATTCTCAAAAACTTTCTACATATCATTCTAATAAGCTAGTGGTCATTTAATTTCTGTGTCTGTCTATCACAAGTCCCTGGCATCTATACAAAAGAACAGTGATAATAAGAAGTTTTTGGAGAAATTGTCTATCCTTTGATGGTTGTGGTTATGGCTATTATGGGCTTCTTTGTTTGGTTAGTTCAATCCGGCGATGCATCCATTTTTTGTTGGGCTATTTTTATGCTCAAAGGAATTCAGATAGCCCCATTAACCCTGAAGCAGTCCTTTGACAATATGTATATATATATATATATGTGTATATATATATATATAGGGAGAGAGAGATGATTTTGAAAAAAAATTTCAGTTTATGATTTTCTCTGATGTTAGAAGAAAAATATAAATAAAGTAATACAGAGATAATTTTAATAATTTTTTTTAACATGATTTCAGTTCTTAATTAATTTTGTAAGAATACAAAGATGTTTTTTTTTTAACAAACGAGGCAAGGCCTAGGAGCAAATTACATCGCCACTAATGTATCGTAATAATCTCCGTTCTTATCGTGAATTAATAGCTGCTGAAGAAAAATAGGGGGAACCATCAACCGGTGGCACCCTGAATTGAGCTAGGGGCGTGAGAGGCCATGGAGCATACACAGAATCAGTCGTAAACATACTGGCAGCCTCTTTATTATCAACTTCCAAAATAATTCGATTGTAACTCAGTTCCCATGCAAGACGTAACCCCTCATACATGCCCCAGAGTTCAGCAGCCAAGGCTGAGCAGCTACCTAAGTTCGTGGACAAACTACCAAGCCAGTTTCCACACACATCCCGTAATACTCCTCCAGTTGTAGCCACGGATGCTGTGGCAAAATAAGCACCATCTGTATTCAGTTTCGTTCTTTTGTTTAAAGGATATCTCTTTTTTGTCAACTATTTTTTCCAAACAAATTATTTATTAAATTTTTAAATTTTTTACATTTTTGAGTTCTAAGAAATTCATAAAAATTTATTATGCGTTACCATTAAATTATTTTCTAGTTTATTTGATTTTAACAGAATTTATATTTAAAATATAATTAATAACTAAAAATAGTTAACTGATAGTTTTATATTTAAATAAGTAAAAAAAAATTGACTAGAACCACAAGTATCCTTAAGCCGGTATTGTTATTTACATTAATTAGTGATTGATTAATAAATCATTCTAGAAAATATTATATATTTATGTTAATTTTGTGTCACGATCCAAATTGAAAGTTATGATCAGCGTTAAAAAATGAGAATTCTTTCAAATCCAGAACTCGTAACAAACTTTAAAAATAAAATCACAAACAATAAACAAATAAAAATATGCCAGAATTAAAATCTTTAATTACTATAAAAGAAATCTTCATGAATGTCATATCATAATAAAAATATTCATACAGTATTCTGATACATAATTCTCAAAATCCAAAATAACACACTATTGATACAATACACTACTACTATAGTTTTCTAAAAAATAATAGAAGTTCAGATAATAAAACTACATAATCTAGTCAGGGCTAAAGAAAATCGGCGTAGAGCACTACTAGTGAGGTCTGGAGAAGAATCTCCTGAAAAAAATATTGAGGGGAGTTAGACCTCACTGAGTGAATTATTATAATATATATACATACACCTCCTAATGTCATATGCAATCAAGCATCAATATAAATATATAAATATAAACAGACATTTTACACAGACACTGAAATCCACTTTTATATATAATAAATGCTGAAAAACATTTATTTAAATGAAGGATCAAATAGAACTCTAGAAATTCATAACCTCAAACAAATATCTCACTAGCCATCAGGTTCACTTAATTTCAAAGTAATTCTCTTATTTCATTTTGGACAGTAGACTGACCCCGAAACATTAAGTCAACCGAGCTACCACAGTCTCACTGTCAATGTGATTGGCCCCAAGACACTATATCAACCGAGCTTCCACAATCACACTATTCAATCATTGAAATTCTCAATAATCAATAAATCAAACGTCACCTCAAATGATTTTACAAACTCAACCCTAAGATCTATAGCACAGGTACATACACAGTCCTAGTGCAGCCCACTAGATAGCATGTTCTATTGATATCCTTCAATAAAACTATATATTTATAGAAAATAATAAAATGCATACTTAAAATAAAATGGCATCTGATAAAGAAAAATATACCAGAAATATACCGAATGTATACTAAAAATATACCCGATAGACATGCCACACATATACCCAAAAATAAACCATGAATATACCAAAAATATACTAATTGTATATTGAAAATATAATGAGCATATTTGTTGCATAAATATCGAAATATACCAAAAATATATTGAAAGTATACCTAATATATACTAAATCATTTAATGAAATAATTAATATTAAGACATAAATACTTATAATGATGCATCTACATGCAATGTATATATAAAATAATAACTCATAAGTTTACGCTCCTCGAGACAGACTTGACGGATCTGGTTTGATAGGCCTCGGTCTTAGTACCGCTAAAAAAATAATGATAATATCAGAATAAATTCCTAACTCATACTTCTAAGAATTCTAAAGGAAGACTCGACCTAAGAATTCAAAACTCGATTAAACACAGAAACTCAGGATCGACCCGACGTCACGTTTTGCAAGAATTCCATCGAAAAATCAACAAAACCTCCCCTATAAAATGGATATCTCTCTACTAAAAATAGAGGCAATCATGCAAGAAACACACACTTCTAAAACACATAGTGCTCAATACCTTGGGTTGGGACCCCGAACAACACAATTCCCAACTGAAGTTCACAATACGCGATAAAAATAAATATTTAATAATAATATATTAAAATCATTAAAAATCCATAAAATTAATAATAAATCACAATATAATAAATTTAAAAATCAAAACACTAAATATACTTGTCATGACCCAAACTGGAGGTCATGACCGGCACTAGAAAACGGAAATTCTTTCGAATCCGGAACCCATAGCAAGCCTTAAAAGAATAAAACGTGCAATAGTTAAAATAAAGTATGTGCCATATTTAAATCTCAAACCAATATAATAAAAATATAACTCTTTCATATCATAAAATAAAATATATTAATACAATATTCAGAGAAAGGCCTTTGAATTAGAATCACATATAATAAATACTAAATACAACTCACTACTGCAGTTTTCTAGAGTACAATATAAAATTAAATAGATAATTTATATAAACAGGTCGAGGCTGAAGAAATCCAGCAAATAGGTCTACTGTTGAGGTTTGAAGAAGAAGACTCTCCTGTAAAAATATCAATTGAAGGGAGTTAGACCTCACTGAGTGAATTGTTATAATATATATATATGCATTTCCTAACGTCAAATGCATTCAAACATTCGTATATAATAAATATATATATAAGCAATTCACACAGATGCTGAAAATCACTTATATAATAATACTGAAAAACATAAGTTTATAAAGGATTAAATAGAACCCTATTTAATGCAACCTCGATTAATAATAATATCACTCTAGCCATATAGGATCACTTAATTAATTCCAAATAAATTCACTTATTCCATATTGTCACGACCCAAAACAGGGGCCATGACCGGCGCTAGGGAACGGGAATTCTTTCGAATCCGGAACCCGTAGCAAGCCTAAAAATAAAATAAATCATGTCATAATAACAGTAACAATATAATATGCAGCGGAAAATAAAAATCATAATATCATAATATTATTCACATCAACTGGATTTAAATCAAATCTCATCTCATAGATATATAATCTCTTTAATACAAATCCAGTTTCAATATAATACATCTCTTTAAAATAAAATACATGAAATCTAATATTGTAATTCACAACTACTGCAGTGTCTAGATAAAATAAATAAGACTCAAGTAGATAATTTACACAAAGAAGCCGGGGCGGAAGAAATCCGGCGTATCGACCTGCTACTGAGGTCTGAAGAAGTTGACTCTCCTGAAAAATAGTCAACGGAGGGGAGTCAGACCTCACTGAGTGAATTACTATAATATATATACATACATACTAAGTGATAATGCATACAGTCAACAGTATATATAATATGTATATATATAGGCAATTGCACACAGATGCAATAAAATCATTTTATATATATTTTCATTAAAAATCATCTTTTATGAAGGATCACATAGAACCCTAGAATAACGCAACCTCAGAAAATAGTGTTAAACAACACTCTAGCCATACAGGCTCACTTATTCCAAGTATATCCACTTAATCCATTTAGACAGTAGACTGGCCCCGAGACACTAAGTCAACCGAGCTCCAGCACTCTGACTGCCAGTGTGATTGGCCCCGAGACACTTGGTCAACCGAGCTCCAGCAATCACACCCACAAACCACATCTCACATATCGATAATCATAATCAAATCAATATCCACAAATAAGTTAGTAATATAGCCTAAATACTATAGGCGTACCGGTACGTACTTGGTCCTAGTGCTGCCCACTAGGTAGCATGTTCTATTGATATCCTTCATCATTAATAATGTAAAACATTCATTCACAAAAATAAATGATGCATGAATGTAAATGAAATAGCAATATAAACCATATATATATACCGGAAATATACCAAAAGTAAACCAAGTATATTTCGAGTATATATATGTCAAATAAATCCAGTCAAATCATAAATTAAACTAAAAATATATTTAAAAATATTTTAAATATATTTTATTAACAAAACATGTATATAATTTAATATATACCAAAAATAAACCAAAAATATACTTAATGTAAACTTAAGAAATAATCAAATTATTCATGCATATTTAATCAACATAAAACATGCATTTCTAAATCATGCATCCTAAGCATATATATATAGTATAGTAACTCATCTAATACGCTCCACGAGACAGGTCCGACGGGCCTGGTCCACTAGCCCTCGGTCTCGGCGCAACTAAACAAGAAATAAATAATCGACATCAGAATAACCCTAACAGAAATCCTAGAATTCAACCTAGAGTATTAAACACAGAATCAAAAATTATGGTTCGATTGGACATCACGTTTTACGAGAATTCTACCAAAAATCCGGCAGAACCTCCCCTGTAAAATGGACATCTCTCTACTCAAAAGAGTAGAGCCGACCCTGCAAAGAAATACACTTCGAAAAACAAGCTCAACACAATCAAAATCCCACGGTCGGACTCCAAACTACAGTCCACCGACCGGGGTCCACAAACACAGAACAACTCTAGATATACCAAAAATATCCTTAAAACCTAGAAATACATCTCATAGGTAGAAATTACATAATTAACCTTAAAACACTGTAAAAACCGATAAAAACTTATTTTATTAGAAAAACCGTATATTATATATATAATTGAAAATAATTCACGAAAAATAGTATTAATTAGTTAAAAATACTAAATAATTTGTAGAAATCATTTTTATACCTTAAATAACTATTAAAACCAATTAAATTACATTTTTAGACAATTTAGGGTAAAATTACCAAAATACCCTTATATATATAAATATACTTAAATTACTTCAAAAATTCACCAAAAATCATTCAATTATCCAAAATTAATTTTCTCAACATATTTATCAATAATATCAATAATTAAACTCAATTAACCAATTAATTTCCATTTAAAACACAATTAACCCTAATTTCTCAAAATCACATAAACTTCAATAATTCAAAATAAATACTTAGAAATACATAAAAATTCCAAATAAATTCCTATAATTCATTTCAACACCTAATTTAACCATAAACTCCAATTTCATAATTTAAATAATTAATTTCCGAAAATTAGGAAATAATATTAAAATATTCAAAAATACCCAAAAATCCAAAAAATCTCCAAAAATTCTAAAAAAATTCATACATGTATATTGAGCTACTAGGAACAACATTTGTGAAGGAAGTTTTCATGAATCAATCAATTAGAAGCTCAAAAAAATCAAAAACCCTAATAGGCCGAAATTGACAAAATCGAAACCTAAGCAATTCTAGACCATTTTAGCTCAAACCAAAGCTAGAATCACACTCACCGGAGCTCAAGGAGAAGAAAGAGACCGGCGGTGTCACAAACGGTGGTCGGAATCGACGTGATCGACGATGGATCGATTTTCGGCTTCTCCGGCCAAAATCGACTTCCAAGCGCCGGAAACGGCTACCTCAAACGGCGGAAAAGGTTGGGGAAGGCGGTGGCACACCGGACGGCACACCCACGGTGAAGAAACGGCAGTAGCAGTGACCAGACGGCGAGGAGAAGGATCGGGAGGAAGAAGAAGACTTGGGGGGCAAAATGGTAATTTTCCAATTCTTTTGATTTTTGATGTATATATGTATATATATATACTTTATACTATATATTAAAATAATATTAAATTACACACATCAAATATACACCACACACATAAATTTTAATATTTTAATAATTTATACTAAATAAAATTAATTAAATAACAATAAAACAAATAAATAATTAATAAAATATTAGGGTAATAATAAACCCTAATTAAATAAATATACACACACAGGCTTTATTTAATAATTTAAAAATACGCATGAGTTCATGCAAGTCCGAAAATATATTTAAAATAATTAATAATACATTGTTTACGTGAAAATTTCCCCGAAAATGCAAGTCCCGGGAAAATTTTACGTAAAACACTGAAAATAATACACAGTAATTAAAATAGGTTTTAAATACATATTAACTCGTAAAAATATCATATAAAATATAGAAATTATTAACACTGCATATCCCGGTACAGTGTAAAAATATTTTAAAAACACGGGATATTACAGTCTTCCCCCCTTACAGGAATTCGTCCCCGAATTCCAGAAAACAAGATTACAGAATCAAGAAGGAAAGAGATACGGGTAAGAAGCTCGCATCTCAGCTTCAATCTCCCACGTATGCTCTTCAACTCTGTCGCTACGCCACAGAACCTTGACCATCAGAATCTGCTTCGATCGCAACTGTCGAACTTGAAAATCAACGATCGCCACAGGTTCTTCCACAAACGTCAAATCTTCACTCACTTCCACACTGTCAGGCTGCAACACATGTGAAGGGTCTGAGATATACTTCCTCAACATCGAGATATGAAATACTGGATGCACCTATGACATACTCGGAGGCAAATCCAACCGATATGCAACAATGCCAACTCTCTCCAGAATTTCAAACGGTCCAATATATCTCGGTGCTAACTTACCCTTCCTGCCAAATCTCATCACACCCTTCATCGGAGATACCTTCAGAAAAATGAAATCTCCAACCTGAAACTCCACATCTCTGCGCCTAGGATCCGCATAACTCTTCTGTCTACTAACTGCGGTCTCTAATCTGCGCTTAATCACGACGACTTTCTCTGCAGCATCCTGAACCATCTCTAGTCCAGTCAAAGCTCTCTCACCAATCTCATCCCAACTCAACGGGGATCTACACTTCCTTACATACAACGCCTCGTATGGTGCCACGCCAATACTGCTATGGTAGCTGTTATTATATGCAAACTCAACAAGCGGCAAATGATCATCCCAGCTACCTCCCAAATCCAAGACACACATCCTCAACATATCTTCCAGTGTCTGGATCGTCCTCTCAGACTGGCCATCTGTCTGAGGATGAAAAGAAGTACTAAAATCCAACCTAGTGCCCATCGTTTCCTGCAACTTCTGCCAAAAACGAGAAGTAAACACCGAACCTCTATCTGATACAATGGACACAGGTACTCCATGAAGGCACACAATATGCTTCACATACAACTTCGCCAATCTAGCAACTGAATATATGGCTTTCACAGGCAAGAAATGTGCAAACTTCGTCAACCTGTCTACAATCACCCAGATGGAATCGTATCCATCCTTCGAACGAGGTAAACTGACCACAAAATCCATAGCTATCCTTTCCCACTTCCACTCGGGAATAGGAAGAGGCTAAAGCTTCCCAGAAGGCTTCTGATGTTCGGCTTTCACTTGCTGACACGTCAAGCACTTAGCAACATAATCGATGACATCCTTCTTCAATCCATCCCACCAGTATAAATCTCTGATACTGTGGTACATCTTGGTAACACCCGGATGAACGCTGTAGGCTGTAGAATGTGCTTCCTCTAAAATCTCCTCTCTCAAATCATCCACATCAGGAACACATAATCTACCACTGATCCACAACTCACCGCCATTATCGAGTGTGAAATCAGTGAACTTCCCTGCTCTGACATTCTCTGCAAGCTCTTCTAGAATAGGATCTCGGCTCTGAGCTGCTTTAATCCTATCCCTTAGTACAGATCGCACTTTAAACTGAGCTAGCAGTCCACCTGATCTGCTAATCTTCATCATTAGACCTTGATCCACCAACAAATGCAACTCCTGGATCAATGGTCTCCTCTCAACACCGATGTGAGCAAGACTACCTGAGGACTTCCTACTCAAGGTATCTGCTACAACATTAGCTTTACCCGGATGGTAAAGAATCTCGTAATCATAATCCTTCAACAATTCCAACCATCTCCTCTGCCTCAGATTCAAATCTCTCTGCTGAAAAATGTACTTAAGGCTCTTGTGATCAGTAAATATCTCACAAGTCACCCCATACAGATAATGTCTCCAAATCTTCAAAGCAAAGATCACTGCAGCCATCTCTAAATCATGTGTAGGATAGTTCTGCTCATGCTTCTTCAACTGCCTCGAAGCATAGGCTATCACCCTTCCATTCTGCATCAACACACAACCAAGACCAATTCTAGAGGCATCACAGTAAACTGTGAACTTATCCACACTATTAGGCAAAGCTAATACTGGCGCTGTGGTCAACTTCTCCTTCAATAATTGAAAACTGTTCTCACAAGCTTCTGACCACTCGAATCTAACATTCTTCTGAGTCAAGCGAGTCATAGGGGCTGCAATCCTGGAAAAATCCTGCACAAACCGCCTATAATACCCGGCTAAACCCAGAAAACTCCGAATCTCAGTAACAGAAGTAGGTCTAGGCCATTCAGATACTGCCTCAATCTTCTGTGGATCAACCTGAATACCTTCTTTAGACACTACGTGTCCAAGAAAAGAAACACTCTCCATCCAGAAATCACACTTCGAGAATTTAGCATAAAGCTGATGATCTCTCAGTGTCTGTAGTACAATCCTCAAATGATATACATGCTCTTCCATACTCCTCGAATATACTAGTATATCATCAATGAAGACTACCATAAACTGATCCACATACGGTCTGAATACCTTGTTCATCAGGTCCATAAAAGCTGCTGGTGCATTAGTCAAACCAAAAGACATCACCAGAAACTCATAATGGCCATATCGAGTGCGGAATGTTGTCTTAGGAATATCAGATTCACTAATCCGCAACTGATGATAACCCAACCTCATATCAACCTTAGAAAAGAACTGTGCACCCTGTAACTGATCAAACAAGTCATCTATCCTCGGGAGAGGATACTTGTTCTTCACCGTCACCTTATTCAACTCTCTGTAGTCAATGCACAGTCTCAGAGTACCATCCTTCTTCTTCACAAACAAGACTGGTGCACCCCAAGGAGAAACACTAGGTCTGATAAAACCTTTATCCAACAACTCTTGCAACTGCTCCTTCAACTCTCTCAACTCTGCAGGAGCCATACGATAGGGTGGCATAGATATAGGAGTAGTACCTGGAACCACATCTATACAGAACTCAATCTCTCTGTGAGGTGGTAAACCTGGCAACTCCTCGGGAAAAACATCAGGAAACTCACAAGCAACCGGAACATCTGTGAGTGACAACTTCTCTACTGACGTATCCCTGACCAATGCCAAATACCCCTGACAACCTTTCCTCAACAACTTCCTAGCTGTAATAGCAGAAATAAGATTCTGAGGTGCTGAACTCCTATCACCAACAAACTTAAATTCTACTTCACCAGGAATTCTGAAAGTCACCTCCTTATTCCTGCAATCTACCACGGCGAAGTGCTGAGATAACCAATCCATTCCCAAAATAACATTGAATTCCATCACATCCAACAAAATCAAATCAATGGGTAATTCTCTATCTCCCACGAGAACTGGACAACCAGAAAGAACAATATTGGCGTCCAAGGAATCACTCAGAGGAGTGGCAACAGACAAAGGAAAAGCCATCCTCGAAGCTTGCCAACAAGATTTAGAAGCAAAAACAGGAGAAACAAACGAATGCGTGGCACTCGGATCAAACAAAACCCATGCATCCAGGTAACAAACAGAAACAATACCTGCCACGACTGCATTAGATGCCTGAGCATCCTGCTGAGTCAGATGAAAAACTCTGGCCTGACCTCGACCTCCCTGCTGACTGGTAGAAGCCTGGCCAACACCTTTGGCACCCCCTCTAGTACCTCTACCACGACTCTGCTGTGGAACAAACTGAGTGGAACTCTGATGCTGGGCTGGTGGTAACTGAAATGGCACGGGTGCTGCATTAGCAATCGACTGCTGTGGGAATCGCGAAATCTGCTACTGCTGATACCCGAAATAAGGACACGATCTGGCAAAATGTCCTGTCTGCCAGCATCTGAAGCATGTCAGTGGTGTCAGATAACACGGTCCCTGATGGACTCTACCACAAGTCTGACAAACACTGGCCGCTGATCCAGAACTACGACCACTGCTGCTGCTCGAAGCACCTGACCCAAATCTGAATGATCTACACTGACCTCCACGGCCATGTCTACTGCTCCGATGCACTCGCTGCTGCTGTCTCTGACTCTGCTGAGTTGAACCTCGCTGCTGACTACTCGAACCAACATGAAAACTCGAATATGGAGTAGCCTGCAATCCACTCGACTGAACTCCCAACTGGTAATAATCAGGCATCGCTCCCTGCCTAACTAGCCTCAGCTCAATCTCCTTGGCTAACTCAATCACAGACTCGAGAGTAAGACCTGCTGTAGGCATACCAGCAAAAGCTGAACCCAAACCAGTAACATATGTAGTGACTGCAAAATACTGATCTCGCATCAGATCCTCGGCATATCTACCCAGACGAAGAAACTCTCGGGTATACTCCTCTACAGATCGATCTCCATGAGAAATACTGGTCAATCAAAGACGATAGCTCAAACGAAAAGGCTCTGGATAAAATCTCCTCATAAATCGCTCTCGAAACTGAGCCCACGTCATCGTCATCATATAGGGCTGGATCATTTGAATGAACCAATCTAGAGCTGGTCCCTCGATAGATAACTCAACGATCATGATCCGCTGGTACTCGGTATGAGCAGTCCGAGTCCTAGTCTCAATCGCATGCAGAAAATCTAATGGATCAGAAGTACCATCAAAAGCAATCCTGCCAACTCGGGCATAAAATAAAGCTGCCTCAGGGTCAGACATACCCTGCTGATAGGCAGGCTGAATAGGCTGAACAACTGGAGGAACAGGCACATCAAACTCAGGCTCAACAGGCTCCTCGTCCTGTAACTCTCTTTGCCTACGGCGACTTGTAGCTCCTCGAGGTCTACCTCTGCCACGACCTCTACGTCTAACTGGCTGCTCAGGAGGTAAAACCTCATCCTGAAAAGACTCATCATCCTCGGCCTCAACGACCGGTGGAGCGACACGCGCTCGCCTCCTCATTCTGAAAAGACAAACGAAAAGATTCAGACAAAACAGACAACGGAGGAATAACGCTGAAAACTACAGCAAGGAATACTTATCAAGACATACTCGAACCTAATACACTGCAGTAGTCCAACAGAAAAACACAACTTTAAAACTAGGGCCACAACTCACAGAACTAAGCCCTGACACAGAACTCTGCTCTGATACCAACTTTGTCACGACCCAAAACAGGGGCCATGACCGGCGCTAGGGAACGGGAATTCTTTCGAATCCGGAACCCGTAGCAAGCCTAAAAATAAAATAAATCATGTCATAATAACAGTAACAATATAATATGCAGCGAAAAATAAAAATCATAATATCATAATATTATTCACATCAACTGGATTTAAATCAAATCTCATCTCATAGATATATAATCTCTTTAATACAAATCCAGTTTCAATATAATACATCTCTTTAAAATAAAATACATGAAATCCAATACTGTAATTCACAACTACTGCAGTGTCTAGATAAAATAAATAAGACTCAAGTAGATAATTTACACAAAGAAGCCGGGGCGGAAGAAATCAGGCGTATCGACCTGCTACTGAGGTCTGAAGAAGTTGACTCTCATGAAAAATAGTCAACGGAGGGGAGTCAGACCTCACTGAGTGAATTACTATAATATATATACATACATACTAAGTGATAATGCATACAGTCAATAGTATATATAATATGTATATATACAGGAAATTGCACACAGATGCAATAAAATCATTTTATATATATTTTCATTAAAAATCATCTTTTATGAAGGATCACATAGAACCCTAGAATAACGCAACCTCAGAAAATAGTGTTAAACAACACTCTAGCCATACAGGCTCACTTATTCCAAGTATATCCACTTAATCCATGTAGACAGTAGACTGGCCCCGAGATACTAAGTCAACCGAGCTCCAGCACTCTGACTGCCAGTGTGATTGGCCCCGAGACACTTGGTCAACCGAGCTCCAGCAATCACACCCACAAACCACATCTCACATATCGATAATCATAATCAAATCAATATCCACAAATAAGTTAGTAATATAGCCTAAATACTATAGGCGTACCGGTACGTACTCGGTCCTAGTGCTGCCCACTAGGTAGCACGTTCTATTGATATCCTTCATCATTAATAATGTAAAACATTCATTCACAAAAATAAATGATGCATGAATGTAAATGAAATAGCAATATAAACCATATATATATACCGAAAATACACCAAAAGTAAACCAGGTATATTTCGAGTATATATATGTCAAATAAATCCAGTCAAATCATAAATTAAACTAAAAATATATTTAAAAATATTTTAAATATATTTTATTAACAAAACATGTATATAATTTAATATATACCAAAAATAAACCAAAAATATACTTAATGTAAACTTAAGAAATAATCAAATTATTCATGCATATTTAATCAACATAAAACATGCATTTCTAAATCATGCATCCTAAGCATATATATATAGTATAGTAACTCACCTAATGCGCTCCACGAGACAGGTCCGATGGGCCTGGTCCACTAGCCCTCGGTCTCGGCACAACTAAACAAGAAATAAATAATCGACATCAGAATAACCCTAACAGAAATCCTAGAATTCAACCTAGAGTATTAAACACAGAATCGAAAATTAGGGTTCGATTGGACATCACATTTTACGAGAATTCTATCAAAAATTCGGCAGAACCTCCCCTGTAAAACGGACATCTCTCTACTCAAAAGAGTAGAGCCGACCCTGCAAAGAAATACACTTCGAAAAACAAGCTCAACACAATCAAAATCCCATGGTCGGACTCCAAACTACAGTCCACCGACCGGGGTCCACAAACACAGAACAATTCTAGATATACCAAAAATATCCTTAAAACCTAGAAATACATCTCATAGGTAGAAATTACATAATTAACCTTAAAACACTGTAAAAACCGATAAAAACTCATTTTATTAGAAAAACCGTATATTATATATATAATTGAAAATAATTCACGAAAAATAGTATTAATTAGTTAAATATACTAAATCATTTGTAGAAATCATTTTTATACCTTAAATAACTATTAAAACCAATTAAATTACATTTTTAGACAATTTAGGGTAAAATTACCAAAATACCCTTATATATATAAATATACTTAAATTACTTCAAAAATTCACCAAAAATCATACAATTATCCAAAATTAATTTTCTCAACATATTTATCAATAATATCAATAATTAAACTCAATTAACCAATTAATTTCCATTTAAAACACAATTAACCCTAATTTCTCAAAATCACATAAACTTCAATAATTCAAAATAAATACTTAGAAATTCATAAAAATTCCAAATAAATTCCTATAATTCATTTCAACACCTAATTTAACCATAAACTCCAATTTCATAATTTAAATAATTAATTTCCGAAAATTAGGAAATAATATTAAAATATTCAAAAATACCCAAAAATCCAAAAAATCTCCAAAAATTCTAAAAAAATTCATACATGTATATTGAGCTACTAGGAACAACATTTGTGAAGGAATTTTTCATGAATCAATCAATTAGAAGCTCAAAAAAATCAAAAACCCTAATAGGCCGAAATTGACAAAATTGAAACCTAAGCAATTCTAGACCATTTTAGCTCAAACCAAAGCTAGAATCACACTCACCGGAGCTCAAGGAGAAGAAAGAGACTGGCGGTGTCAAAAACGGTGGCCGGAATCGACGTGATCGACGATGGATCGATTTTCAGCTTCTCTGGCCAAAATCGACTTCCAAGCGTCGGAAACGGCTACCTCAGGCGGCGAAAAAGGTTGGGGAAGGCGGTGGCACATCGGATGGTACACCCACGGTGAAGAAACGGTAGTAGCAGCGATCGGACGGCGAGGAGAAGGATCGGGAGGAAGAAGAAGACTTGGGGGGCAAAATGGTAATTTTCCAATTCTTTTGATTTTTGATGTATATATGTATATATATATACTTTATACTATATATTAAAATAATATTAAATTACACACATCAAATATACACCACACACATAAAATTTAATATTTTAATAATTTATACTAAATAAAATTAATTAAATAACAATAAAACAAATAAATAATTAATAAAATATTAGGGTAATAATAAACCCTAATTAAATAAATATACACACACAGACTTTATTTAATAATTTAAAAATACGCATGAGTTCATGCAAGTCCGAAAATATATTTAAAATAATTAATAATACATTGTTTACGTGAAAATTTCCCCGAAAATGCAAGTCCCGGGAAAATTTTACGTAAAACACTGAAAATAATACACAGTAATTAAAATAGGTTTTAAATACATATTAACTCGTAAAAATATCATATAAAATACAGAAATTATTAGCACTGCATATCCCGGTTCAGTGTAAAAATATTTTAAAAACACGGGATATTACACATATGGATAGTGGACTGGCCCTGAGACCCTAAGTCAATCGAGCTCCAGCAGTTTGACTGTCAATGTGATTGGCCCCGAGATACTAGGTCAACCAAGCTCCAGCAACTACACTACTAATCATATCAGTCTCAAATCAATCAATCAATCATATCATTCTCAATCAAATCATAATCACCATAATTAATTTTTACTCAACCCTAAATCTATCGCACCAGTACATACACAGTCCTAGTACTGCCCACTAAGTAGCACGTTATATCGATATCCTTCATTTAAAATAAAACATACATACGGAAAAATAAATAATGCATAATGACATTTATAATAGCAAAATAAACCATATATATACTAGAAATGTGCCTAAAATAAATAAAGTATATTTTGAGTATATATATGTAAGATAAATTCAAATCAAACATGAAATATACCAAAAATAAACCAATAATATACTTAAAAATAATTTAAGTATAAATCAATATTATAACATGTATTTATTTAGAAATATATCAAAAATATACTAAAAATATACCTAAGTATACTTAAGCATTTATTGAAACATTTTATGAATAATCACAATCAAAATATGTATATGTTATAAAACATGCATCCTAAATGCAATGTATACATAAAATAACAACTCACAAGTTTGCGCTCCACGAGACTGGTTCGATGGGCCCGATCCACTAAGCCTCAATCTTAGTACAACTAAAGAATAAAATAATAACGAATATCAAGATAATTCTAACTTAAACCTCTAAAGAGATTCAATCTAAGATTACAGAACACGAAATTTCAAAGTTGACCCGATGTCGCATTTTACGAGAATCCTACCAAAAATTCAGCAGAACCTCCTCTGTAAAATGGACATCTCTCTACTAAAAAGTAGAGTCGATCCTGTAAGAAAAACACACTTTTAAAATCAAAACACAACCCTCGGTTGGGATCTCAAACTGCACAATTTTCTAACCGGATCCACAATTTATCAAAAATACAAATAATATAATAAATATATTTAAAATCAATAAATTCCATAAATATCCTCAAAATATCAAAATATTACATATTTAACACTAAAACACTAAATATACTTAATTTCACAATAATTACCTAAAAATCCCAAAATAATAATATAATATTATTAAAATCAAATTTTCCAATAAGTACACATAAAATAATAATAATAATTCATTTTATAAATCAAAATAACTTAATTAACCCAAATATATAACAAAAAGTTATAAAAACCCATTTTATTACCAAAATAATATATAATATATTATTTGAAAACAATTTTTGAAAATTAGTATTAATTAGTTAAAAATAGTAAATAATTTTTAAAAATCATTTTAATACCTTAAATAATTATAAAACCAACTAAAACATAATATTTAGCTATAATTTTAAAAAAATTACATATTTAACCTAATAATTCAAAATATCCATAATAATACTAATATTACTCAAAAATTCTATAAAAATCATATAAAATCATAAAAATTATTATCTCAACACTAAAATTAATAAAATTTTATAATAACACCAAATTTATAATTTAATAAATTAATTTAAAAAAATTCAATAAATATTAATAAAATATTCAAAAATTCACAAAAATTAAAATAAATTCCAAAAATTCAAAAAAAAAAATTTTCCATGAAGATCAAGCTACTAGAAACAACTTTTCTTAAGGGAGTTTGTATAAATCAACCAAAACTTAACTCAAAAAAATAAAAAACATAAAAGCTTAAAACCAAAAA
Organism: Mallotus nudiflorus; assembly: GCA_947683625.1. Taxonomy (NCBI): domain Eukaryota; kingdom Viridiplantae; phylum Streptophyta; class Magnoliopsida; order Malpighiales; family Euphorbiaceae; genus Mallotus; species Mallotus nudiflorus. Next base: position 298,780 of record CANTUR010000488.1, read on the forward strand.
ATTGAAAAAACTCACAAATGATCGAGTTTAAGCTCAAACGGAGCTTGGAAAAAGGACCACCAGAGCTTAGGGAGTCGATAGAGACCGACGATGCTTGAAATAGTGGTCGAAAAAGCAACCGATGAGAAAGAGAAGTCCACTGTTGCTGCTATTATTTTTGCTTTCTCCGGTGAGCTTCCGACGAGCAAACGGCGATGGGAAGAATGGGGAAGAAGGTGGTGGCCGGCCGAAAGCAAGGGAGGCACACTGATGGTGAAAGAATCAAACGTGCGGGGGGAAGAGATGAAGTTACAGTGTTTGTTTGTGTTTTTGTGTTTGTTTGAATGTTTGTATGTATATATGTATATATATTATTAATAACTTTATAATATAACTATATAATATAATACTATATAATTTATTTTTTTTGTCAAAGAATCTCCACCACACAAATATATATATATTAATATATATAGACACACACACAAATATACACATACATTAACATAAAATAACATTTACATAAACAATAAATAATAATAATAATACAATAATGTAATTTAATAAAAATAATAATATTAAAATAATAATGCACATAAATTAATGTTATTAAAATAATATTATCTGAAAAGTAGTAAATATAAATAACGCAATGTAAATGTTCAAAATAATGAGTTTCAAAATAATATATTTACATAGAAAAATTAATTAAACATAAAATAATAGTAATTAATTACAAAATAGTAAAATAATTAAATTTAACTTTTAAATTTTTTATTAACACTGCATATCTCATTATATAATAAAATAATTTAAAAACTAGGGTTATTACAATCTCCCCATCTTATAGGAATTCGTCCCCGAATTCAAAGAAAGAATAATTACAAAAATCAAAAAGAAAAGAAATACGGGTAAGAAGCTCGCATCACAGCTTCAGTCTCCTAGGTATGCTCTTCTACATTGTTGCTTTGCCACAACACCTTGACCATCAAAATCTGCTTCAAACGTAACTATCGAACTTGATAATTCACGATCGCAATAGGTTCTTCCACAAACATCAAGTCTTCACTCACTTCCACACTATCAGGTTGCAACATGTGTGAAGGGTCTGAAATATACTTCCTCAGCATCAAGATATGGAACACTGGATGCACTTGAGACAAACTCAGAGGCAAAGCCAATTGATATGCAACAGTGCCAACTCTCTTCAGAATCTTAAAGGGTCCAATATACCTCAGTGCTAGCTTACCCTTCCTACCAAATCTTATCACGTCCTTCATAGGAGACACCTTTAGAAACACATAGTCTCCTATTTAGAACTCCACATATCTGCATCTAGGATACACATAGCTCTTTTGTCTGCTAACTACAGTCCCTAGTCTCCTCTTGATCACAATAACCTTCTCTACAGCATCCTGAGCTATCTCAAGTCCAGTCAATGCTCTATCCCTAATCTCATCCCAACTCAGAGGGGATCTACACTTCCTTCTATACAAAGCCTCATATGGTGCCATTCCAATACTGTTATGGTAGCTATTATTATAAGCGAACTCCACAAGTGGCAAATGATCATCCCAGCTACCTCCCAGATCTAAAACACACATCCTTAACATATCTTCCAGTGTCTGGATCATCCTCTCAGACTGACCATCTGTCTGAGGATGAAAAGCATTACTGAAATCCAACCTGGTGCCCATTGCTTCCTACAACTTCTGCCAAAAACAAGAAGTAAACACTGAACCTTTATCTAACATAATGGACACAAGTACTCCATGAAGGCACACAATATGCTTCATATACAGCTTCGTCAATCTAGCTACAAAATAAGTGTCTTTCATAGGTAAAAAATGTGCAGACTTCGTCAACCTGTCCACAATTACCCAGATGGAATCGTATTCATACTTGGAACAAGGTAAACTAACCATAAAATCCATAGCAATCCTTTCCTACTTCCACTCAGAAATAGGAAGAGGTTGAAGCTTCCCAGAAGGCTTTTGATGTTCAGCTTTCACCTGTTGACACGTTAAACACTTAGCAACATAATCAGCTACATCCTTCTTCAGTCCATCCCACCAGTATAAGTCTCTGATACTATGGTACATCTTAGTGACACTTAGATGTACGTTGTAGGTTGTAGAATGTGCTTCCTCAAAGATCTCTTCTCCTAAATTATCCATATCAGGAACACACAATCTACCACTGATCCACAAAACACCATCATAATCAAGTGTGAAATTAGTCAACTTCCCTGCTGAAATATTCTTTACAAGCTCTTCCAAAATAGGATCTCGGCTCTGAGCTACCTTAATCCTATCTCTTAACACATATCACACCTTAAACTGAGCTAGTAGTCCACCAGATCTACTTATCTTCATCATCAAACCTTGATCCACTAATTCATGCAACTCTTGGATCAACGATCTCCTCTCCACACTAATGTGAGCAAGACTACCTGAGGACTTCCTACTCAAGGCATCTGCTACCATATTAGCCTTGCCTGGATGATAAAGGATCTCACAATCATAATCTTTTAATAGTTCCAACCATCTCCTCTGCCTCAGATTTAGATCTCTCTGCTAGAAAATGTACTTAAGGCTCTTGTGATCAGTAAAAATCTCACAAGTCACCCCATACAGATAATGTCTCCAAATCTTGAGAGCAAAGATTACTGTAGCCATCTCTGGGTCGTAAGTAGGATAATTTTGTTCATGCTTCTTCAACTGCCTCAAAGTATAAGCTATCACCCTACCATGCTGCATCAACACACAACCTAGGCTAACTCTAGAGGCATTATAATACACTGTGAACTTATCTACTCCATTAAGCAAAGCCAAAACTGGAGCTGTGGTCAATTTATCCTTCAACAACTGAAAACTGTTCTCACAGGCATCTGACCACTTAAACTTCACATTCTTCTAAGTTATGTGAGTCATAGGAGCTGCAATTCTAGAAAAATCCTACCCAAACCTCCTATAATACCCAGCTAAACCTAGAAAACTTTGAACCTCTATAACTGAAGTCAGTTTAGGCCACTTAGACACTGCCTCAATCTTCTGTGGATCAACCTAGATACCATCTTTAGACACCACGTGTCCAAGGAATGCAACACTTTCCAACTAAAAATCACACTTCGAGAATTTAGCATAAAGCTGATGTTCTCTCAATATCTGTAGTGCAGACCTCAAGTGATAAACATGCTCCTCCATACTCTTTGAATACACCCATATATCATCGATGAAAACTACTATAAACTGATCCATATATTGTCTGAATACCCTATTCATCAAATCCATAAAAGCTATTGGTGCGTTAATCAACCCAAAAGACATAACCAAAAACTTATAGTAGCCATAATGAGTGCGGAATGCCATTTTAAGAACATTGACTTCTCTAATCCGTAACTGATGATAACCTGACCTCAAATTGATCTTAGAAAAAAACTATGCACCTTGAAGCTGATCAAACAAGTCATCTATCCTCAGAAGAGGATACTTGTTCTTTATTGTCACCTTGTTCAGCTCTCTGTAGTCAATACACAGTCTCAGGGTACCATCCCTCTTCCTTATAAATAGGACTGGTGCACCCCAAAGAGAAACACTGGGTCTGATAAAACCCTTATCCAGTAATTCTTACAACTGCTCCTTCAACTCTTTCAACTCTGCAGGAGCTATTCTGTAGGGTGGCATCGAAATAAGGGTAGTGCCTGGAACCACATCTATACATAACTTAATCTCTCTGTGAGGTGGTAAACCTCGCAACTCCTCAGGAAAAACATCAAGAAACTTATAGGCAACAGGAACATCTGTGAGTGACAACTCCTCTACTGAAGTATCCTTGACTAATGCCAAATAACCTTGATAACCCTTCCTCAACATCTTCATAGTCGTGATAACGGAGATGAGATTCTGAGGTGCAAAACTCTTATCACCAACAAACTTAAACTCTTCTTCATCAGGAATTTTAAAAATCATCTCTTTACTCCGACAATCCACAATGACATAGTGTTGAGACAACTAATCCATCCTGAGGATAACATCAAATCCATCACATTCAACAACACTAACTCAGCAGGCAATTCTTTACCTCCGATGAAAATTGGACAACCAGAAAGAATAACATTGGCATCCAAAGAATCGCTTAGAGGAGTGGCGACAGACAAAGGAAAATCCATATTTGAAGCTTACCAATAAGACTTGGAAGCAAAAATAGGAGATATAAAGGAATGCGTGACACCCGGATCAAACAAAACCCAAGCATCTAGATAAAAAATGGGAATAATACCTACCACAACTACATTAGATGCCTGAGCATTCTGCTAAGTGTGATGGAAAACTCTAGCTTGACCTCGACCTCTCTGCTGAATGGTAGAAGCCTAATCAAAATCTCTGGCACCTCCTCTAGTACCTCTACCATGTCCCTGCTAAACAACAATCTAAGTAGAACTCGGGTACTGAGCTGGAGGTAACTAAAAAGGAATTGGTGCTGCATTAGCAATCGAATGCTATGAAAATCGTGGAATCTACTGTGGCTGATAACTATAATAGGGACATAATCTAGCATAGTGTACCATCTATTTGAATCAAAAACAAGTCAGTGGTGTCATGTAACACGGTCCCTGATGGACTCTACCACACATCTGATAAACACTAACAGCTGACTCAGAACTGCGACCATTGCTACTACTCGAAGCACCTGACCCAAATCTAATCAATCTGCGCTAACCTCCATGGCCATGTCTACTACTCCTGTGTACTCTCTACTACTGTCTCTGGCTCTACTACACTAAGCCTCTCTGCTGACTACTCAAACCAATCTGAAAACTCGAGTATGAAGTAGTCTGAAATCCTCCTAACTGAGTGCCCAGCTAGTAATAATCAGGCATAACTCCTTGCCTAACTAGCCTCAGCTCAATCTCCTTAGCCAACTCTATCTTTGACTTTAAAGTAAGGCCCACTGTAGGCATCCTAGTAAAAGCAGAACCCAAACCAATAACATATGTGGTGACTGTAAAATACTGATCCCTCATCAGATCCTCTACATATCTGCCGAGTCGAAGGAACTCTTTGGTGTAGTCCTCAATAGATCTGTTACCTATGGTAATACTCATCAATCTAAGTTTATAGCTTATACAGAGTGGCTTTGGGTAGAATATCCTCATAAATTGCTCTCTAAAATGTGCCCAGGTCATGGTAGTCATGTACAGTTAAATCATCTGTATGAACCAATCCAAGGCCGGTCCCTCTACTGACAACTTGACGACCATGATCCGCTGGTACTCAGTGTGAGCATTCTAAGTCCTCGTCTCAATAGCATGAAGAAAGTCCAACAAGTCTAATGTCCCATTAAAGGCTATACAGCCAACTCTGGCATAGAACAATGCTGCCTCAGGGTCAGATATACCCTGCTGAAATGGTGGTGCAACTAAAGGTATAGGAGCATCCTCGTACTCTGGCTCTATAGGTTCCTCATCCTATAGCTCAGGCTGTCTATGGCGAGTTGTCGCTCCTCGAGGTCTACCTCTGCCATGACCTCTGTGCCTAACTGGCGGCTCAAAAGGTAAAACCTCATCCTGAAAGGACTCATCATCCTCGGACTCAACGATCGACAAAGCAACATACACTTATCTCCTCATTCTGAAAAGATAAACAGAAGGATTCAGACAAAACAAACAACTAAGGATAACACGAAAAACTAAATCAAAGAAAACTTATCAAAGACATACTCGAACCTAGTTAACTGTAGTAATTTCATAGAAAACACAACTCTGAAAAACTAGGGCCACAACTCTAACAACTTAGGCCTAAATACAAAACTCTGCTCTGATACCAACTTTGTCACAACCCAAATTGGGGAACATAACCGACGCTAGGGAACGAAAATTCTTTCGAATCCAAAACCCATAACAAGCCTTAAAAGAATAAAACATGCAATAGTTAAAAAAAAGTATTCACCATATTTAAATCTCAAACCAATATAATAAAAATATAACTCTTTCATATCATAAAATAAAATATATTAATACAATATTTAGAAAAAGGCCTCTGAATTAGAATCATATACAATAAAAACTAAATACAACTCACTACTACAGTTTTCTAGAGTACAATATAAAATTAAGTAGATAATTAAGTGGTGGAGAGGTTTCAAGCTCATTTTTATTTTGGCCATTTTTGGTTTTTCAATTTTTTTCAATAATTTTTGCTTGATTCATGAAAAATCCTTTTACAAAAATTGTTCCCCTTAGCTCAATCTATATCCCTTAATTTTTTGGAATTATTTTGATTTTTGTGAATTTTTTATTATTTTATTATTGTCATAAATTAATTATATAAATTATGAAATTGTAATTTTTGGTGTTATTGATGGTTATTGGTAATTTTAGAATTTAATTTATAATTTTTATGAATTTTTTGTAATTTTTATAATTATTTTTAGTTTATGTTAGTTTTGGAAATATAGGTTAAATATATATTTTGTTAGTAATTATTGGTTAATTAAATGTATTTGTTGATTTTAATCAATAATATGTTGAGAAAATAATTTTTTGTGTATTTATATAGTTTTTATTGAATTTTTGAATATTATTAGTATTTTATGTGTATTTTTAAATATTAGGGGCAATTTGGTAATTTTAGTTAAATATTAAGTTTAATTGGCTTTAATAATTATTTGGGGTATAAAAATGATTTTTACAAATTATTTACTAATTTTAGCTAATTAATACTAATTTCTAAAAATTATTTTCAAATAATATATAATATATTATTTTTGTAAATAAATGGATTTTTAGTAATTTTTAATATGTTTTTGGACTAATTAAGTAATTTGGATTTACAAAATGGATTTTTATTAATATTTGTGGAATTATCGAGAAATTTCAATTTTTAATACTATTATATTATTATTAGGGTTTTTATGTAATTATTGGTAAAATAATTACTTTTGGTGTTTTAATATTTAAATTGATATATGTTAATATTTGAATGACATTTTTGGTATTTATTGAATTTTTATATATTTTATTGTATTATTGAACTTGTGTTGAATTGTGGACCTCGGTTGGAAAATTTTTGAAGTTCGGGATCCCAACCGAAGGTTGTGAAAATTTTATACTCGAAGTGTATTTTTCTTACAGGACTAGCTCTACTTTTTAAGTAGACAGATGTCCATTTTACAGAGAAGGTTTTGCCGAATTTTTTATAAAATTCTCATAAAACGTGACATCGGGTCTAATTCCTATTTTGTGTCTGTTCGTGTTTAGTGATTCTAGATCGAGTCTCTAGAAGCCTAAGTTAGATATATATTATGATTTGTGATTGTTTTTATTGTTTAGTTGCACTGAGATCGAGGCCTAGCAGATTGAACCAGTCTCAAGGAGCACATCTCTGTGAGTTATTATGATATATATACATTATTTTAGGTTGCATGCTTTAGAATTATATGTTTCAAATGTAAAGTTTTGCATCATTGCTTTATTAAATGCTTAGGTATATTTTTAGTATACTTTTGGTATATTTTAAAATAAATGCATGTTTTCTTTGTGATTTACTTTCAAATTATGTTTAATTATCTTATTGGTTGATTTTAAGTATATTACATGATTTAATTGAATTTATTTTACATATAAATACCTGAAATATACTTAGTTTATTTAGGTATATTTCTGGTATATATATGGTTTATTTGATCATTTTAAATGTCATTATATATTATTTATTTTTTCATATGTATGTTTTATTTTTAATGAAGGATATCGATAGAACGTGCTACCTAGTGGGCAGCACTAGGACCATGTGTGTACTGGTGTGATAGATTTAGGGTTGAGTGAGAATCATTTATGGTATTATGATTGATTTGATTTATGTAAGATGTGATTTATGGTGTGATTACTGGAGCTTGGTTGACCAAGTGTCTCGAGGCTAATCACACTAACAGTCAAATTGTTGGAGCTCGGTTGACTTAGTATCTCGGGGCCAATCTACTATCCAGTTGGACTAAGTGAATTTATTTGGAACTAAGTGAGCCTATATGGCTAAAGCGATTCCTATTGATATTTGAGGTTGCGATAACTTGGGGTTTAATTTGATCCTTCATAAACTGATATTTTTCAGTATTAAATATAAAATGATTTTCTTTGCATCTGTGTGTACCTACCTGTATATATATTTATTATATACACATTGAGCGTTTGCATTTGTCATTTAGTAATGCATATATATATATGTTATAATAATTCACTCAGTGAGGTCTAAGTCCCCTCAATTGATGTTTTTATAGGAGAGTCTTCTTCTTCAAACCTTAGCAGTAGGCCTATCCACTGAATTTCTTTCACCACAACCTTATTATGTAAATTACTTACTTAATTATTTATTATTGTCCTCTAGTAAACTGCAGTAGTTATATTTGTATCAGTAATGAGTTTTAATTATTCTGTTGTATGAGATTTAATTCAGATGTTTAATCTGAATATTATATCAAATCATTTCATAATATGAAAGAGTTTATTTTGTTATATTAAATTGAAATTTTAATTACAGTATATTTTAATTATTTATTATTATTTTTATTTTTAAGGCTTGTTACGGGTTTCGAATTTGAAAGAATTCTCATTCCCTAACATCGATCATGGCCCCTGGTTTGGGTCGTGACAAAGTTGGTATCAAAGCAGAGTTTTGTGTTAAGGCCTTAGTTATGTGAGTTGTGGCCTTAGTTTTCAGTGTTGTGTTTTCTTTGAAACTACTATACTTAATTAGGTTTGAGTATGTTTTGATATGTATTCCTTGATTCAGTTTTCTGTGATATCCTCCATTGTCTATCTTATCTGAATCCTTCTAATTGTCTTTTCATAATAAGGAGGCGAGCGCATGTTGCTCCACCGGTCGTGGAGGTCGAGGATGATGAGTCCTTCCAAGATGAAGTTTTACCTCCTGAGCCATCAGTTAGGCGCAGAGGTTGTGGCAGAGGTAGACCTCGAGGAGCAGTAAGTCACCGTAGACAAAGAGAGCTACAGGGTGAGGAACCTGTAGAGCCTGAGTTCGAGGATATTCCAGTACCTCCTATTGCACCGCTTGTTCAGCCTGCCTATCAGTATGGTATGTCCGACCCTGAGGCAGCCCTATTCTATACCAGAGTCGATAGGATAGCATTCGATGGGACCTCTGACCCTTTGAATTTTTTGCATGCGATCAAGATGAGGACTCAGACTGCTCACATGAGTACCAACGGATCATGATAGTCGAGCTGTCAGTAGAGGGACTAGCTCTAGACTAGTTTATTCAGATGATTCAGCCATACATGATGACGATGACCTGAGCTCAGTTCAGAGAGCAATTCATGAGGAGATTTTGCCCAGAGCCACTTCGCATGAGTTATAGACTTCGACTGACTAGCATTTCCTGAGGTGACAAATCTGTTGAGGACTACACTAGAGAGTTCCTTCAGCTTGGTAGATATGCAGATGATCTGATGCGAGATCAGTCCTTCGCAGTCACTACTTATGTTATTGGATTGGGTTCTGCATTTGTTGGTATGCCTACAGCGGGCCTTACTCTTGAGTTAGTGATAAAGTTGGCCAAGGAGATTAAACTGAGGCTAGTCAGGCGAGGAGCTATACTTGATTATTACCAGTTGGGTGTTCAGTCAGGTGGATTCCAAACTACTTCGTACTCGAGTTTTTAGATTGGTTCGAGTATTTAGTAGAGGGGTCCAGCCCAGCAGAGTCAGAGACAGCAGCAGAGGGTACATCGAAGCAGTAGACATGGCCGTGGAGGTCAGCGTAGACCGTTCAGACTTGGGTCAGGTGCTTCGAGCAACAGCAGTAGTCGTAGTTCTGGGTCAACTGCCAGTGTATGCCATATGTGCGGCAGAGTCCATTAGAGACCATGTTATATGACTCTGCTAATGTGTTTTAGATGCGGACAGACAGGACATTTTGCCAGATCATATCCTTATTCTGGTTATCAGCAACCGCAGATACCTTGATTCCCTTAGTAGTTGATTGTTAGTGCTGCACCCGTTCCTTTTCAGTTGCCTCCAGTACAACACCAAAGTTCTACTCATATTATTCCTCAGTAAGGACATGGTAAAGGTACCAAAGGAGGTGTTAGAGGTGTTGGCCAGGCTTTTACCAGCCAGCAGGGAGGTCGAGGATAGGCTAGAGTCTTCCATCTTACTCAGCAGGATGCTCAGGCATCTAATGCAGTCGTGGCAGGTATTATTTCTATCTGTTACCAGAATGCATGGGTTTTATTTGATCTAAGTACCACGCATTCGTTCGTTTCTCTTGTTTTGCTTCCAAGTCTTATTGGAAAGCTTCGAGGATGGCTTTTCCTTTGTCTATTGCCACTCTTCTAAGTGATTCTTTAAACATCGATGTTGTTCTTTCTGGTTGTCCAGTTCTTGTCAGAGGTAGAGAATTGTCCGCTGATTTGATTAATTTGAATGTGATGGAATTCAATGTTATTTTGGGTATAGATTGGTTATCTCAACACTATACCGTAATGGATTGTAGGAGTAAAGAGGTGACTTTCAAAATTCCTGGTGAAAAAGAATTTAAGTTTGTGGGTAATAAGGGTTCTGCACCTCAAAATCTCATTTCTGCTATTACGGCTAGGAAGTTGCTGAGGAAGGGTTGTTAGGGATATTTGGCATTAGTCAAGAATACTTCAGTGGAGAAGTTGTCACTTATAAATGTTCCTATTGCCTGTGAGTTTCCTGATATTTTTCCTAAAGAGTTTCCAGGTTTACCACCTCACAGAGAGATTGAGTTCTGTATAGATATGGTTCCCGGCACTACCCCTATTTCTATGCCACCCTACAGAATGGCTCCTGCAGAGTTGAAAGAGTTGAAGGAGCAGTTATAAGAGTTGCTAGATAAGGATTTTATTGGACCCAGTATTTCTCCTTGGGGTGCACTAGTCCTATTTGTGAAGAAGAAAGATGGTACCCTGAGACTGTTCATTGACTACAGAGAGTTGAAGAAGGTGACAGTGAAGAACAAGTATCCTCTCCTGATGATAGATGACATGTTTGATTAGCTACAGGGTGCACAGTTCTTTTCCAAGATTGATTTGAGGTCAGGTTATCATCAGTTGTGGATCAGTGAAGCCAATATTCCTAAAATGGCATTCTGCACTCGATATGGCCATTATGAGTTTCTGGTGATGTCTTTTGGCTTGATTAACACACCAATAGCTTTTATGGACCTGATGAATAGGGTATTCAGACCATATGTGGATCAGTTTATGGTAGTCTGCATTGATGATATACTGGTGTATTTGAGGAGTATGGAAGAGCATGTATATCACTTGAGGACTGAACTATAAACACTAAGAGAATATTAACTTTATGCTAAATTCTCAAAGTGTGATTTCTGGATGGAGAGTGTTACATTTCTTGGACACATAGTGTCTAAAGAAAGTATTTAAGTGGATCCACAGAAGATTGAGGTAGTGTCTGAGTGGCCTAGACCAACTTCAGTTACTGAGATTCAGAGTTTTCTGGGTTTAGTCGAGTACTATAGGAGGTCTGTATAATATTTTTCTAGAATTGCAGCTCCTATGACTCGCTTGACTAAGAAGAATGTGAGATTTAAATGGTCATAAGCTTGTGAGAACAGTTTTCAGTTATTGAAGGAGAAGTTGACCACAGCTCTAGTTTTAGCTTTGCCTAATGGAGAAGATAAGTTCATGATTTATTGTGATGCCTCTAAAGTTAGCCTAGGTTGTATGTTGATGCAAAATGGTAGGGTAATAACCTATGCTTCGAGGTAGTTAAAGAAGCATGAACAAAATTATCCTACCCATAACCTAGAGATGGCAGCAGTGATCTTTGCTTTTAAGATCTAGAGACATTATCTATACGGGGTGACTTGTGAGATTTTTACAAATTACAAGAGCCTTAAGTACATTTTTTAGTAGAGAGATCTAAATCTGAGGTAGAGGAGATGGTTGGAACTATTGAAAGATTATAACTATGAGATTCTATATCATCCAAGCAAGGTTAATGTGGTAGTAGATGCCTTGAGTATGAAGTCTTCCGGCATTCTTGCTCACATTAGTATAGAGAGGAGACCGTTGATCCAATAGTTTCATCAGTTAGTGGATCAAGGTCTGATGATGAAGGTGAGTAGATCAGGTGGACTGCTAGCTTAGTTTAAGGTGCGATCTGTGTTGAGAGATAAGATTAAGGCAACTGAGGGCCGAGATCCTATTCTAGAAGGGCTTACAGAGAATGTTCGAGCAGGGAAGTTCACTGATTTCACACTTAATGATGACGGTGTTTTATGGATTAGTGGTAGATTATGTTTTCTTGATGTGGATAATTTGAGAGAAGAGATCCTTGAGGAAGCACATTCTATAGCTTACAGTGTACATCCAGGTGTCACTAAGATGTACCACAGTATCAGAGACTTGTACTGGTAGGATGGACTGAAGAAGGATGTCATTGATTATGTTGCTAAGTGTCTAACGTGTCAGCAAGTGAAAGCTAAGCATCATAAGCCTTCTGGGAAGCTTCAACCTCTTCCTATTCTTGAGTGGAAATAGGAAAGGATTGCTATGGATTTTGTGGTTGGTTTACCTCATTCTAAGGATGGATATGATTCCATCTGGGTGGTTGTGGATAGGTTGACCAAGTCTGCACATTTCTTGCCTATGAAAGCCACTTATTCTGTAGCTAGATTGGTGGAGCTATATGTGAAGCATATTGTGTGCCTTCATGGAGTACCTGTGTCTATTTTTTTAGATAGAGGTTCAGTGTTTACCTCTTATTTTTGACAGAAGCTGCAGGAAGCGATGGGCACTAGGTTGGATTTCAGTACTGCTTTTCATCCTCAAACAGATGGTCAGTCTTAGAGAACGATCCAGATACTGGAAGATATATTGCGAATGTGTGTTTTAGATTTAGGAGGTAGTTTGGATGATCATTTTCCACTCATAGAGTTTATATATAATAACAGCTACTATAACAGTATTGGAATGGCACTATATGAGGCTTTATACGAAAGGAAGTGTAGATCCCCTTTGAGTTGGGATGAGATTAGAGAGAGAGCTTTGATTGGACTTGAGATGGTTTGGGATGCTGCAGAGAAAGTTATTGTGATCAAGAGGAGATTAGAGACCGTAATTAGTAGACAGAAGAGCTATGCGGATCTTAGACACAGAGATGTGGAGTTCCAGGTAGGAGACTATATTTTTCTGAAGGTGTCTCCGATGAAGGGTGTTATGAGATTTGGCATGAAGGGTAAGCTAGTACCGAGATATATAAAACCGTTTGAAATTCTGGAGAGAGTTGGCACTGTTGCATATCGATTGGCTTTGCCTCCGAGTATGTCTCAATTGCATCCGGTGTTTCATATCGCGATGCTGAGGAAGTATGTTTCAAACCCTTCACACGTGTTGCAGCCTGATAGTGTTGAAGTGAATGAAGACCTGATGTTTATAGAAGAACCTGTTGCGATCGTAGACTATCAAGTTCGACAGTTGCGTTCGAAGTAGATTTCGATGGTCAAGGTGTTGTGGCGCAGCAACAGAGTAAAAGAGCATACCTAGGAAACCGAAGCTGAGATGCAAGCTTCTTACCCGTATCTCTTTCCTCCTTGATTCTTGTTTATTCTTTTCTTGGAATTCGATGATGAATTCTTATAAAGAGGGGAGACTGTAATAAACCTAGTTTTTAAATTATTTTATTTTAAAATATGATATGCAGTGTTAATAAATTTTAAAACAATACTTAATTATTTTATTGTTTTGTGAACAAATATTATTATTTTTACATTTAATTAAGATTTTCTACGTAATTGTTCATATTGTGGTTTAATATTTTGGATAATATCATTTTAAAAAAACTTAATTTTGGTGCATTAATATTTTAATATTATTATTTTAATAATTACATTATTAAAGTGTATTTATGAGTATATAATATATATATATATATATATATATATATATATATATATATATATATATATATATATATATGCACATATATTTAGGGTTTAATATTAATATATGTGTGTATATTATTATTTTATAATGTGTAATATATATATATGTGTGTGTATATACATGTATGCTTGAGATTATATGGGTGTATGGTGTCTGAATATTGTATAATATAATAATATATATTATAATAAATAGTTTATTTACATTATATTATATAGTTTTATGATTTTTATATACAAAATATCAAAAACACCTCCCTATATCTCTTCTCCCTCCTGATCCCCCATCATCATCATCTGCCATCCCGTTCGCCAGCAGTCAGTGTGCCTCCAGCTCTTCCGCCGTCGACCACCTCTTCCCCAGCTAGCTCCGTCGCCTTCCCTTCCTTCTCCGATGCAGGTAACGACAGTAGCTTCCATTTTTGCTCGAAACATGTTTCCTCATCGTTCTCCTCCATCCGACCACCAAATTGGACATTTCTGGTGGCGTTGAACTCATGGAGCTTCGAGGAGGTTGATTCTGAGCTCCTTTTGGCCTGAAAACGTGTGGTGGTGAGGTTTCAAGCTCATTTTTATTTCAGCCATTTTTGGTTTTTTGATTTTTTTTTTGATAATTTTTGCTTGATTCATGAAAAATTCTTTCACAAAAATTGTTCCCCTTAGCTCAATCTACATCCTTGAATTTTTGTGTAATTTTTTAGAATTATTTTGATTTTTGTGAATTTTTTATTATTTTATTATTTTCGTAAATTAATTATATAAATTATGAAATTGTGATTTTTGGTGTTATTGATGGTTATTGGTAATTTTAGAATTTAATTTATAATTTTTATGAATTTTTTGTAATTTTTATAATTATTTTTAGTTTATGTTAGTTTTGGAAATACAGGTTAAATATATATTTTGTTAGTAATTATTGGTTAATTAAATGTATTTGTTGATTTTAATCAATAATATGTTGAGAAAATAATTTTTTGTGTATTTATATAGTTTTTATTGAATTTTTGAATATTATTAGTATTTTATGTGTATTTTTAAAAATTAGGGGCAATTTGGTAATTTTAGTTAAATATTAAGTTTAATTGGCTTTAATAATTATTTGGGGTATAAAAATGATTTTTAAAAATTATTTACTAATTAATACTAATTTTCAAAAATTATTTTCAAATAATATATAATATATTATTTTTGTAAATAAATGGATTTTTAGTAATTTTTAATATGTTTTTGGACTAATTGTGTAATTTGGATTTATAAAATGGATTTTTATTAATATTTGTGGAATTATCGAGAAATTTCAATTTTTAATACTATTATATTATTATTAGGGTTTTTATGTAATTATTGGTAAAATAATTACTTTTGGTGTTTTAATATTTAAATTGCTATATTTTAATATTTGAAGGGTATTTTTGGTATTTATTGAATTTTTATATATTTTATTATATTATTGAACTTGTGTTGAATTGTGGACCTTGGTTGGAAAAGTTTTGAAGTTCGGGACCCTAACCAAGAGTTGTGAGAATTTTATACTTGAAGTGTATTTTTCTTACAAGACCGACTCTACTTTTTAAGTAGAGAGATGTTTGTTTTACAGAGGAGATTCTGCCACATTTTTGGTAGAATTTTTGAAAAATGTGACATCGGGTCTAATTCCTATTTTGTGTCTGTTTGAGTTTAGTAATTCTAGATCGAGTCTCTAGAAGTCTAAGTTAGATATATATTCTAATTCGTGATCATTTTTATTGTTTAGTTGCGTCAAGACCGAGGCCTAGCGGATTAGGCCCGTCGGATCAGTCTCGAGGAACGCATCCCTGTGAGTTATTATGATATATACACATTGCTTTAGGTTGCATGTTTTAGAATTATATGTTTTAAATGTAAAGTTTCGCATAATTGCTTTATTAAATGCTTAGGTATATTTTTAGTATACTTTTGGTATATTTTAAAATAAATGCATGTTCTCTTTGTGATTTACTTTCAAATTATGTTTAATTATCTTATTGGTTGATTTTAAGTATATTACATGATTTAATTAAATTTATTTTACGTATAAATACCTGAAATGTACTTAGTTTATTTTAGGTATATTTCTGGTATATACATAGTTTATTTGATCATTTTAAATGTCATTATACATTATTTATTTTTTCGTATTTATGTTTTATTTTAATGAAGGATATCGATAGAACGTGCTACCTAGTAGGCAGCACTAGGACTGTGTACATATCGATGTAATAGATTAGGGTTGAGTGAGAATCATTTGTGGTATTATGATTGATTTGATTGATGTGAGATGTGATTGATGGTGTGATTGTTGGAGCTCAGTTGACCAAGTGTCTCGGGGCCAATCATATTGACAATCAGACTGATGGAGCTCGGTCGGCTTAGTGTCTCGAGGCCAGTCTTCTGTCCAGTTGGACTAAGTAAATTTATTTGGAACTAAGTGAGCCTATATGGGTAAAGCGATTCTTATTGATATTTGAGGTTGCGATAACTTAGGGTTCTATTTAATCCTTCATAAACTGATATTTTTCAGTATTAAATATAAAATGATTTTCTTTGCATCTGTGTGTGTCTGCCTGTATATATATTTATTATATACACATTGAGCGTTTGCATTTGTCATTTAGTAATGCATGTATATATATTATAATAATTCACTCAGTGAGGTCTGACTCCACTCAGTTGATATTTTTATAGGAGAGTCTTCTTCTTCAGACCTTAGCAGTAGGCCTATCCGCCGAATTTCTTTCGCCCCGGCCTTATTATGTAAATTACTTACTTAGTTATTTATTATTGTACTATAGTAAACTGCAATAGTTGTATTTGTATCAGTATTGAGTTTTAATTATTTTATTGTATGAGATTTAATTCAGATGTTTAATCTGAATATTGTATCAAATCATTTCATGATATGACAGAGTTTATTTTATTATATCAAATTGAAATTTTAATTACAGTATATTTTAATTATTTATTGTTGTTTTTATTTTTAAGGCTTGCTACGGGTTCCGAATTCAAAAGAATTCACATTCCCTAGCGCCGGTCATGGCCCATGGTTTAGGTCATGACAAAGCATTTATTGAAACATTTTATGAATAAATACAATCAAAATATATATATGTGCTAAAACATACATCCAAAATGCAATGTATACACAAAATAACAACTCATAAGTTTGCGCTTCACGAGATTGGTTCGACAGATCTGATCCACTAGGCCTCGGTCTCGGCACAACTAAATAATAAAATAATAATGAATATCAAGATAATTCTAACTTAAACCTTTAAAAAGACTTGATCTAAGATTGCAGAACATAGAATTTCAAAGTTGACCCGATGTCACATTTTACGAGAATTCGATCGAAAATTCGACAGAACCTCCTCTGTAAAATGGACATCTCTCTACTAAAAAGTAGAGCTGGTCCTACAAGAAAAATGCACTTCTAAAACCGAAATTCACACAACTCTTAATTGGGATCTCGAACTGCACAATTTCCCAATCGAAGTTCACAATTTCCCAACCGAGGTTCACAATTCACCAAAAATACAAATAATATAATAAATATATTTAAAATCAATAAATTCCATAAATATCCTCAAAATATCAAAATATTACATATTTAACACTAAAACACTAAATATACTTAATTTCACAATAATTATGTAAAAATCCTGAAATAATAATATAATATTATTAAATCAAATTTTCCAATAATTACACATAAAATAATAATAATTCATTTTATAAATCCAAATAACTTAATTAACCTAAATATATAACAAAAAGTTATAAAAACCCATTTTATTACCAAAATAATATATAATATATTATTTGAAACAATTTTTGAAAATTAGTATTAATTAGTTAAAAATAGTAAATAATTTGTAAAAATCATTTTAATACCTTAAATAATTGTAAAACCAACTAAAACATAATATTTAGCTATAATTTTAATAAAATTACGTATTTAACCTAATAATTCAAAATATCCATAATAATATTAATATTACTCAAAAATTCTATAAAAATCATAAAAATTATTATCTCAACACTAAAATTAATAAAAATTTATAATAACACCAAATATACCAATTTTATAATTTAATAAATTAATTTACAAAAATTCAATAAATAATAATAAAATATTCAAAAATTCACAAAAATTAAAATAAATTCCAAAAATTCAAAAAAAAAAAATTTCCATGAAGATCAAGCTATTGGGAACAGTTTTTCTTAAGGGAGTTTGCATAAATCAACCAAAAATCAACTCAAAAAAATAAAAAACATAAAATCTTAAAACCGAAAAATCGAGAAAACTCACAAACGGTCGGGTTTAAGCTCAAACAGAGCTTGGAATAAGGACCATTAGAGCTCAGAGAGTCGATAGAGATTGGTAGTGCTTGAAATGGTGGCCGGAAAAGCGACTGACGATGAAGAGAAGTCCACTGCTGCTGCTGTCGTTTATGCCTTCTCCGATGAGCTTCCGACGAGCAGGCGGTGATGGGAAGAACGGGGAAGAAGGTGGTGGCCGGCTGGAAGCAAGGGAGGCACACCAACGGGGAAAGAATCAGACGTGCAGAAGGAAAAGATGAAGTTACAATGTTTGTTTGCGCTTTTGTGTTTGTTTGAATGTTTGTATGTATATATGTATATATATTATTAATAACTTTATAATATAACTATATAATATAATACTATGTAATATATTTTTTTTTTGTCAAAGAATCTCCACCACACAAATATATATATTAATATATATACACACACATATACGCATAGACACACACACAAATATACACATTCATTAACATAAAATAACATTTACATAAACAATAAATAATAATAATACAATAATGTAATTTAATAAAAATAATAATATTAAAATAATAATGCATATAAATTAATGTTATTAAAATAATACTATCCAAAAAATAGTAAATATATATAACGCAATGTAAATGTTCAAAATAATGAGTTTCAAAATAATATATTTATGTAGAAAATTTAATTAAACATAAAATAATAGTAATTAATTATAAAATAGTAAAATAATTAAATTTAACTTTTAAATTTTTTATTAACACTACATATCTCATTATATAATAAAATAATTTAAAAACTAGGGTTATTACAATACTTATTTTCATAAAAATTAAATAAAAATCTCAATTAATTATATAATATTAATAAAATCCCAATTTTTCAAATATTCAACATAAAATAGTAAAATTCACATTTAATTACTCAAATAGTTTAAATATATTATAGAAGTAGTTAAAACACATTTAATCACCAAAATAGTAAATAATTTATTATTTGAATATAATTTTTGAAAATTAGTATTAATTGGTTAAAAATAGTAATTAATTTGTAAAAATTATTTTAATACCCTATAAAATTCTAAAATCATTTAAAACATATTATTTAACTATAATTTCAATAAAAACTCACAATTAACCTATATATCCAAAATTCACATAATTTTAAAAATATTCCCAAAAATTATGTAAAATCACTAAAAATTATTTTATCAATACTAAAATTACTAGCTTAAATTAATAACACTAACTTAATTGAATTTCCATCCAAAATAAATAATTAACATAATTAACAAAAATTCAATTTTAAATTATTAAAATATTCAAAAATACCCATTATTCAAATTAATTCAAAAAAATATACAAAAATTATTTTTGAGATGCTTAGCTACATACAACAACAATCTCAAAGGAAAAGTTCATGGATCAAACCCAAAAATTAAATAAAAATTTAAAACCTTAATGTCACCTAAACAAAAACTTGATATAACTCAAAAACAAAGGAGTTTAAGCTCAAACCGAGCTAGGAATCCAACTCACCGATGTCAAATCTTTCAGTAGAGATCAGAATCAAGAGCGCTTATGGCTGGAAACTTCACCAAAAAAAATGGTGGCTCTCTCTATCTCTCCCGTTATCCGACAACTCTAGTGGCTTATACAGGTGGAGGATGACAGCTAGGGGTGGCTAGTGGCGTAGTGATGGCTCCGATGTGGCATGGGGTGGTGTTGGGTTGTTGGCTCGTCGGGGTTGAAGGAGGAAAATGGTTAGAAGGAAAAGAAAAATGGTAGGAGGAAAAGAAAAGGAATGGTTGACCCATGCATGTCCCTTTTTGACCATTTTCTATTATATATATATATATATATAATAATAATAGAAAATGGTCAAAAAGGGTATACATATATATATATATATATATATATATACTTAACTTCACACTTGTCACACACACACATATATATGTACTACACATGCACAATATATTAGCAATAATATAGTAATAAAAATAACAACAACAACAACAACAACAATAATAATAATAATAATATTAATATTAATACTATTAAAAATATTAGCAATGAAAATGATTTTAAATAATAAAACTCATAAATTAATTATTTTATGTAAATAAAATATTTAGAATAAAATAAATGAATAATATACACAACTCATGATAATATATAAATAAAATTTAAAATTTTATTAACACTGCATATCCTAAAATAATTTTATATTATTTAAAATATCGGGTCATTACAATCTTCTCTCCTTATAAGAATTCGTCCTCAAATTCAAATAAAAGAACAGAAACAAGAATTTATCGAGAAAAGAGGTAAGGATAAGCAACCCGCATCTCAGCTTCAGTCTCCCAAGTGTGCTCCTCCACATTGTTGCTTCGCCACAACACCTTGACCATTGAAATCTACTTTGAACGTAACTGACAAACTTGATAGTCCACTATCACAACTAGTTCCTCCTTGTACGTCAGGTCTTTGTTCACTTCCACACTCTTAAGCTGTAACACATACAAAGGGTCCAAAATATACTTCCTCAACATTGAGATATGGAACACTAAATGCACTTGAGATAAATTTGGAGGCAAATTCAATCGATATGCAACCATGCCCACTCTCTCTAAAATCTCAAATGATCTAATATATCTCGGTGCTAGCTTCCCTTTCTTACCGAACCTCATTACACCCTTCATTGGAGACACTTTCAAAAACACATAGTCTCCATCCTCAAACTCCACATCCTTACACTTTGGATCCGCATAGCTCATCTATCTGCTAGTTGTGGTCTCTAATCTCCTTCTGATCACAATAATGTTCTCTTTTGCATCCTGGACAATCTCAGGTCTAATCAATTCTTTCTCCAATCTCATCCCAACACAAGAGAGATCTACACTTCCTTCCATACAAGCCTCATATTATGTCATCCTAATACTGTTATGGTAGCTGTTATTATATGCAAACTCTACGAGTGATAAATGATCATCTTAGCTACCTCCAAGATCCAATACACACATTCTCAACATATCTTTAAGTGTCTGGATCATCCTCTCAGATTGACCATCTATCTGAGGGTGAAAAGTAATACTAAAATCAAGCCTAGTGCCCATTGCTTCCTATAGCTTCTGCTAAATATGAGAGGTAAATATCGAACCTCTATCAGATACAATGGACACAAGTACTCCATGAAGGCACATAATATGCTTAACATACAACTTCTCCAATTTAGCTATAGAATAAGTGGCTTTCATAAGCAAAAAATGAGCAGACTTGGTTAACCTATCCACAATCACCCAAATGGAATTATATCCATCCTTAGAACGAGGTAACCCTACCATAAAATCCATAGTAATTCTCTCCCACTTCCACTCAGGAATAGGAAAAGGCCGAAGCTTCCCAAAAGGCTTATGATGTTCAGCTTTCACTTGTTGACATGTCAAACACTTAGAAACATAATCAACTACATCATTCGTTAGTCCATCCTACTAATACAAATCTCTAATGTTGTGGTACATCTTAGTGACACCTAGATGTACACTGTAGGCTATAGAATGTGCTTCCTTAAGGATCTCCTCTCTCAAATTATCCACATCAGGAATGTACAATCTACCACTGATCCACAAAACATCATCATCATCAAATATGAAATCAGTGAACTTCCCTACACGGACATTCTCCTCAAGCTTAGCTAGAATAGGATCTTGGCCCTAAGCTGCCTTAATCCTATCTCTCAATATTAGTCGAACTCTGAATTGAGCTAACAGTCCACCTGATATACTAATCTTCATCATCAAACCCTGATCCACTAACTCATGCAACTTTTGGATCAAAGGTCTCCTCTCCACACTACTATGAGTAAGACTGCTTGAGGACTTTCTACTCAAAATATCTGCTACCATATTCACTTTTCTTGGATGATAAAGAATATCGCAATCATAATCCTTTAAAAGTTTTAACCATCTTCTTTGCCTCAAGTTCATATCCCTCTGTTGAAAAATGTAATTAAGGCTCTTGTGATCTGTGAAAATCTCATAAGTCACCCCATATAGATAATGTCTCCAAATTTTTTAGAGCAAAGATCACTACATCCATTTCTAAGTCATGAGTAGGATAATCTTGTTCATGCTTCTTCAACTGCCTTGAAGCATAAGCCATCACCCTACCATTCTGCATCAACACACAACCTAGGCTAACTCTGGAGGCCTCACAATACACAGTGAACTTATTTACTCCATTAGGCAAAGCCAAAACTGGAGTTATGGTTAACTTCTCCTTCAATAGCTGGAAACTGTTCTCACAAGCATTTGACTAAACAAAATTCACATTCTTTTAAGTTAAGGGAGTCATAAGAGCTATAATTCTAGAAAAATCTTGTACAAATCTCCTATAATACCTAGTCAAACCTAGAAAATTCTAAATCTTTGTGACTATTGTTAGTTTGGGCCACTCAGATATTGCCTCAATCTTTTGTAGATCAACCAAAATACCTTCTTTAGACACTATGTGTCCAAGGAACACAACACTTTTTAACTAGAAATCATTCTGAGAGAATTTAGCATAAAACTTATGTTCTCTTAGTGTGTGTGATTTCTGGTTGGAGAGTGTTACATTCCTTGGACACATAGTGTCTAAAGACGGTATTCAAGTTAATCCATAGAAGATTGAGGCAATGTCTAAGTGGCCCAGACCGACAACAGTCATAGAGATTCAGAGTTTTTTGGGTTTGGCTGGGTATTATAGGAGATTTATGCAAGATTTTTCTAGAATTATAGCTCTTATTACTCACTTAATTCAGAAGAATATGAAGTTTGTGTGGTCAGATGGTTGTGAGAACAGTTTCTAGTTGTTGAAGAAGAAGTTGACCATAACTTCAATTTTGGCTTTGCCTAATGGGGTAGATAAGTTTAATGTGTATTGTGATGTCTCCAAAGTCGACCTAGGTTATGTGTTGATGCAAAATGGTAAGGTGATAGCTTATACTTCGAGGCAGTTGAAGAAGCATGAATAGGATTATCCTACTCATGACCTAAAGATGGCTGTAGTGATCTTTGCTCTCAAAGATTTTGAGACACTATCTGTACGGGGTGACTTGTGAGATTTTCACAGAACACAACAGCCTTAAGTACATTTTTCAGCAGAGAGATATGAACTTGAGGCAGAGAAAATGGTTAAAACTTTTAAAGGATTATGACTACGATATTCTTTATCATCCAAGCAAAGCTAATGTGGTAGCAGATGTTTTGAGTAGGAAGTCCTCGGGCAGTCTTGCTCACATTAGTGTGGAGAGGAGACCTTTGATCTAAGAGTTACATGAGTTAGTGGATCAGGGTTTGATGATGAAGATTAGCATATCAGGTGGACTGTTAGCTCAATTCAGAGTTCAATCAGTATTGAGAGATAGGATTAAAGCAACTCAGGGTCGAGATCCTATTCTAGCTGAGCTTAAGGAGAATGTCCGTGTAGGGAAGTTCATTGATTTCACACTTGATGATGATGATCTTTTGTGGATCAGTGGTAGATTATGCACTCTTGATGTGGATAATTTGAGAGAAGAGATCGTTAAGGAAGCACATTTTATAGCCTACAGCGTACATCCAAGTGTCACTAAGATGTACCACAACATTAGAGACTTGTATTGGTAGGATGGACTGAAAAAGGATGTAGCTGATTATGTTTCTAAGTGTTTGACATGTCAGCAAGTGAAAGCTAAACATCAGAAGCCTTCTAGGAAGCTTTAGCCTCTTCCTATTCTTGAGTGGAAGTGGGAGAGAATTGCTATGGATTTTATGGTAGGGTTACCTCATTCTAAGGATGGATACAATTCCATCTGGGTGATTATGGACAGGTTAACCAAGTCTGCTTATTTCTTGCCTTTGAAAGCCACTTATTCTGTAGCTAAATTAGCGAAGATGTATGTTAAGCATATTGTGTGCCTTTATGGAGTACCTGTGTCCATTGTATATGATAGAGGTTCAATGTTTACCTCTCATATTTAGCAAAAGTTATAGGAAGTAATGGGCATTAGGTTTGATTTTAGTACTGCTTTTCATTTTTAGACAGATGGTCAGTTTGAGAGGATGATCCAGACAGTTGAAGATATATTGAGAATATGTGTATTGGATCTTGGAGGTAGCTGGGATGATCATTTGTCACTCGTGGAGTTTGCATATAATAACAACTACCATAGCAATATTAGGATGGCACTGTATGAGGCTTGTATGGAAGGAAGTGTAAATCTCCCTCGTGTTAGGATGAGATTAGAGAGAGAGTGTTGATTGGACCTGAGATTGTCCAAGAAGCAGCAGAGAAAGTTATTATGATCAAAAGGAGATTAGAGACTGCAGCTAGCAGACAAAAGAGATATGCGGATCCAAAGCAAAAAGGATTTGGAGTTTGAGGATGAAGACTATGTGTTTCTAAAAGTGTCTTCGATGAAGGGTGTGATGAGGTTCGATAAGAAGAGGAAGCTAACACTTAGATATATTGGATCGTTCGAGATTTTGGAGAGAGTGGGCATGGTTGCATATCGGTTGGCTTTGCCTCTGAATTTGTCTCAAGTGCATCCAGTGTTCCATATCTCGATGCTGAGAAAGTATATTTTAGACCCTTTTGCAGTCTGAGAGTGTGGAAGTGAACGAAGACCTGACGTACGAGGAGGAACCAGTCACGATAGTGGACTATTAAGTTCGTCAGTTACGTTCAAAGCAAATTTCGATGGTCAAAGTGTTGTGGCGAAGCAATAATGTGGAGGAGCATACTTGAGAGACTGAAGTCGAGATGTGGGTTGCTTATCCTTACCTCTTTCCTCGATAAATTCTTGTTTCTGTTCTTTTATTTGAATTCGAGGACGAATTCTTATAAAAGGAGAAGATTGTAATGACTCAATATTTTAAATAATATAAAATTATTTTGAGATATGCAGTGTTAATAAAATTTTAAATTTTATTTTTATATTATCATGAGTTGTGTCTATTATTCATTTATTTTATTCTAAATACTTTATTTACGTAAAATAATTAATTTTTGAGTTTTATTATTCAAAGTATTTAAAATCATTTTCATTGCTAATATTTTTAATAGTATTATTATTAATATTTTTATTTTTATTAGTATTATTATTATTATTGTTGTTGTTGTTGTTATTTTTATTACTATATTGTTGCTAATATATTGTGCATGTGTAGTATATATATGTATATATATATATGTGTGTGTCTGTGACAAATGTAAAGTTAAGTGTGTATGTATATATAATAATAATAATAATAATAATAGAAGATGGTCAAAAAGGGACATGCACGGATCAACCATTCCTTTTCTGTTCCCCCTACCATTTTTCTTTTCCTTCTCACCATTTTCCTCCTTCTTCCTTGACGAGTCAACACCACCCCACACCACGTTGGAGCCATCACTGCGCCACAAGCAACCTCCAGTCGTCGTCCTCCACTTGTAGAAGCCGTCGGAGTTGTCGGATAACGGGAGAGACCAAGAGAGCCACCATTTTTTCCGGTGGAGTTTCCGGCCATGAGAGCTCATGATTTCGGTCTCTATTGAAAGCTCTGACACCGGTGAGTTGGATTCCAAACTCAATTTGAGCTTAAACTCCTTTGATTTTTGAGTTATGTCAAGTTTTTGTTTAGGTGACATTAGGGTTTCAAATTTTTATTTAATTTTTGGGTTTGATCCATGAATTTTTGCTTTGAGATTATTGTTGTATGTAGTTTAAACTTCTCAAAAATAATTTTTGTATATTTAAAATATCGGGTCATTACAATAAATAATATATATATACTACACATGCACAATATATTAGCAACAATATAGTAATAAAAATAACAATAATAATAATAACACATGCATGCAATAATACTATTAATAATAAATAACAATAATAATAATAATACTAATAAAAATAAAATTATTAATAATAATACTATTAAAAATATTAGCAATGAAAATGATTTTAAATACTTTAAATAGTAAAATTCACAAATTAATTATTTTATGTAAATAAAATATTTAGAATACAATAAATGAATAATTTACACAACTCATGATAATATAAAATAAAACTTAAAATTTTATTAACATTATATATCTTAAAATAATTTTATTTTATTTAAAATATCGGGTCATTACATTTGATATAGTATTTGTTTGATACCCAATATGGTTATTAAACTTCCAATTTTACTACTATGATTTTATGATTCACAATATTATTAATGTACTATTATGTGATTAAATAGTAATTAGTGTTAAATTGACTACTTGAAAATTTGCAAATTTAGTGATTTGATTTTACAACCTAGATCCCAAACTTCAAACAATGTCGAGGCACATACTTTTCACCTATATTTAAAAGAAAACAAATTAAATTAAATACAAAATAAGAAAATTAAAAAATTTTAAAAATTTTAAATTTTAATAGATAAATTAACAATATTCCGCAAGTTGAAATATATAAATTAGTTTGTTATATTATAAATTACAGAAATACATAAAATAAATATTATAAATAAATTAACAATAATTTAAAATATAATTTAATATCTCAAAAATAATTTACCTTGGAAATAAATTTATAAAAAAAAGATAAATTTATTTTCAAATACCTTATCATTTAATGTAGCTAAGTTCTAATATTATAAATTATAGAAATATGTAAATTACAATATAATAACAATAATAATATATTATAAATTAATTAATAATTTAAAATATAATTTAATAGCTCAAAAAAATTAATAAAAAAATATATTTATTATTAAATGGATAAATTTTTTTTAAAAATAAGGTGGGACATGTCAATTGCGAGACAAAGGTTGTTCCCCATTTGGATTGAGGGAACAACGTATTGTCTACCATTTTAAATGATATACATCTTCTATACGCCATTCGAAATGGGAACAATATATCCCACCTCTACATCAGCTTAAAAATATCATTAAATTGAATTTTTTTTTTACCACAAAATAGAAAAAAAAAATTAAAAAAATCTTAAAAAGATAACTTTTTATGCAAAAAAAGTAAAAAGCCTAAAAATTTTACCTAAATAAAGTGGTTGAATTTAGAATCATATAAAAAGAAGATATCCATGAACTTTTGTAAAAAGGTTCCACAAGATTCACCTAATTGTCATAATCCTAAAATATCATTGAGAAATAGGAATCTAGATTATTTGAAAATGCAAGTGAATTTGCTTTATAAGAAAAAGATATCAAGAATATTTTTCATGTAGAAGCTTCATTGGATTCAATTAATTGTCTTAATTCCGAAATATCGTAAAGAAATAAAAAAATCTATCTTATCAAATATTTTTTGCCATGATTTCTAATAATATGGAGTATGAATTTTATTTAAATTCTCATTGAAAATTTCTTGAAGTTTACAGAAGAAAATTTTACTTATGAATTATGATTGTCGAGATCGGAGTGGTCACTTCTAATTCTCCAAATAAATGTGTGAACAATGAATGATTTAAGGGACTAAAATGTTTTATAATGAAATAGTATCTCACTATACCAAATGAATTTATAATTTTAAGGATTAAAGTGTAGTTAATTAGGATATAATATATTCTGCAAATAGTGTAATGCAACCCTTGAATTTTTTTATAATAGAATAAACTGCAGAACTGTTTAATTTAAAGAACTAATTTTAACAGAATCCTTCTTTGTGTGTGTGTATATATATATATATATATCTAGCTATTTACGTATATTGCAGAAAGTCCAAACCAAAGAAAAAAAATCTCAAAAAAAAGGGCCTTAACATGTACGGCAAGACTCTTGGAAAAATATAGAATATTAAATTTATGGGTATAAATATTTTCAAGTCACATAAAATTAATTTTCAATAACACTCTACCAAAAGACGTTGGCTTAAAAAATTTAAATTTTGAACAAAAAAGATACAAAAATTAAAAGATATATAAGTAAGAAAAACATGACATTAAGATATAATCATTGGATATATAAAAAATTAAATAAGTTTTTATATATGCCTTTTCATATGAATTTTCAAACACGTCTTAATTTATTATTATTATTTTTCTCTCGTAGCTGAGTCGATTTTTTTTGTATTTTATGCTATATTTCACAGATAAAGCACAAGTACACCTCTTCTTCGAAAATGGCTTTAAGTCCACAAAAAGAGAATAAGAAAAGGACCATAGACTCTACAAGAAGATGGCAAGTTAAGAGCTCATATTGATCAAAGCTATGGCAGAAATAAGTAGATTATACACCTTTCTAACAGCTTAATGAAACCTCGCCTGCACAAAAACTATTTTCAAAATCTCATATAACAACTTAAAAAATTTATGAAATTCGTTGTTCTGATATTTATACACTAGGCTTAATTACAAAAAGAAAGCACATATTCATTTTAGCAGGAGAGGAGAGATAAGGATAGAATTTTAAACATTGATGTTTTAAAGAAAATTACATTATTAAGTTACTTAATTTTTTGTAAAATATAAATAATTTTTTTTATTCGATTATAGTTAAATTTTCCACAACAAAAAAATATATAAAAAGGAATAGGATCCGAACCCTATTTTCCATTTGAATATTTACACCTTTTTGACGTTTGAGTTATTTTATGTTTTTATAGTAAATTTTGTCAATTATTTTCTACTTTAGTAATACATAATGATTCTTTTTATTTTTGCATATAGTCCAATTAATTTCAAATTTGCAATAATTTCTTATTGAGTTAGCGTGAAAATTAATTTTAATAATCAAATAAAATAAAATTACTTGACTGACTCATAAAACACTCTCCTAAAATTTACTATTTGACTTAAAAGTTAATTGTTTTTTAAAATTAAAGAATTAATTAAAAATCACAAAATTTGTTATATTTATATTTTATCATAAATTTTGAATTTTAGGTTAATAATTATTTTATCATATGATTTTTTGAATTAAAAATTAATAAAATAACCATCGAACATACATATTAATTCACTTTCAAAAATTGATAAAATTTGGTGTCATGAACTGCAACACAAATAATATGTTGCCGACCCATAAAATTACCTTTTTTTAGCCTCCTATTGAATGAATCATTAAAAAAAAAAAGTTTAAAATTTTACATAAGTATTAATAGATGATACCGATAAAAAAAAAATTAAAAAAAAATTATTAGTCAGCAGCAATATATATCATCCTGATTAAAAATAATAGATAAAATTATAATAAATTTATTGATGGGAAAGCTAAAAGATAATAAAATATCTAAAAGAATAATTAAAAAAAAAAAAAAAAAAAGTAGATTGGGGTTGCCCTTATCCATTCAAATCAGCAACTAAAGAAAGGAGCTGACTGGGCAAATATTCCAACTTTAGCCTCTCACCCACACTCTGATAGTTTCAATCCCATCCACAGAAATAATTGCCACGTGTAACCCTGCACTGCCGAATATTGATACTGATGATGTGGAGTGGGGCCCAGTCCTAGTCAGCAATTAATTCACATCCTAATCCATTTCTAAAATTATTTCAGAAAAAAATAAAATAAGGCAGCTGTTTATAAAAATCCAATGTCACCATTTCTGTCAGAATTTACTTATTAACCACATGCACTTCCCTTTGTGTAATTCTCACGCTCTTTTTTTTATTTATAGAGAAACTAAATTATTCAAATATCGATAAAGTCTATAAAAGTAAAAATTAAAAATTATATTTAATTAAATTTTAGTGATAATTAGAGATAAAATTAGAACTTTTCTTTTAACTAATCTTATTTGAATTAAAAAAATATTTATACAACATAGCAAAGTACTGTAATAAATTTATATAAAATGATTGAAATATATTATTCTAAAGAAGAGAAAAAGCATTCTAAATCATTGATTATTTTTAAATCATATTAAAAAATTATTTTAAAAATATAATTTAATTATTAACAATTCAAGCAAAAATATAAGTTATAATTCTAAAAATCAAAATTATAAACTGTCAAATTTCAATTTTATTTTCTTATTGTAGTTATAATTTATTTTTCAATATATAAAAAATCATAAATATTTTTTATTAAACAATATTTGATTATTTTATGAGTTTTTTTATTTACTTTTGGATTTAAAAATAAATAATAATACAAATTACAAATTAATTAATTATTTTGTTGTTTCTTTTATTATATACATTCGAAATGTCCCATAAATATTATTGTTTGTAATTGAGAGCGTACGAGATAAACAGTTGAATAAGCACGTCAACCTTCCATAAATCCGATTACGTTATCCAGCAATAAGCCTTATCTTCTCAAAAGTACACTTTACAGTTAAAACCGTTACATCCAAAAATCAACATACACTCTTTATGGCCGGTCATTTTCCTGCCACCAAAGGTAAATATTTTGCAACTCACTCAAATTTGTGTGCTTTTTATTTGGCATTTGAAGCCTCGGATCGCCATATAAATTCCAATTATTTCAAAGTCAAATAAGATGATTCCATAATAAAAATTTATAACATCATTTAAATTATAATTATAAAAGTCTAATAGAAAATTCTCAAACTTTATCATTTGAAAAGGTCTAAAAGCCACCACAGTTAGCCCAACAAAGAGTCTCCTCCTCTAGCCCAAAAGAGGAACTCTTCTAAGTATAGCTACTTACGTTAGAGATAGCAGACAAGTTGTATGAATCGATGAGGTAAGCACCAAGGTCACGTCCGACCAACAGAAAGAAACACGGCTAAAACTACAACAATATAGTAATGCTGATAACCTTTTGAGCAAGCCACACCTAACCAAGGACAACACTAACACTACAGGGATGCTGAACAATGCAAAAGAGAGCAGCCACATGAATAGTACAATGCTAGCTCAACCATCCCCATTTGTGAAGAGTAAGCATTTAAGGAGCAAGCCAGGCAAGTAACAAACTAAGAAAACCTAACCTCCACAAGCCTATCTTCTTCTTTCTTTGGCCTTGCTTTGCTAACTTGACCGTTAAAATTAGTTCACCGAGACCTTGTCTAGCAAATTCTCTCACTAGTTTTTCTCTCTTGCAGATCCTTCACAAGTTAAGAGAACCAACAACTGTAAAATATAAAACTCTTTTTTTATACATGCAATTTGAATACAAAATTTTACTTAAATATTTTAAATTTATTGACATCTGAATAGACAGATATTAGTACTCAAAATTTGACAATTTCAAAGTTGAATAAATTGAATTTTAGGATTTATTGCACCGTTTGTATCATAGCTTTGTGCTAAGTTTCACTTTTATACCAAAAATTTAATTTTTTTCTTTTCAGTCCCAAAAATTTTATTTTGGTTTTAAGTTGAAGTATCTTGAATATATTCGATCAAATTTAACATATGTAGCAGCTAGAATAAACATATTTTTAGTATATTTACTTTGTAAGAATTTAATTAAACAGTTTAATCATTTTATTAGCTCCATAAAATAAAAATTGCTTATGAGCCCCATAAAATAAAAATTTAATAAAATTTTTTTTATGAAGCATACAAGATGATTAAGCTGCTTAATGAGATGTTTACATGGTGAATATACTAAAAATATACTTATTTCGGCTGTCATGTATGTTAAATTTGATTGAATATGTTCAAAGTGTTTTAACTTGAAACAAAAATATAATTTTTGAGACTAAAAAAAAATTAAAAATTTGATACCAAGTAAAACATGATCCAAAATTATGATATCAACGATAAACTAAATCCTGAATTTTATAATAAAAATAGAACTTTTCTTTTATGTATGAAATTGTACTCAAATTTATTTTTTTTATAAAGAGATTATATAATCAAAATTTTAATAGACTATATAATACAAAATAATTATATTCTTTTAAATTGATCACAGTTAAAACTAAACCTTACATTCAATAGTACTTTTGGAGAAAAGTTATTACTTCCTATACTTCCTGATCGGCAACCTAAAATTAGTTCTTTCATTAGAATAGTTGAAATATTTCCAAGTATTAAAAAAAAAAAAAGATTCGCAATTTTTTTTTAATATGATCCCTAGGAATAAAGCATGCCTTATCTCTCCGTATCCATCTAAAGGCACGTTGGTGATTGATTTTCGGGTGAGTGAGACAAGGCTCTCCAGTTGCAACATCATCATCTGACCCCATTTTTTAAGACATTTATTTAAGTGTTCCGTATCTTCTTCCCCTTTGCTGTTGTTTCTTGGTTCTTTTTGATATTCTTCCATTAGTTGAAATTACATAAAAGAGGAAATTATTGTTGGAATTTGAAGAGAATGGGGACTGAATTTGAGACACAATCTAGTTTCAGTGCATTTGAAGATGTTGTGGCTGTTAACAGTGCATCTTTGACAGAGATTGGATCTCGGCGTTATGGGTATGTTCATTTGCTTGTATACTCTTTAGATTCTGTATATGTTGTTGGTGTTTTGATAGATTCTTTGGAAATGGGATCTTGGATTTATTGCTGAGAAGAATTTTTTTGGTTTTTTTTTTTCTTTTTTGTGTTTTTTTGCTGGTGGGTACTAGTTGCCCGCATTATAGGAGGCGATGCAAGATCAGAGCACCTTGTTGCAATGAGATATTTGATTGCAGACATTGCCATAATGAAGCTAAGGTACCTTTTTTTTTTCTTGTTGTCTATGTTTCTCTGTAACAAAATTCCGTATATGATGCTTAGCTAATCCATATATATTGTTTTCGAATTGATTTATATGCATTAACAGAATACACTGGAAACTAATCGTCTTGATCGACACGATATTCCACGCCATGAAGTTACAAAGGTTTTGCCTTTGAAATTCTAGTGCTATAATATTAAATACCTTAAGATTTTTTTATCTAGTTGAATCCTTCACTTTTTGTGCTTTTTCCATCCTCAAGAATCTTGCAAAGTATTGGTGGTCTCAAGAATCTCTCATGTTACAAAGTGAAAGAGGATAATCTTTTAGTGGTCACTCTGCATTAATGGACATACAATTGTGTTTATTTTGTCTAATTGTACCCCTATTTCATTTGATTTTCAGGTCATCTGCTCCCTCTGCAGCACAGAACAAGATGTAAGTAATTCCCTTATAAACTTGATCAGGACAAAGTCTAACATGTTTGGCAATTTCAGAAAGACATCATCTATAAGACATGTTCGTAATGCTGTTGTGCTGTATTTCATCAGGTTCAGCAGAATTGCATAAATTGTGGGGTTTGCATGGGGAAATACTTCTGTGAAAAGTGTAAATTCTTCGATGATGATGTAATTTCAGTGATTACCTTCTTTGTAGTTATGTTTTGCTAACTTATACAAATTTACTGATAATCAAACCGGTTGATACATCCAGGTTGCGAAGAAGCAATACCACTGCAATGAGTGTGGAATATGCAGGTAAGATGCTTAAGACTACGTTCTCTGCTCGTCTTCTCGACGTCCTTTGATTGTTTGCTAAAAAAATGCAATTCATGCTATTCATTCGTCTGAACTAAATCATTTCCCCCTTGTTTTTAACAGAACTGGTGGCAAGGAAAATTTCTTCCATTGCAAAACATGTGGTAAGACATCAGCCAACTGGATGACTTGAATTCTTCTGAATAATTCAAACTGATAACAAAGACTTGTTTAATTTCTTCCTCAGGATGTTGCTACTCAAAATTGATGAAAGATGCACACCGATGTGTGGAAAGAGCAATGCATCACAATTGCCCTGTTTGCTTTGAGGTAAATTTAGGCAAAGCATATACAAAACACAGTTACAATGCATTGAAAATTCTGCAAAGAATGCTAATGCTCAAGCGATATCTTTTTGCAGTTTCTGTTTGATACTATGAAAGATATAACAGTGCTGCCCTGTGGGCACACAATACATTTGGAATGTGTGAGAGAGATGCAGCAACATTATCGGTAGGTACTTGTGTTTTGTTGCATAAGTACTTTCAGGTTGATGAATTTTGCTCGCACCCTTGATCTGATCATGTGTATACAATTCCAATTTGCAGATATTCATGCCCAGTCTGCTCTAAATCCATCTGTGATATGTCAAAATTATGGAAAAAGCTTGATCAAGAGGTATTTATACTTATGTTTATGTGTAAGGCTTCATTTCTCTTCTGCCCTCCAAGCTAATATTCTGTTGTTCGAAACACCAATGCAGATTGCAGCAACACCAATGCCAGAAATTTATGAAAACAAGATGGCATGTATCACATATATAGTATCTAACACATGTTTCCTTTATTTGACTAGTGGCTGCTGCTACAAGTGACTGACTCTTTTGTGTAAACTGTAAACTAACAGGTGTGGATTCTGTGCAATGATTGTGGTGCTAACTCACTTGTTCAATTCCATGTTGTTGCACACAAATGCCTGAGCTGCATGTCATACAATACTCGACGGACGCAAGGCAGCACAGCTGCCTCATGCTCATCAGAGATTGCTGAAATGGTCAGATGACTAGCTATTTCAATCACAATAGTGCCAATCCAAATGCTGTTTCTTTGACTGTCAAGAAGCATTGGTGAAGCCAACCTTTTCTTTTGTGCAGATTGGCCTCCTTTATCTATGTAACTAAATGTGACCATGCTATTGAAACTCCTCATCCTGCAAGCATTTTGATGCTTAGCAGAAATTATGTATGTATATATTGAAGGTTTTTTTTTTTCCTCCTTCTCTTTGGAAATGATAGTCAGCAATCAATTTACAGTGAATATGATATTTATGAATGGTTGGACTTGTTTGTTGTATTGTTAAGGGGAAGGCTACTCACATCATATCTAGTCGATCTTAGTTTGTTGAGCCTCAACTGTCTTTATTATGAGAATTGAGTTTAATGGCCAAAGTAGCAATTTACTCCTTGAACTTGAACACGCTGGTCAAGTAGCCTAGAAATTAACTTTTTGGCGAATTATCTCACCAACTTGGCAAATTTGGTCAACTAGCCCATATTCGAAACAACTTTGTTTAACTAATTCACATCAAAACTTTTATTTATTGACTAATTAGATCAAATTTATCAAATATTAACAGTATGAAAGACATGAATTAGTAAAAATTAAAATGAAATTTTATTTTTTAAGAATTAATATTCAATTTAAAAATAAACTAAAATTAAAATACAGAAAAATATAAATAATTTTAAAATTTTTTTGCATAGATTTAAATTAAAAAGATCAATTATTTTTTAAAATTATAAAATTAAGTTGGTTCTATTCATCTTTTTTAATTATGATTGAATAATGTTCATGTATATAATCAAATAATTATGAATGCTTTTTTAAAACTTATTAAATTTAATTTTTAATTTTAATATTTTAATATATAGATATTAAGAAATGTAAAAAGCATGTGAATAAAAACAAAAGATTGAGACTATAAAACATTTTAATTATATGTAAATCATAAAATATAATTTTAAAAAAATTTTAATTTAATTTAATTTAAATTGTAAATTCACATTAAAGAAATAGAGAAAAATTAAAAAAAATTTAAAATTTTTACAAAAAATAAAATTTTAAAATTCAAAAATTAAAAATTAAAAATTAAAAATTAAAAATTAAATTGCATGATTAAATACACTTTTTCATTTTTTTAAATGTCAAATTAAAATTATCAATTATTTTTTATTTATAAATATTAATAGATATAAAAACATATATGAGTAAGAGTAATAGAGTGAAAGCACTAAAATTTTTGAATATACATAAAGAAATATAGAAAAATTAAAAAATTTTATTTAAAAATTTCTAAAATTTAAATATTAAAATTGAATCTAATACTAATTTATAAAATATTTTGAGTGAATTAGATAAAAGATAACTATATAAACTACCCACATGAAAAAGTGTGAGAAAGTGTGGGAGATGTGTTTTTGATAAAATAATAAAATTAAATTTGCTGAAAATTAATTTATTTCAGGTGAATATATGATTTAAATTTAAATAAATTAAAATATTAAAACTTTAAAATTTCAAAAATAATGTATATGTTCTAATTTACATTTAGTTGAAATTTTTTATCCTATCAATCTTTTATTTTTCTCATATTTTTAATATCTTTTAATATCTATATGCTTAAAGTGAAAAAATAAAAATGAAAATTAAATTTAATAATTTTTTAAAACTACATATATAATTATTTAACTATATATATGAGCACTATTTGATCAAAATAAAAAAGTTAAATAGATGCAATTAAATTTTTTAATTTTCAATTTTTAAAAAATAATTGGTCATTTTAATTTAAATTTATGAAAAAAAAATTTAGAAATTATTTATATTTGCTATTTTTAATTTGTTATTTTTAATTTATTTTAAACTAAATATTATAATCTAAATCTCAAAAATAATTTTTAATTTTAATTTTTACTGATCCATGGTTTACATATTTTAAAAGTTGACACATTGAATCTAATTAATCAATATATAAATGTTTTGGGTGAATTAATTAAAAAAAAAAGTTATTTGGGATGGAGTTTTTTCTTTTTTTTTTTAAAGCTAATTGCTGGGAATATTAGCCAAAAAGTTAATTGAACGCAACCAAGTTCAGGGAGAATTGCTACTGATGGTAATTGCAACAAGTTAATTGAAATCAATTTGGTAAACTGGATATGAATACAATTGCCTAAGATTTGAAATTTATAATTGTTAAAGATAAATTTAAACCTAATAAAGATTTAATTTTCTCCAACGTCTAATTATATTAGTATTAATTGTGATTAAAATTTCAATGTGTATCAGCAAACTAATAAATCTAAAATTTAGTGTTGCTTATTATTATTATTATTTTTTTCTATGTGGAAACCATATATTTATAACACCACTCATGCAATTAGTGTACTTCAACTACCCATTATCTTTCATGTGTCATGACAATTTATCTTCCAACAACCCCAGAGCTATATTTACATGCATGCTAATTTTTATTAATTCCTTACAGAAGTATAAAAATAAAATAAAAACTATAATCCAAAGGAGATCGAATTCGCAAGGAGTAATATAACAAAAAAAGCAATTTGAATGGTGGCCCCTTTCAATTTTGAAGCTAATGTTCTTTTGAGGAATCTCGAGTTGAATGCTTTTACTAGCATTTGAGTACTCAATGCTTGAGCAATTGATAACAAGTCTTTTTTTTTTTAAATAAAAAATTTAGGAATTAAAAATAAACAGAAAGAGAACACTTTGAAAATGATAGCCCATCAATGAATTTTTAGTGTATTCTTACATTTTTCTTGTAAGAAATAATTTTTTATTGCATGCCTTCATTATCTATTATGATTTTTATATGTTATAGATATATAGTTGCATTATTTGGAATTATGATATTTGTGTTATTTTTTTTTTAAAAAAGAGTGAAATGTAAGGAGTAGTTTTATATTTCAAATGAACTATAGATGGATACAATATTGAGATTTCAGTAAGGTATTGAATGGAAGTAGAAGTTATATTCTACAAACTCATGAAAATTTTCTTATATATACCTTACAAACTTATTAAAAATTTTATATTTGATATATTGCGTTAAGCCATAGTAATATTGTTTGCTTAAATGTTCTTTTTATTTTTTAAGCATGAATTACTAAATATTAAATTAATTTCCAGCACCCTAATTATATAATGAATGTTTCAGTGTAGACATACAAGTCATAATACTACCGGTCTGTGTTGAATCTGCGACGCTAAGGTTACTCTATTCTGACAGTTAATGTTCTCCTTTCCAAGCTAAACCTTGTTGCAAATATAAGATCGAATATAATGTTAAAGTTATTATCAATTAATGGAAAATAAACCTCTTCAAAAGTTCAGCCGAAAAGTATATAAATATTGGTGGGATTCGGAATTTACTCGTAATTGTAATAAAAATAACATAATACTACGAGATTAAAATTAAGTATTAACTCAAGTTTAAATCAAGTTATCCTATATCTTATAGCATAACTTTAGCTAGCCTGCTTTTATATATTAGTCATAACTATTGTTGATGGTTGAAGAGAACAGTATATACAGTTCCAAAAAAAAAAAAAAAAAGGGTATATGTATAACATATGTTCATGCAATTAGTGTGTATCAACTAGCCAATGTTATCCGTGACTTATGTTTATTTATGTTGAATGTTATTTTATATATACATGGTAATTGTCTATATCATATTATTTTCATATAGTGTGGGGATAAAAGAAAATAAAAAATTTACTACCTCCCCCACTAAAATTTTCCTACATATTTATTAATTAAACAACAAAATTAATTTTTTATTATTTAATATGAAATTAAATTCCAACTGGAAAAATGAGTATAATTAATTATTTTATTTATAATTTGATTAAAAAAAAGGAGAAAGTAATAAATAAATAAATAAATGATTTAATATGTAATTTGTAGGAAAAGACAAGTTTGTTAGTAGGAAAAAAGTAAAATTCATACTGAGTTTGGTAGGGCAGTATTTAACATTTTATACAATACTTTTTTTTTAATTTAATTTAATTTCTTTGTTAATGGGTTGGTTTAAAATTTTTTTATTTTTTGCATTTTCTCATCTATTACTTTTTATAAAACTAAACTGATTCACTATAAAGGTAGTAGAGAAATTTTGATTTTAACTATATTTAGTAGTAAAATATATGTCATAGATGTGAATTATGCATATATAGAGGTATAATTTGTTTATAGATTTTGTTTAATTTTAAGGAAAACATTTTTTGTTTAATTTTAAGGAAAATAGTTGATACTAATATAACCTTATAAAATTTCAACTTTTATATATTTTTTAATTTAACCTCTAAACCTTTACTTTGAACCCATTTTCTTACAATATATGAAAATAGTATATTAAATAAATTATAAATGTTAATATGAATATAAAAATTATATAAACTAAAATAATATTTAATTAAAATAATGATAAAATTATAAAATCTTAACTTTTTATATTAATTTTTTTGGTTGAAGCATTTTATGTATTTGAAATTATTTGAAATTAAATAATTATTTATTCTGATATAATATGAGTTAAATAAAATTAAAAGGTACAAATTTAAAAATACAATAGATTGAAAATAAACAAATTTTAAAGTTTTCATAGAAGATAATAAATATTGGAAGGTGTTATAAGTTAATTATATAAAATTTAGAAGAAAAACTATGCATCCATCTTGCTTGGGAGGGATATGAATTTCTTGAATTAATATAGTTTTAATTGAATGCAATATGGTGATTGCAATTAAAATATAAATTGGCTATAAATATAATTGCGCAAGTCAACATTTTACAATTTGTAATTTTTAAAAAAATTAAGAGGACATTTGTTTCATACTTGAAATTGAAATTGAAATTAGAATGAAGGTGAATCACAAATGGAAGGAAAATTTTAACAGAGTATTTGATTTATAATGAAATTAAAATTGAAATTAATCTTATTTATATATGAAATGATATTAAATAATAATTCTTATGAATTTATATATTTTATTTCATTAGTTCAAAAAAATATTATATTTCTTAAATTTTAATAATATATGACAGTATTTAAAATTTTGATTAGTTTATAATTAATTTTATTTGATTTTATGGGAATAAAAAACATTTTTTACCACTATAAAGAAAATGGGTGATTCCCATTTAATGGGGATATCCATTTTTATTTCCATATAAAATTTAAACTAAAAATTGAAATAATTCATTTTGATTTTAACTCTCACCCTTATTGTAATACAAAAAAAAAAAAAAAAGATATGAGAATATCAAAGTAATCGGGTGAAGGAAGGAAGGTGGATGATGGTGATAAAGAGTTAATTAGGTTGTTGGCAGTGTTTTGATTTAATTAAGTGAGAATGGTGGAGAAGGGTAAATTGGGAATAAGCAGAGTATATGTGTGTAAGTAAATTTGGGTTGTTTTAAGGTTAATTAGTGGTTGATTTGGTTGTTGGTGGAGGAGGGTGAATATAAGTGGATTTTGGTGCAAATTGGGTCATTAAATGGATAAGGAATAATTATTAATATATTTATATATGTAAGGGTTGATGGAAGTTGATTTGCCTTGATTATGGTTGGTGGTTGTTTATTATTGTTTTATAGTTGATTTATAGTTGTTGGTTGATTGAAGGTAGTTTGAGTTAGTTTTGGTTGCTTAAAAGGTCACTAAGGGGGTACAAAAGCAGTTGACCGTTTTTAAGTTGTTCTGTTGTGGTTTTGAAGTTGTTTGTTCCGTGGTCGTTTTCGAGTTGTCGGTGGCTTGGTTGATTGAGGTTGCTTAAGGTTGTTTTGTGCCTTAGCAGCTGGTTGTTTTGAGGTCGTTTTCTAGTTGCTTGTGACTAGTTGAGAACGGTGATTTTGGTTGCTTTGAATTGCCGGTCAATCAAAGTTAATGATTTGACTTGGGTTACTCTTGGTTGATGGAAATGGACATGTGGGTGTATATATTTGCAGGGATTGGGCTGCCATGGAGGAAGAGAGGTGTGTGGTGACAAATATTAGATTTAGTTCCTATATTTTCTATCCTCTTTCTCTTCTCCATTCATTATCCAAATGAGTTCCGATTGACATGAAATTTGGTATCTAACTATTTCTCGATGTTCTCTACGTATTGGTGACATCCGTTTTTACAGATTCAGCCCAAAAAATTCCAGATTTTAATTTTAAAATTTCACTTAAAGTTGATGAAATTGGAACTTTCATTTCATTGCAAATCAGTCAAGGCCATTATTTTTATTTTATTTTCCACTGTCTTTGGAATCCATTGACATTGATCTTGTGTCCGATTTACATCAATGTAACATTTGATGAATTTTCAGGTAATTTTCCTTTTATTTTTAGATCTCATTATTCTATGAGTATTTTGGGTTGTTTGAAGCTTCAAATGTGTTCTATAAATTATGGGAAACACTTTGATATAAATGGTTGGGTTTAATATTGTGTTTTCCGGAAAATACTACCCAAATTCTAGTGTTGAACAGTAACTAGCTCAGAAAAATTCTAAGTTATTTTTAATAAACAGAGTAAATTATGATGATCATTTCTTGTAGCTGGACCGAAGTCAAAATCTTTATGGATTTTTGCAATAAAAAATTCAGAGTGAATATGGAGAAAATTATATTTTTTTATGTATATAGTTTAAAATATTTGAAAAATTATTTGAGCATCAAAATTAATTATTTTAGTGTTTTTAAGGCTTGTTGATTATTTTTGAATTTTTAGAAAATTTTCAAGGTGTTTAATAATTTATTTGAAGTTATTATTAAATAAATATTATTTATTTTAGAGAGTTCTACAGTAAAAGGTGTAGAGCAAAGACAACCGATGAGGGGTCAACCAGTACGCTCCACCTGTGAGTTGATTTTATAAAATGTTCGTTGAGCATATTTAAAGTAGAATTTTCATGTGGTTAATATAATATTTAAATTGATTATATGAATTTATTTATGATTATATATCTTACCACATGCATAATTTATTTATTTCATCACCATGAATAATTCCTGGAAAGATGTTTTAGTTGGATTTATGGTATTTTATTTTATTGGTATATGATTTAAATTTGATTTGGCAAATATGATAGAATGTGCTACTTAGTAGGTGTTATTAGGCCCACATACGCACTGGTTGAGAACTCGAGTCTGAGGAAATTACGAATTTGGCTCGTTTGATGTCTAGTTCTTTGGCATATGATATGTGAAAATGTTCGATTGGTGCATAGCTCTTGGGCATATGACATGTGAAAGGCTCGGTTGATCCATAGCTCTCGATCATATGATATGTGAAAAGGCTCAGTTGATGCATAGCTCTTGGGCGTATTATGATTAATTATTTACTAGGACTGGTAGCTCAGTGGATGCTTAACTCTCGAGAACTACTAGTAAATATTGGAATAAGTAATTGACTATGGCTGTAACTCGATTGAACTTGCTCTCGGGACGATAATCACTTGGATTTAAGAGAGCTAAAAGGCTATTAGAATTGAGGTTTAGGGTTCTACTATGTTTTTCATCAAAAGTTTTAAATTATGTGATTTTGTATGAGAATTTTATATTAAAATGGTTTGTGAATTTTGGAAAGATTTTATTATCGACACCTGGTTTAATTGGCCTATGATAGGGGGTGAACTGTGGATACTTGATTTGGTTGGCCAGCAACAAAGCCCGATGACTAGAAATGTAAAACTTGAATGCAATAAAAAAACCCTAAATCTTCTCGAAAATGAGCTTAAGGGCTGGAAACCCATAAAAAAACCCAAAACCCTTACAAAACTAGTCCAAACCTTCTTGGTCCATCAAGCTCAGTGCAGAGTAGGCCAACAAGGCAAATGCCTCTATGAAGAGGTGATTGCCTCTATGGCAATAGCTAAAGAGGCGATCACCTTATCATAGAGGCACTGCCTTTACAACAGAGAGAAGGAGCTCTGAGGGAGAGGAATTAGAAACATTCTTAAGAGGAAAAAAAAAGGAAAAAGCTTAAAGGTTGATTTTCTTGAGAAAGAGAAAGGAAGAAGCTTGCATTCAAAGGAAGATCAACACCCTTAGTCATTTCTGAGGGCCAACATTTTGAAAGTTCTTTCTTTAGTAATCAACTTATTCCTCTCCAAGCTTTGCATGATTCATTTCTTACTTGTGTATATATAACTTCTAGCTTATTTGATTACTAGCTTTTACATTCATTCCTTTGTGTTTATTGTTCATAATATGCCTTGCTTCTAACATGATTCACTAAGCTTTAGGTGAAGTTGTGTCTATAGTTTGTTAATAATAGTAGTTTTTTACTTAAAGTGGAAGTTTGCTAATTTGAGAGTCATTTGAGCCTATTAATCAGGCAATAACCTCTCAAAGAGGCGTGCTTGTTGCTATGAGGCGATTGTCCACTTTGATAGGCCCATATGAGTTCATTATTCAGCCTAGCATCTATAAACCACGTTGGCTCATCACTGTGAGGTGATCGCCTCTCTGACAAAGCTTCATATGACATTATCTCATTTTTTGTAAATTGTATAGGGTCTCTATGCATGAATAGGTCTTAGTATACTCAAGTCTATTTTGTATGGTTGTCCTATAATGTCATTCAATTAATATTTACTTTTTATGACTTTGTCTCTTTGTTTACTAAATTAGTTCATGAGTTGATTTTATGGATTTTTATGTAAGATCTTTATGTATTTCAAGGAACTAACATTTTGTCTATTGTAGGGATTCATTGGTAAAGTTTAATCATCAAATATTTATCCTATTAATTAGTTCTTGAGAGGTTTTACATAAATCAAGCAGTTTAATTGTAATTTATTTCTTGTTTATTATACTTTTATATTGCATAAGATGTTGTAATCCCTAATCCTTTTCCCACTTGATTTGGAATGTATGGTTGTAAATTATAATTTTTGTTTTAATCATGGTGAATGTTGGGACTAATCATATGAATTTAATTAATATGTAAATTCGAGCCTAATTATAAAATGCAACAATTATTTGGAGGAATTGCAATCCATGTGATAATAAAAAAATCATTGAATAATTAAGGGAAATAAATTAAAAAACGTAAACAGAGGCTAACCACAAAGTTAGGTAGGCATTCAAATGTCCATACCTAAATTTTGAACCTATTATCTGATGATGGCTTTTAAGAACCTCCATGGGATCCAGTTGCTTTACAGTGTGTCCTAGCTTTCAT
Source organism: Mallotus nudiflorus (assembly GCA_947683625.1). Classification (NCBI taxonomy): domain Eukaryota; kingdom Viridiplantae; phylum Streptophyta; class Magnoliopsida; order Malpighiales; family Euphorbiaceae; genus Mallotus; species Mallotus nudiflorus. Next base: position 342,643 of record CANTUR010000488.1, read on the forward strand.
CCAGGTGGCGACTCCATCTCTGAGTAGGCTTTATGACCTATTTAGTATTTTCTAGTAGGCCTCAAGCCCACACAATGTCATGGTCACCAAGCACTTGGGCACACACTAAATCCCGCTGCCTATAGTGGCGACTCCATTAGGGATAGAGAAATTGATTCCAGTGTTTTGTGTTTCATCATTTTTAATTATTTTCTTATTTCTTTTGCATCTTTTGCATTCACTACACATTTCACACAATGAGCATTTAGTCCCTAAATAAGCTGATGATAGTCGTTGCTTTACTGCTTATGTTTCACTCAAACCTGTCAATGGAGTATTTGATTATTATCACTCATAGCACGTACTTATCCACATCACATGGACCCTTGAGTAAGGAGAAGTAATGGAGGTATATTTTTATGGGAATTGAAGCCTTTTTCACCCGAGACTTAGCTCATATAGTGACTTAGTAACTTCCTTTAGGATATTCCAACATGCATGTGTTTGATGCTATATGATGGACCTTAGCATAAAATCTTGGCCCATTGTAAATGGACTATGTCAAGTAGGCCTTTCATGCCTATATGATTCGTTATGATGGACCTTATTTTTATGTAAAGGCCTACTACTTATTTTTTCATTTTGAGAGTTATCTTACATATGTCGGTTTTATTATGCCCTATTAAAAATTAAAACCCAGGCTAAAATCCTAGGATTAGAAACTCACCATTGAACACGTGTGTGGGAGAAATAAGGGTGGAAATAATCATGCTTATTTATTTCTTTGTCTGTTTCTGTTCATGTCAAAAAAAAAAAAGATAAAAATCTTGCATTTCATGTATGCATGACATTCATTTTAGTCGTAAGAAAAAAAAATCTTACATTCATGCATACATGACATTCATTTTAATTTTCAAAAAAAAAATTTCTTTTCATGCACACATGACATTTATTGCAACTTTCAAAAATGTAATTTTCTTAGCCATAAGCCTCTTTTTGTTTGGAAATAGATCAAGGGAATTTGGCCCACCAATATCAAAGATCCAATTAGATAATTGAGACCACTTATTAAAGGAGCAGAATGGCAGGGCCCTCATAATTTTGATGTTGAAGCTTTCAAGAAAGAACTCTTAAAAGAGATTGGGGATAAGATGCGACAAATGGTTAAGGACATAGTTGCTTATTAGAGGAAATATGCTCTTTAATGAAGATGATTATGAAACCAGAACTGTTCTGGGTGAGCAATTGAAAGGAAAACACTAGCAGATTCAACTGAGATTGAATGGATGAAAGACCTAATAAAATAAATGAATCAACTGTAGACCGCACTGAAGAACCACGAGCTCAGTCTAAACTTTGCTAATGTTGACTTGGATTTGGATTTTGAAGAATCACTTCCCCTAAAATACAAATTCTTGAATATTAAAAAATACTCTGGGATTGATGATCCTTACTTTCACCTGAAATAGTATATCACTTACATAAAGGCTACTGGGTTGTCAAAAGCTTAAATTGTCAAGCAATTTTCATTATCCTTAAAAGGAGTTGTTATTAATTAATACTACACTCTGGGTGTACATGTCCAATAAGACTGGAAGGAATTGTGTTTAGTTTTCATCAAATAGTATGGGCTAAACTCTTAGTTTGAATTTTCTATTCACGAGCTATAGAATACGGTGCAAAGACCTAACGAGTCCTTCGTGAGCTTTTTAGATTGGTGGAGAGCAAAGTTGGCCCAAATGAAGCATAGACCTACAAAGTCCAATAAGTTGGTAATAGCCATAGAAGCTTACATCCCACCTCTAGCTAACAAGTTGAACGACATGGGCATAAGGGACTTCAAAGAATTGTATCATTTCGGAGTGTAAATTAAAGCTGACTTGGATTTGGATACTCAAGGATAATTATTATCGGTTGTAATGGTTTCGAACAACGTTTTACTGTAATATTTTCTTTTTTACTAATGAATGTTTGATTTTCTACTTTACATAAGTATTAATTTGTTATAATTGTGCATGCAATCTTATACTTAAATGAGAGAGAGATTTGAAAAAAAAAACCCATAAAATGAGAGGACTAAAATATCATAATTGACTTTTAAACTTTTCTTTGGGCACATTCAACTTCAATTTTTTCCTAAAATGAATTCCTCATATTTGTTAAAAAAAGAAAAAAAAAAGACAAAGAAAAAGAAAAAGAAATGAAAAGAAGAAGAAAAGAAAAGAAAAGAAAAGAAAAAGAAAGGAAAGAAAATGAAAAGGAAAAGGAAGGAAAGTGTAGGGAAAGAAAAAGGGAAATCTTTATTTGTGCCACTAATATTTGAAAAGTCAATTTTGAGCAATCCTTGGAAAGTCCTCATTCTCCAATAAAATTCCCACCAATTATGAGTTGAAAAAAATAGCTGGTCAGAAAACCTACAAAGGGCTCATTAATAACAAGCATAAAGTGGCATACCTAATTATAACAGAGGAGTAATCATGTGAAGATAGTAATGACTGACATACTATTAGCATATGAAGTGTTAGACATGGACTCATCAGTTTTGTAGCAATCGACAGCATCAGTGACATCAATGTCCAACGATCAATAATGAGAGCAATTAACAGCTAAAGTGACAACATGAACATTGAGCATAACAAAAGTGGTTGACTATCACTATGAATTTGCAACCACCCAACTAGGTTGAAAACTCCTAAAAAGGGAGTGACTTAGGCAAAAGAGGTAAAATAAAAAAGAAAAAAAATAAAACACCCAGCTAGGTTTAAAAACTCCTAGAAAAGGATCAACCGAGGTAAAAAAGGGAATATAAAATAAAATTAGTCGCATTTTCATTCTGAGAAGAGCAATTCATGAGATCATAAGATTTTACTTGGTGGTATGAAAGTGAGAGAGACTATCAAGTCCTTAACTAGGGGGGGGGGGGAGGGGGCAATTTTTTAGATAAGTTGAAACTCATGAGTAATAAAGTTTTCCAATAAGTTCATTCCATTGAGGGGGCAAACAGAGTCTCTTCCACACTAAGGGTTAAGCATAACTGTCATACGACAAAAAAACATTTTAAGGAAGCAACTAAGTTGGGGGCATGTGTTGTTATCATAATCCCAATTTTGATCATGAGGGGGTCTTAAATTCTGCTCCATTTGGATAAGCTGGTCTCGATAGACTTAAATCCAGATTCTTTGATATGATAAGGACTAGTTCTCGAAGATTAATTTTAAATAGGAAAGACATTTAGCTATTGACTATTTTCTTGATTATTCATGCATACACGAAATTATTTTGCAAAAATAATTTTCAGATTTCATGCTTAAGCGCATTAGAATAATGCACGTTTTCTATAAGCATTACACACACCACACGAGCATGTGTTGTCAAAATACTTTTAAGAGCTTCCAAAGATCATGACCATGCATACATTAATTTTTTACTCTTTTTTAGATGTTTAATAGAGTAAGCTAACTCAAGTGCTTGAGATACACTTTTCTTATTATTTTCGCCTGACGCCTTGTGAGGCTATACGACTTGTTTTAATTTACTTGCTTTTTTTGATTTCGTCTAACGCCTGTGAGGCCACATGGCTTATTCTGTATGATTTTCCTGACGCTTTAGAGGCTATATGGTGCCTTCTATTTTATCTTATTTTATGCATGTTTTGTTTGTTTTTGTCTTGTCAGATGCCCCATAGGCTATATGGCACTTTTCGTATGTCTTTACTTAATGCCCTTGAGGCTATATGATATTTGTTATTATTGTTTTGGCTTGACGCCTGTGTGGCTATACAACTTCTCTTTGTGTGTTCTCACCTAATGCCTATGTGGTTATACAGCTTTTGTTCTCACATGATGTTTGTGTAGCTATATAAATTTATTATTCTCTTTGTTTATCATGTTTGTTAATCGAAGTATCAATGTTCATAAGCATTCATTTCCTAGTTCGATAAGCCCGTAGTAGGGGAAAACCGTAGACGTTTGGTTTGATTAACCGGTAGCTGGGGGTGAGCTATGGATTTTCTTTAATCAAAGTGTCAGAATTGAGCGACTACTTCTTGGGCCAAGAAAACCTAAAGGTTATGTCTTGAAAGAAAGGGTTTTTCGGCTTGTATCCCTGAAGCTCATGATCAGAGAAGGGCTATTCGAGTTGTGTCCCCAAAGCTCGTGATCAAAAGAGGGTTGTTTGTGTTGTATCCTTAAAGCTCGTGAACAAGAGAGGGTTGTATCCCCGAAGCTTATGATTAAGAGAGGGCTGTTCGGGTTGTATCCCCAAAGCTCGTGATCAAGAAAGGGCTATTCAGGTTGTATCCTCAAAGCTCATAATCAAGAGAAGGCTATTTAGATTATATCCCCGAAGCTTATAATTAAGAAAGGGCTATTCAGGTTGTATCCTCGAAGCTCATGATCAAGAAAAGGTTGTTCGGGTTGTATCCCCAAAGTTCGTATTTTAGTTGAGTGGCGATCGGGCTAAGAAAACCCGAGATTCCGCATTTTAGTGGAGTGATGATTGGGCCAGGAAAACCCAAGAGTCTTCATTTTAGTTGAGTGACAATCGAGCCAAGAAAATTCGAGAATCACATTTTAGTTAAGTGGCGATTGGGCCAGGAAAACCTGAGTTTTAGTTGTGTGGATGATTGGGCCAAGAAAATCTTAGAATCTACATTTCAATTGAGTGATGATCAGGCCAGGAAAACCTGAGAAGCACATTTCAGTTGAGTGATGATCAGGCTAGGAAAACCTTAGAGTCTTCATTTCAGTTAAGTGACAATAGAGCCAGGAAAACCTGAGAGTCTTCATTTCATTTGAGTGGCGATTGGGCCAGGAAAACCCAAGAATCACATTTCAGTTAAGTGGCGATCGAGCTAGGAAAATTCGAGAATCACATTTCAGTTGAGTGGCGATCGGTCTAGGAAAACCTGAGAGTTTACATTTTAGATAAGTGGCAATTGGGCGAGGAAAACTTGAGAGTTTGCATTTTAGTTAAGTGGTGTATCGGGCGAGGAAAACCTGAGGATCATCATTTTTATGTAAATATTGGATAATTAGGTTAAATATGTATTTTTGTTAAAATTATAGTTAAATATTATGTTTTAATTGGTTTTAGAATTATTTAAGGTAATAAAATAATTTTTATAAATTATTTACTATTTTTAACTAATTAATACTAATTTTTAAAAATTATTTTCAAATAATATATTATTTACTAAATTGGTAATTAAATGGGTTTTTAATTAATTTTAATATATATTTAGGCTAATTATGTTATTTGAATATATAAAGTGAATTTTTACTATTTTATAGTGAATTATCAAGAATTTGGATTTTTAATTATATTATTTTATTATTTTGGGATTTTTGCTTAATTATTGTGAAAATAATTATATTGAGTGTTTTAATGTACATATGCTATATTTTTTATATTTTAAGGATATTTATGGCAATTATTGATTTTTGATATATTTAATGTATTACTTGATTTTTGGTGAATTGTGGACTTCGGTTGGGAATTGTGTAATTCGGGGTCCCAACTGAAGGTGTTGAATATTTTGTGTTTTGAAGTGTTTTTTCTTCCAGGACCGGCTCTACTTTTTAGTAGAGAGATGTCCGTTTTACAAAGGAAGTTTCACCGAATTTTTGGTAGAATTCTTGTAAAATGTGACATTGGGTCAATCCTGAAATTCTATGCCTATTTGAGTTTTCAATCCTCCATTAGATTTTTCTTTTAGAAATTTTTAGAATATTATGTTAGAATTATTCTAATTGTTGTTATTATTTTATTTGATTAGTAGTGTCGAGACCGAGGCCTAGTGAACCAGGCCCGTCGAACCAGTTTCCAGGAGCGCAAACTTGTGATTTGTTATTTTATATATACGTTGCATTTAGGATGCATGCTTTAGTATTTATTCATGTTTTGATTTGTATCATTCATAATTGTTTTATTAAATGTTTAAGTATATTTTAGGTATATTTTGAAATAAATGCATGCTATACTATTGATTTATACTTAAATTGTTTTTAAGTATATTATTGGTTTATTTTTGGTATATTTCATGTTTGATTTGAATTTATTTGGCATATATATACTTGAAATATACTTAGTTTATTTTAGGTATATTTCTGGTATATATACGGTTTATTTTTTTTGTTATGAATGTCATTTTGCATTATTTAGTTTCCTATATGAATGTTTTATTTAAATAAAGGATATCAATAGAATGTACTACCTAGTGGGTAGCACCAGAACCGTGTACGTACCGGTGCGATAGATTTAGGGTTGAGTGAGAATTACTTATGGTAATTATGATTTGATTGAGATTGATCGATTGACTGATGATCTGAGATGTCATATGATTGATAATGTGGTTGCTAGAGCTCAGTTGACCTAGTGTCTCAGGGCCAATCACACTGACAGTCAGATTATTGGAGCTTGGTTGACTTAGTGTCTCGGGGCCAATCTACTGTCCATATGGAATAAGTGAATTGATTCGGAATTAAGTGAGCATGTATGGCTAGAGAGTTATTGTTGATCGAGATTGCGTTTAAATAGGTTTCTATTTGATCCTTTAATAAAACAAATATTTTCCAGCATTTATTTATAAAGTGATTTTAGTATCTGTGTGAAATACCTGTATATATAGTATATACGCTGATGATTGGTTGCATTTGACATTAGGAAATGCATGTATATATATTATAACAATTCACTCAATGGGGTTTGACTCGCCTCAGTTGATTTTTCAGGAGATTTTTCTTTTTCAGACCTCAACAATAGGTCCATCCGCTGGATTTTTTTCGCCCCAGCTATTTTGTGTAAATTATCTATTTGACTTTATTTGTACTTTAGAAAATTATAGTAGTGGATTGTACTTTGTATTTGTATGTTAGTTGTAATTTCAGAGACCTTTCTCTGAATATTGTGTAATATATTTTATTTTACGATATGACAGCAGAAATTTTTAATATATTGGTAAGATTTTTAAATTCTGGTGCATATTTTGTTTGATTATTGCATGCTTTTATTTTTAAGGCTTGCTTTAGGTTTCGAATTTGAAAGAATTCTCGTTCCCTAGCGCCGGTCATGACTCCCAGTTTGGATCGTGACACCTCCATCCACTTTCCAAGTTTTACAATTAACTTCAAGTTTGGATATTAATCCAATTTCATACTTTTAAGTCCCAATATTCAATAAAAATAAAACAAGTAATGATTTACAACCATACATTCCAAATGAATAAAGGAAACGATTAGGGATTATAATGCCTTTTATCATACAAAATGGAATACAATAAATCGAAAGTAAACAAAAGTAAAAATAATAATAAGCACATAAATGTTTAATTAAGCAAGATAATAAAATAATTGTGTAAAAAGAATGAAAATACAGAACTATGAAACATGTATAAAAAACAAATTATATGAGGATAAATATATAAGACTCAAAATTATCATAAATCTTATAATAAAAATAAAAAATAAAATAATAAAAAGATTAAAATGAAAAACATACACACTTAAATATATTATAAAATAAAAGGAATAAGCCCTTGTGATAAATTAAAGAAAATAAAATAAATAACCAATTATTTCTTCAAAATGAAATAAAATAATACGGAGGTGTCGCCTCTAGCCATGGGGTGTCATCTATTTGCAAAGAGGTGTTCACCTCTATAGAAATGAGCTCAATGGGCTTAGATTGAAATAGTAAAAAAAATAATAAACTACATACATAAAAATTTAACTAATATACTAAATTTAACCAATGAAATATACAGAAATACTCACGTCATTCTACCAATAAAGTGGCTGAAAAATGAATAAATTAGGAGCACAAAAATCTAATTATATGAATAGTGATTTTGGAAATAACAAAAAAAATGCAGAAATATGAAATAGAACTAAAATCACGTAAAATTTTGAATAACACACCAAATAGGAGCAAACAAAATAGATGGACATGTTTGTGTCGCTCTTCTGATGAATGAATAGTAATATTAGTAATAGCAAAATGGAGACAAGGTCGTGTAGGACCTTGTTAAAGTGGTGATTGCTTCTATCATTAGACGATTGCCTCATCACAAAGAGATGGTGTCTCTTCACAGAGATGATCACTTGAACAACAGACGTAGAAGACTCCCGCGGGTGGTAAACTTAGTTTTCGAATAAGCAATAACCAGTGTAAATGAACAAGACTTACAATGAAATAATAACTTTTCTCAAATTGGTTGGCTCTCAGAGATAGGTATGGACTTTGATCGTCACTTAAATGCAAGGTTTCTACTTTCTTCTTCTCAAGGATCAGCCTTTAAGCTTAATCCCTCCTTTGTTCCCAAAGACCTTCCTTCTCTTTTTCCAAAATGTCTTTTTTCTTATTTCAGAGCTCTCATTTTTTCTCTCCTTAAACCTCTCCTAAGATTTTTTTCAGCTCTCTCTGTGAACCCCCTTCCCTTTCTTTCTCTTTTCATTTTATATTTCCTTGACTTAATCACTACCCCTACTCTCTTCATCATTACCATTACCTTTTTTAACTTATAAATTTTTCTCAAAACTAATTATTCCTGTTGTAATTGTAGAGTAAGAATAGGTGGGGCCCCACAACTTGCTGTCCTTGAAGAACCTTATTTAATGTAGCAGCAAGTGGCTGGTGAAAAGGCGATCGCCTGCTGAACTACTAAAGAGGTGATCGCCTCTTTGGCTTCTAGTCTTGGGCCGTTTGGGCTAAAGAGCTTGGGCTGTGGATTTGTGTTTGTATAGGTTTATGTTTTTGGGCTTAGGCTTTGTAAACGGTGGGATTTAGCACGCGTCCAAGATTTTAGCAACCGTGACACTGTTTAGGCTCAGGGCCTTAGGAAACACACTACTACGTCATAAAGTCATAGCATGGAGAAGAGGAGTCACCACCTAAGGTAATAATTAGGACAATTTGATTGGTGGTACTTGATTCTCTAAAAGAAAGTTAGCACCATAACCAGGAGATTCTAGGAACATAATACTAACTTCTCTTAGTCTTGTGTTCATTTAGAATAATTTTATAAATGATTATTTCATCCTCTAATTACATGCAATTTTAATTAAACCCTATTTGACATCCATCAAACCCTACGCATCTAGTCAATAAAATTACACATAAAAATGCACTTAAGGTTGCGTTGTCCCTAAGTCTAAACTATGTTAATTTTATTAAAAAGTTAGCTAGATTTACATTTTATTTACAAGTGAGAAAAGGTGGGCCTACATTTTTATTAATTAGTGAGCCTAGATCTATTTCTTTTACTTTGTCTAAAAAATGGGCTTAAGTCTATTTAATTTTAAAGGAAAGTTAAATTAATGGGTCTAAGTCTAACTTGGTTTTATTTTAAGTGACATGTGGGCCTAGGTCTATTTATTTAAAAGAAATGAAATTAAGTGGGTTGAGATAAGTCTAAACAAGTTTTAATTAACTAAGTGGGCCCAAAATCTAATTAACCTAATGGGCCTAAATTGATTTTAATCATTTAAAGTCCTAAACCATTTTTTAAGCCTATTTAAAGTGAGTTGGATCTAAGCCTGGACCTAGGGCCCAAAATAATATAAAAACCCAAAAACACAACGCAAAACAAATAAAACATAAAAAAGGATCAAATAAACATTTTAGTGATTTTTTAGAAACCTTAAATCAATTACATGCAAACCCTAAATTAAGCTACTGCCACCATTGATTTTTACCCAATTGAACCTAATTACTAATTGATTTTAAATGCAAAAAATTAAATCTTTCACTATTCCCACTACTGGGGCTATTACAAACTACATATAAGAATTAAAATTAAACAATTATACACCTTTGAATTAAAATAACTACACAGGATACCAAAATGCAAAATAAAGATAAAAATCCTAAGTTCTACTGGAAAACAACACAAATTCCTTCCATGGCATTCCATGGACCTTCTGTTCGTTTAAACACAGGCAGTATCCTCCTCAATCCACATTCGCACATCAAACAAAAACATAGAAATAATCAAATTAGTAGTGAAATTGAATAATCAAAAGAATAACAAAATAAAATCAAAATAAAAAAAAGAAAAGAATAGAAAAGAAGGGAATAGAAAAGAATACTGATGATTTTAGATGTTGTGCAAATGCTTTGAGATAGTCCCTTAGATTGGATTATCACCATGAAAATTGACTCAGTATTGATTTGATTCTGGATTGAAATTTGATTGCGTTTGAAGACACTGATAGTATCCAAAATTAAGGTTTTGAAAGACAAGGGTGTTCTTCATGTCTAGATTTTTAGGGTTTTCTTATGCGATTGGGTTTTTTTGCGTAACTCTCTTCTCTCTTTCGTAGTCTCTCTATTTTTTTTCATCTTTTTTTTTCTCAGTCAATATGTGTGAGTTTTTCTCAGTTCTTTCGTCTGTGTGAGTCTTTAGCCCCTTACGCACGCAGACTCTTTGCTTTTTAAAGCAAAGTCTGCTTGCGTACTGACTTCCCAAATTTACAGGAATGGTCTTATCTCTTCAAAACAAACAGATAGAGTTTTTGATTTTTGAAAGCCATTTACGCATTTTGAATGTGTTGAAATTTTCATTAGATAATTATAATAATAAAATTAAATTTTCAACCAATCAAAATACTGAAAAAAAATTGACAAAAAAATGAAAAAAATGTGAAAAAATAAAAAAATGGGACTTTTTACGCGTCGGCATTGTATAATGCCAATTGGCATTAGTGGCACTCCGGTAAGTTGGTGGTGGCGGATGGCTTCTGGATGGAAGGGGAAGCAGTGACGGTGCTCGGTGGTGGCTAAGCGGCTCCAGACGGGTTGGGGGTGGAAGTTTGCCGAGAGGTGAGGAGAGGGAGAGAAGAAGAAGAAGAATTGGCTTTTTGACCCGATTTTTTTTATATAATGTAAAATTAACAAAATGCCCTCCAACCAAAATTAATAATAATAAAATAATAATGTGACAATAATAATAAAATGAAATAATAACAATAGTAAATACAATAATATTAACAAAAATACTATTAATAATAATAATAGTAATAATAAAAATCTCACGTAAAATAAATTATTTTTACATAAATAATTTCCTTAAAATAAAATACGTAATTAACAATAATAATTAATGATAATAATATACAATTAAACTTTAAAATTATTAATACTGCATATCCTAAAATATATTTAAATAATTTAAAAATAAGGGTTATAACAATCTCCCCCTCCTTATAGGAATTCATCCCCGAATTCAAAGAAAAGAATAACTACAAGAATCAACAGGAAAGAGGTACAGGTAAGAAGCTCATATCTCTACTTCAATCTCCCATGTAAGCTTTTCTATGCTATTGCTTCACCACAACACCTTAACCATCAGAATCTACTTGGAACGTAATTGTCGAACTTGATGGTTTACGATCGCAACAGGTTCTTCCACGAATGTCAAGTCTTTATTCACTTCCACGCTATCAGGCTACAACACGTGTGAAGGATCTGGAATATACTTCCTCAGCATCGAAATATGGAACACTGGATGCACTTGAGACAAACTTGGAGGCAAAGCCAATTGATATGCAATAGTGCCCACTCTCTCCAGAATCTCGAACAGTCCAATATACCTCGGTGCTAGCTTACACTTCTTGCCAAATCTCATCACACCTTTATTGGAGACACCTTTAGAAACACATAATCACCTACCTGGAATTCCATATCTCTACGTCTCAGATCTGCATAGCTCTTCTGCTGCTAACTGCTGTCTTTAATCTCCTCTTAATGATAACAACCTTCTTTGCAGCATCCTGAACCATCTCAGGTCTAGTCAATGCTCTCTCCCCAATCTCATCCCAACTTAGAGAGGATCTACATTTCCTTCCGTACAAAGCCTTATATGGTGCCATCCCAATGCAACTATGGTAGTTGTTATTATAAGCAAACTCCATAAGCGGTAAATGATCATCCTAACTACCTCCCAGATCCAAAACACACATCCTCAACATATCTTCCAGTGTCTGGATCGTCCTCTCAGACTGACCATCTATTTGAGGATGAAAAGTAGTACTGAAATCTAGTCTAGTGCCCATTGCTTCTTGTAACTTTTGCCAAAAATGAGAGGTAAACATTGAACCTCTATTAGACACACTGGACACAGGTACTCCATGTAGGCACACAATATGCTTCATATACAGCTTCACCAATCTAGCTATAGAATAAGTGGCTTTTATAGGCAAGAAACATGCAGACTTGGTTAACCTGTCCACTATCACCCAGATGGAATCATATCCATCCTTGGAATGTGGTAAAACAACCACAAAATCCATAGCAATCCTTTCCCACTTCCACTCAGGAATAGGAAGAGGCTGAAGCTTCCTAGAAGGCTTATGATGTTCAGCTTTCACCTACTGACACGTTAACACTTAGCAATATAATCAGCTACATCCTTCTTCAGTCCATCCCACTAGTACGAAGTCGCTAATACTGTGGTACATCTTAGTGAAACCTGGATGTACACTATAAACTATAAAATGTGCTTCCTCAAGGATCTATTCTCTTAAATTATCCACATCAAGAACACACAACCTACCGTTGACCCACAAAACACGATCATCATCAAGTGTGAAATCAATGAACTTCCCTACTCGAACATTCTCTGCAAGCTCTTCTAGAATAAGATCTCGATTTTAAGCTGCCTTAATCCTATCTCTCAACACAGATCGAACTTTAAACTGAGCTAGTACTCCACCTGATCTACTCACCTTCATCATCAGACCTTGATCCACTAACTCATGCAACTTTTGGATTAATGGTCTCCTCTCCACACTAATGTGAGTAAGACTACTTGAGGACTTCCTACTCAAAGCATATGCTACCACATTAACCTTACTAAAATGATAAAGGATCTTACAGTTGTAGTGTCACGACCCAAAACAGGGCCATGACCGGCGCTAGGGAACGGGAATTCTTTCGAATCTGGAACCCGTAGCAAGCCTAAAAATAAAATAAATCATGCAATAACAATAACCATATAATATGCAGTGGAAAATAAATATCATAATATCATAATATCATCCATATCAACTGGATTAATTCAAAACTCATCTCATCACATAAATGTATAATCTTTAATACAAATCCAGTTTCAATATAATACATCTCTTTAAAATAAAGTACATGAAATCCAATACTTTAATTCACAACTACTGCAGTGTCTAGATAAAATAAATAAGACTCAAGTAGACAGTTTACATAAAGAAGCCGGGGCGGAAGAAATCCGGCGTATCGACCTGCTACTGAGGTCTGAAGAAGTTGACTCTCCTGAAAAATAGTCAACGGAGGGGAGTCAGACCTCACTGAGTGAATTACTATAATATATATACATACACACTAAGTGATAATGCATACAGTCAACAGTATATATATAATATGTATATATACAGGCAAATTCATACAGATGCAGAAAAATCATTTTTATATATTTTACTGAAAAATCCCAATTTATGAAGGATCACATAGAACCCTAGAATATCGCAACCTCAGAAAATAGTGTTAAACAACACTCTAGCCACACAGGCTCACTTATTCCAAATATATCCACTTAATCCATTTAGACAGTAGACTGGCCCCGAGACACTAAGTCAACCGAGCTCCAGCAGTCTAACTGCCAGTGTGATTGGCCCCGAGACACTTGGTCAACCGAGCTCCAGCAATCACACCCAAACCACATCTCACACATATCAATAATCATAATCAAATCAATATCCACAAATAAGTTAGTAATATAGCCTAAAGCTATAGGCGTACCGGTACGTACTCGGTCCTAGTGCTGCCCACTAGGTAGCACGTTCTATTGATATCCTTCATTCTTAAATATAAAACATTCATTCACAAAAATAAATGATGCATGAAGTTTAATAAAATACAACATAAACCATATATATACCGGAAATATACCAAAAGTAAACCAGGTATATTTCAAGTATATATATGTCAAATGAATCCCATCAAATTATAACTTAAGCTGGAAATATATTTAAAAACATTTTAAATATATTTTATTCACAAAACATGCATATAATTTATTATATACCAAAAATAAACCGAAAATATACTTAATATAAACTTAAGAAATAATCAAATTATTTATGCATATTTAATCAACATAAAACATGCATTTCTAAATCATGCTTCCTAAGTATATATATATATACAGTATAGTAACTCACCTAGTGCGCTCCACGAGACAAGTCCGACGGGCCTGGTCCACTAGCCCTCGGTCTCGGCGCAACTAAACAAGCAATAAATAATCGACGTCAGAATAACCCTAACAGGAATCCTAGAATTCAATCTAGAGTATTAAACACAGAATCGGAATTTAGGGTTCGACTGGATATCACGTTTTACGAGAATTCTACCGAAAATCCGGCAGAACCTCCCCTGTAAAACGGACATCTCTCTACTCAAAAGAGTAGAGCCGACCCTGTAAGGAAATACACTTCGAAAATAAACACCGCATCTCATTCACAACCCCTCGGTCGGACTCCAGACTACAGTCTACCGACCGGGGTCCACAAACACAGAATAATTCCAGAAATATCGAAAATATCCTTATAGCATAGAAATACATTTCATAGGTAAAAATTACATAATTGACCTTGAAACACTATAAAAACCGATTAAAACTCATTTTATTAGAAAAATCGTATATTATATATATAATTGAAAATAATTCCCGAAAAATAGTTTTAATTAGTTAAAAATACCAAATATTTTATAGAAATCATTTTTATACCTTAAATAACTAATAAAACCAATTAAATTACATTTTTAGACAATTTAGGGTAAAATTACCAAAATACCCCTATATATATAAATATACTTAAATTACTTCAAAAATTCACCAAAAATCATACAATTATCCAAAATTAATTTTCTCAACAAATTTATCAATAATATCAATAATTAAACCCAATTAACCAATTAAATTCAAATAAAAACACATTTAACCTAATTTTCTCAAAATCACATAAACTTTAATAATTCAAAATAAATACTTAGAAATTCATAAAAATTCCAAATAAATTCCTATAATTCATTTCAACACCTAATTTAACCATAAACTCCAATTTCATAATTTAAATAATTAATTTCCGAAAATTAGAAAATAATATTAAAATATTCAAAAATACCCAAAAATCCAAAAAATCTCCAAAAATTATACAAAAATTCATACATGAAGATTAAGCTACTAGGAACAACATTTGTGAAGGAAGTTTCCATGAATCAATCAATTCGAAGCTCAAAAAAATCAAAAACCCTAATAGGCCGAAATTGACAAAATCGAAACCTAAGCAATTCTAGACCATTTTAGCTCAAAACAAAGCTAGAATCACACTCACCAGAGCTCAAGGAGAAGAAAGAGACCGGTGGTGTCGAAAACGGTGGCCGGAATCGGCGTGATCGACGGTGGATCGATTTTCGGCTTCTCCGGCCAAAATCGATCTCTCGACGCCGGAAACGGCCTCCTCAGGCGGCGAAATTGGTCGGGGAAGACGGTGGCACACCGGACGGCACACCCACGGTGAAGGAACGGCACGGCAGCGACCGGAAATGGAGAAGGGAGAATCGGGAGGAAGAAGAAGAAGTCGGGGGCAAAATGGTAATTTTCCAAACTTTTTGATTTTTGACAAATATATGTATATATATATACTTTATACTATATATTAAAATAATATTAAATTACACACATCAAATATACACCACACACATAAAAATATTAATATTTTAATAATTTATACTAAATAAAATTAATTAAATAACAATAAAACAATTAAATACTTAATAAAATATTAGGGTAATAATAAACCCTAATTAAATAATTATACACACACAGGCTTTATTTAATAATTTAAAAATATGTATGAGTTCATGCAAGTCCGTAAATATATTTAAAATAATTAATGATACATTGTTTACGTGAAAATTTCCCCGAAAATACAAGTCCCGGGAAAATTTTACGTAAAACACTGAAAATAATAGACAGTAATTAAAATAGGTTTAAAATACATAACAACTCATAAAAATATCGTAATATATATACAAAAATTATTGACACTGTATATCCCGGTACAGTGTAAAAATATTTTAAAAACACGGGATATTACATGTAGTCCTTCAACAGTTCCAACCATCTCCTCTGCCTCAGATTCAGATCTCTCTGTTGGAAAATGTACTTAAGGCTCTTGTGATAAGTAAAAATCTCACAAGTCACCCTATACAGATAATGTCTCAAGATCTTGAGAGCAAAGATTAATGCAACCATTTCTAGGTCGTGGGTAGGATAATTCTGTTCATACTTCTTCAACTGCCTCAAAGCATAAGCTATCACCCTACCATTCTACATCAACACACAACCTAGGTCAACTCTAGAGGCATCACAATACACTATGAACTTATCTTCTCCATTAGGCAAAGCCAAAACTAAAGCTATGGTCAACTTCTCCTTCAGCAACTAAAAACTATTCTCACAAGCATTTGACCACTCAAACTTCATATTCTTCTGAGTCAAGTGAGTCATAGGAGCTGCAATTCTGGAAAAATCCTATACAAACCTCCTATAATACCCAGCTAAACCCAGAAAATTTCAAATCTCCGTAACTATAGTCGGTTTAGGCCATTTAGACACTGCCTTAATCTTCTGTGGATCAACCTGGATACCATCTTTACACACCATGTGTCTAAGGAATGCAACACTCTCCAACTAGAAATCACACTTCAAGAATTTAGCATAAAGTTGATGTTCTCTCAGTGTCTGCAGTACAGTCCTCAAATGATATATGTGTTCTTCCATACTCTTCGAATACACCAGTATATCATCATTGAAGACTACCACAAACTGATCCATAAATGGTCTAAATATCCTATTCATGAGATCCATGAAAGCTGTTGGTGCATTAGTCAAGCCAAATGACATCACTAGAAACTCCTAATGGCCATAACGAGTGCAGAATGTTGTTTTAGGAACATCAGCTTCACTGATCCGTAACTAATGATAACCCGACCTCAAATCAATCTTAGAAAATAAATGTGCACCTTGAAGCTGATTAAACAAATCATTTATCCTTGGAAGAGGATACTTGTTCTTCAGTGTACCTTATTCATCTCTCTGTAGTCTATGCACAGTCGTAGGGTACCATCCTTCTTCCTCACAAACAGGACTGGTGCACCCTAAGGAGAAATATTAGGTTTGATAAAACCCTTATCCAATAATTCCTATAACTGCTCTTTCAACTTTATAGGAGCCATGATAGTGGAGATGAGATTCTAAGGTGTAGAACTCTTATCACCAATAAACTTAAACTCTTCTTCATCAGGAATTTTGAAAATCACCTCTTTACTCTGACAATCCACAATGGCATAATACTAAGATAACCAATCCATACCGAGGATAACATCAAATTCCATCACATCCAATAACAACAACTTTACGGGCTCTCTACCTCTGATGAAAATTGGACAACTAGAAAGAATAACATCGGTGTCTAAAGAATCGCTTAGAGAAGTGGTGACAAATAAAGAAAAAGCCATCCTTGAAGCTTTCCAACAAGATTTCAAAGCAAACACAGGAGATACAAAGGAATGCGTGGCACCCGGATTAAACAAAACCCAAGCATCCAGGTAACAAACAGTAATAATACTTGCCACGACTGCATTAGATGCTTGAGCATCCTATTGAGTAAGGTGGAAAACTCTAGCCTGACCTTAACCTCCCTGCTGATTGGTAAAAGCCTGGCCAAAACCTCTGGCACCTCCTTTTGTACCTCTAGCATGTCCTTGCTAAGCAATAGTCTGAGTCAAACTCAGGTGCTGAGCTAGAGGTAACTGAAAAGGAACTGGTGCTGCATTAGCGATTGACTGCTATGGAAACTGCGGAATCTCCTGTGGTTGATAACTAGAATAGGGACATGATCTGGCAAAGTGTCCCATCTGGCCATATCAAAAACAAGTCAACGATGCCATGTAATATGGTCCCCTAATGGACTCTACCACACATCTGGCAAACACTAGTTGCTGACCCAGAACTATGACTACTACTGCTACTTGAAGCACTTGACCCAAATTTGGTCGATCTACGCTAACCTCCATGGCCATATCTACTACTCCTATGCACTCTCTACTGCTGTCTTTGACTCTGCTGGACTGGGCCTATTTGTTGACTACTCAAACTAATCTGAAAGCTTGAATAAGGAGTAGTCTAAATCCTCCTGACTGAGTGCCCAATTGGTAATAATCAGGCATAGCTCATTGCCTGACTAGCCTCAACTCAATCTCCTTGGCCGACTCTATCACTGACTCTAGAGTAGGGCCCACTATAGGCATCCTAGCAAAAGCAGAACCCAAACCACTAACATATATGGTGACGGTGAAATACTGACCTCGCATAAGATCCTTTGTATATCTGCCAAGTCGAAGAAACTTTCTATTATAGTCCTCAACAGATCTGTCACCCCTAGTGATACTCGTCAACTGGTGTTTATAGCTCATATGGAGTGGCTCTAGGTAGAATCTTCTCATAAATCGCTCTATAAACTATGCCCAGGTCATTATAGTCATATATGGCTGAATCATCTATATAAACCAATCTAGGGCTGGTCCCTCTACTGACAGCTCAACAATTATAATCCATTGGTACTCATATGAGCAGTCCAAGTCCTTATCTCAATAGCATACAAAAAATCCAATGGGTCTAATGTCCCATCGAAAGCTATACGACTAACTCAATCGTAGAACAGTGCTACCTCAGGGTCAGACATACCCTATTAATAGACAGGCTGAATCAGTAGTGCAACTGGAGGTATAGGAGCATTCTCGTACTTTAGCTCTATAGGTTCCTCATCCTGTAGTTCTCGCTGTCTATGGTGACCTATCGCTCCTTGAGGTCTACCTCTGCCACGACCTTTGTGCCTCACTGGCAGCTCTAGAGGTAAAACCTCATCTTGAAAGGACTCATTATCCTTGGCCTCAATGACCGACGGAGTGACACGTGCTCACCTCCTCATTCTGAAAAGATAAAAAAAAGGATTCAGACAAAATAAATAACTAACGGTAACGTAAAAAACTAAATCAAGGAAACTTATCGAAGATAATAGTTCCAAAGAAAATAAGACTTTGAAAACCTAGGGCCATAACTCTAACAACCTAGGCCCAGATACAAACTCCGCTCTGATATCAACTTTGTCACAACCCAAATCGGGAGTCATGACCGATACTAGGGAATGGGAATTCTTTCGAATTCGAAACTCGTAGCAAGCCTTAAAAATAAAAGCATGCAATAATTAAACAAAATATGCACCAAAATTTAAAAATCTTACCAATGTATTAAAAATAACTGTTGTCATATCATAAAATAAAATATATTACACAATGTTCAGAGAAAGGTCTCTGAAATTACAACCAATGTACAAATACAAAGTACAACCCATTACTGCAGTTTTCTAGAGTACAAATAAAGTCAAGTAGATAATTTACACAAAATAGCTAGGGCAGAAGAAATCCGATGGATGGGCCTACTATTGAGGTCTGAAGAAGAATAATCTCCTAGAAAATCAACTGAGAGGAGTCAGACCTCACTAAGTGAACTATTATAATATATATATACATGCATTTCCTAATGTCAAATGCAACCAATCATCAGTATATATAAAATATATATATATACAAGCATTTCACACAGATGCTGAAATCACTTTATAGATAAATGCTGGAAAACATTTGTTTTATTGAAGGATTAAATAGAAACCTATTTAAACGCAATCTCGATTAACAGTAACTCTCTAGCCATACAGGCTCACTTAATTCCAAATTAATTCACTTATTCCATATGGACAGTAGACTGGCCCTGAGACACTAAGTCAACCGAGCTCCAACAGTTTAACTGTCAGTGTGATTGGCCTCAAGACATTAGGTCAACCAAGCTCCAATAACCACACTATCAATCATATCACATCTCAGATCATCAATCAATCGATTAATCTCAATCAAATCATAATTACCATAAGTAATTCTCACTCAGCCCTAAATCTATCGCATCGGTACGTACACAGTCCTAGTGTTGTCCACTAGGTAGCACGTTCTATTGATATCCTTCATTTAAATAAAACATTCATATAGGCTAATAAATAATGCAGAATTACATTCATAATAGCAAAATAAACCATATATATACCAGAAATATACCTAAAATAAACTAAGTATATTTCAAGTATATATATGCCAAATAAATTCAAATCAAACATGAAATATACCAAAAATAAACCAATAATATACTTAAAAACAATTTAAGTATAAATCAATAGTATAACATGCATTTATTTCAAAATATACCTAAAATATACTTAAACATTTAATAAAACAATTATGAATAATACAAATCAAAACATGAATATATACTAAAACATGCATCCTAAATGCAATGTATATATAAAATAATAACTCACAAGTTTGTGCTCCTCGAGATTAGTTTAACGGGCCTAGTCCACTAGACCTCGGTCTCAGTGCAACTAAATAAATAAAATAATAACAATTATCAGAATAATTCTAACTTAATATTCTAAGAATTTCTAAAAGAAGACTTTAATGAAGGATTGAAAACTCAAACAAACATAGAATTTTAGATTCGACTTGATATCATGTTTTATGAGAATTTTACTAAAAATTCGGCAAAGGTTCTTTTGTAAAATGGACATCTCTCTACTAAAAAGTAAAGCTGTTCCTGCAAGAAAACACACTTCAAAACACATAATATTCAACACTTTCGGTTGGGACCCCCAAACTACACAATTCCCAATCGAAGTCCACAATTCACCAAAAATCAAATAATACATTAAATATATCAAAAATCAATAATTGCCATAAATATCCTTAAAATATCAAAATATAGCATATATAACATTAAAACACTCAATAAAATTATTTTCACAATAATCAAGTAAAAATCCCAGAATAATAATATAATATTATTAAAAATCCAAATTCTCGATAATTCACTATAAAATAGTAAAAACACTTTATATATTCAAATAACATAATTAGCCTAAATATATATTAAAAGTAATTAAAAACCCACTTAATTACCAATTTAGTAAATAATATATTATTTGAAAATAATTTCAAAAAATTAGTATTAATTAGTTAAAAATAGTAAATAATTTATAAAAATCATTTATTACCTTAAATAATTCTAAAACCAATTAAAACATAATATTTAACTATAATTTTAACAAAAATACATATTTAACCTAATTATCCAATATTTACATAAACTAAAAATAATATAATAATCCCAAAAATTATTTTCTCAACACTAAAACTAATATCAACTTATAATAACACCAAATCAACCAATTTTACAATTAAATAAATTAATTTACAAAAATTAAATAAATAATAATAAAATAAAAAAAAATTCAAATAAATTCTAAAAATTATAACAAAAATATATTCATGAAGATTAAGCTACTAGAATCATCATTTGTAAAGGAAGAATTCAAAAATCAACCGAAAATTAACTCAAAAAAAATAAAAAACATAATAGCTCAAAACCAAAAAATTGAGAAAAATCACAAACGAGTAGATTTGAGCTTGAATCAAGCTCAGAATCATGATCACCAAAGCTCAAGGAGTCGAAAGAAACTGGTGGTGCAAGCTGAGGTGACCGGATTCATCACCGGCGACCAAAGCTGTAATTTTTGGTCTTCAATGGTGTCCGGCGATGCATGTGGCGCTTCGACAAGCTAGTGGTGGCGGATGGTTACTAGATTGAAGGGGAAGCAGCGATGGTGGTTGGTGGTGACTGGGTGGCTCCAAACAGGCTGGTGTGGAAGTTGTCGAGAGGTGAGGAGACGGAGAAGAAGAAGAAGAAGAATTGGCTTTTTGACCCGATTTTTTTTATATAATGTAAAATCAACAAAATGCCCTCCAACCAAAATTAATAATAATAAAATAATAATACTAATAATACTAGAATAATGTAACAATAATAATAATGAAATAATAACAATAGTAAATACATATTATTAATAAAAATACTATTTATAATAATAATAATAGTAATAATAAAAATCTCACGTAAAATAAATTATTTTTACTTAAATAATTTCCTGAAAATAAAATATGTAATTAAAAATAGTAATTAATGATAATAATACACAATTTAGACTTTAAAATTATTAATATTGCATATCCTAAAATATATTTAAATAATTTAAAAATAAGGGTCATAACAGGAGACACGTGCAATTTTGAATGTAAATAAGGAAATAATTAAATAATTAAAGGCAATAAAATACAAAACACAAACAAAGGCCAATCACAAGGTTGGGTGGACATTCCAAAAGCCCATACCCAGTTTCCGAATCTCATATTTGATGATGGATTTTGGGAATCTTCTTGGAATCCAGTTGTTATACAATATGTCTCGACTTTTATCCAGGTGATAACTATATCTTCGATTAGGCTTTATGACCTATTTTGTATTTCTTGGTGGGCCTCAAGCCCACATAATGTCGTTGTCATGACCCAAATCGAGGGCCATGACCGATTCTAGGAAACGAAAATTCTTTCGAATCCGGAACTCGTAACAAGCCTTAAAATAAAAGCATGCAATAATATACAATAAAATAAATATGCACCATAATTAAAATCTCAAATCAATATAATAAAAAAATCTCTTTCATATCATGATAAAAAAATATTAATATAGTATTCAGAAAAAGACCACAGAATTAAAATCACATACAGTAAATATAAAATACAACTTACTACTGATAAAAAATATGACTACTATAGTTTTCTAAAGTACAATATAAAATTAAGTAGATAATTTACATAAAAGAGTTGGGGTGGAAGAAATCCGGCGGATAAGTTTACTGCTGAGGTCTGAAGAAGAAGACTTTTCTGTAAAAATATCAACTGAGAGGAGTCAGACTTCATTGAGTGAATTGTTATAATATATATACATGCATTTCCTATATGTCAAATGCAATCAATCATCAGTATATAATATATATATATATATACAGGCATATACATATAAATGTTGAAAATCACTTTATATATATAAATACTAAAAAATGTAAGTTTATGAAGAATTAAATAGAACCTTTTTTAATTTCATGACCCAAACTAGGAGTCATGACAGGCACTAAGGAACGAGAATTCTTTCGAATCCGGAACCCGTAGAAAGCCTTAGAAAAAAAATCATACAATAAATATATAAATAAAAAGTATGACAGAATTAAAATTTTTTGAATCATTATATATAATAAATATTCCAAATCCTTTCTTAAATAAATACACATTCGAACAATGTTCAAATACAAATTGTCAGAGTATATAATATCCAAATAAAATAATATCCTTTCGATACAACAATACTACTACTGTATTTTCTAGAATAAAAATCAGAGTTCAGAATATACATTTGCATAAAATAGCCGGGACTGAAGAACACTGGTGAGAAACTCTACAACTAAGGTCTGACGATATGGGATCTCCTGAAAAAAAAATAATTAAGGGGGGTCAGACCTCACTGAATGAATTATTATACTATATATACATGCAATCTAAAACATATCCAATCATGCATTCACATATATGTATATATATTCAAACATTCCACACATATGTCGACTCTGCTTATATAAATATACTAAATGTAGAAAACATTTAGTTTAATTCATGAAGGATCCATAGAACCTTAATAATAGCAACCTCAATCAACCCCTTCATCACTCTAGCCATACAAGCTCACTTGATTTCAAACATAACACTTATTCTAATCTGGACAGTAAACTAGCCCCAAGACACTAAGTCGATCAAGCTCCAGCAGTCTGGCTGTTAGTGTGATTGGCCCCGAGACACTTGGTCAACCGAGCTCCAGTAATCACACTATCTATCACCTCACATCTCAATCAACCCAATAGATCAATCATTCCACTATGGATAGTAGACTGGCCCCGAGACACTAAGTCGATCGAGCTCCAGGAGTCTGATTGTTAGTGTGATTGGCCCCGCAATCACACTATCTATCATACCATTAATCTCAGTCAAATCAATCTAATCAATTATAATCACCCAAAATTAATTCTCATTCAACCTTTATCTATCGTACCGGTACGTACACGGTCCTAGTGCTGCCCACTAGGAAGCGTGTTCTATTGATATCCTTCATTTACGTAAATCATTCATTCTAAAAATAATTAATGTAAAACAATATTCATAATAGTAAAATCAACCATATATATATATATATATATATATATATATATATATATATATATATATATATATATATATAAGTCAAATAAAGTATGAAATATACTAAAGGTAAACCATTAATATAATTAAAAACAATTAAGTGCATTTTAGTAATACAACATACATTTGCTTAAAATGTACCTAAATATACAAAGAATATACCTAAGTGCACAAATCACTTAATAAAACAACTATGTATAAATATTCACTTAAATATGTGTTTAGGTTTAACATATATTCACAATATACCAAATTTACCTAATTTTCTAGCATGCATATATCACAATTAAACCCTAAGTATACCACTAATGTGTTAGGTTTGAATTAATAATAAAACATACATTTATTTGGAAATATATCAAAAATAAACTTAAAAAAAAAACAATTTAAGTCTAGGTTCATAATAAAGCATGCAATTATTTAAGGATAAACCTAAAATATACTGAAATTATACCTAAAGTATACTAATTATTTAATAAAATAATTATGACTAAATGTACGTTTAAAACATTTATATATTACTAAAATGTATTAAACCTAAACCTAATTGCTTAATGTGCATATATCAGAATAACATGCATAATTATTTGATATGCATATATACAAAAATACAACCCTAAATATACCAAAAATATTATCATTTAAATCATTTTAAAAACATATAATGAAAATGAAAAACCCTAAGTGTTGCATCCTATATGCAATGCATATATATACAATATAATAACTCATATGTTAGCGCTCAACGAGACAAACTCGGCGGGCCTGATCCATTAGGCCTCAGTCTCGGCGTAACTAGAAAAATAAAATAATAATAACCATCAGAATAAACTTCTAACTCTATACTTCTAGGATTACTATAGACAGATTCAATTAAGAATTCAGAATTAGACTCGGACTAGTTTTCATATTTTACGAGAAATCTACCAAAATTTTCGCAGAGTCTCCTATGTAAAACGGACATCTCCCTACAAAAGTAGGGTCAATCTTGCACAGAAAACACACTTTGAAAATACACAACCACAACCCCTTGGTCGGACTCCCGAACTACAATTCTACCAACTGAGGTTCACAATTTCACAAGATAATTACATAATACATGAAAATTCCAGAAATACCAAAAATACCCTTGAATAATAAAAATATAGCAATTCAAATATTTAAAATGCTGAAAATAATTATTCCACTGATAATTACATAAAAACCCTAATTTTAATAAAATATTATTAAAATCGATAATTCTTTAAAAATTCATAAATATTGACCAGAATATATTTTATAAATCCAAATTACTTAATTATCCCTAAAACATATTAAAAATTGATAAAAACTCATTTATTTACGAAAGATAGTATATTATATATAATTTGAAAATACTTTATGTAAAATATTTTTAATTAGTTAAAAATACTAAATTATTTGTAGAAATCATTTTTATACCTCAAATAACTATTAAAATTAATTTAATTATATTTTTAGCCAATTTAATGTCAAATTACCAAAATACCCGTACTATATATAAATTCACTATAATTATTCAAAATTCACAAAAAATAGTATAATTACACAAAATTTAATTTCTCAACATAAAATTCAATAATATCAACAAATATACTCAATTAACCAATTAATTTCAACAAAATAAATAATTAACCTAATTTTCTAAAAATCACAAAAACTAAATAAATTCCCAATAATTATATAAAAATCATAAAAATTACAAATAAATTTCTAAAATTCATTTTAACACCTATAAACACCATAAATCACAATTTCATAATTTTTTAATTAATTTACGAAAATTAGAAAATATTAATAAAATAATAAAAAATTCATAAAAATCAAAATAATTCCAAAAAATTTCACAAAAATTACCAAATGTATATTGATCTACTAGGATCAATATTTGTAAAGGAAGTTTTCTTGAATCAAGCAAGAATTATTGAAAAAAAAATCAAAAACCCTAAAATGGCTGAAACTAAAATGAGTTTGAAACCTCACCACCTTGCATTTTCAGGTTGGAAGGATCTCAGAATCAACCTCCTCGAAGCTCCATGAGTTCAACGCCACCAGAAATGTCTGATTTGGTGATCGGACAGAGGAGAACGGTGAGGAAACGTGTTTCGGGCAAAAACGGGCAACAGAGGTCGATACTGGCGTCGGGGAAGGTGACAAGGATGGCGGAGCTGATGGAGAAGATGGTGGCAAGTCGGGAGGCACTCTTATGGCCGGCGATCGAAAGTAACAGGCAGTGAGGGTGGGGGTTGATGATGATCGGGAGGGGAAGGGAAAATGGGATGGGTTTGGTGCTTATATGTATATATATTCATAAAACTATATAATATATTAATAAACTATATATTATATTGTACATTATTATTTTATACAATATTCACACTCCACACACTTAAACATACACATATATATACATATATACACACATATATTACACACTATATTCATATATATATATATATATAACAATAAACCCTAATATTATATATTGCACACACATAAATTAATGATAATGCATGAAACAATATAATTTAGTAAAATAAAATAACATTAAACAATATAATATTATTTAAATATTGTTTCCCAAAATAGTAAGTTTCGAAAAATTTTTATGTAGAAAACTTTAAATAAATTTAAAATAACATTAATTATTACAAAATAACTAAATAATCAAATATATATATATATATATATTAAAAATTTATTAACACTGCATATCCTGATGCAATTTAAAATTATTTAAAAACTCGGGATATTACATTTAATCGCAACCTCAATCAACAATAACATCACTCTAGCCATATAGGCTCACTTAATTCCAAATAAATTCACTTAATCCATACAGACAGTAGACTGGTCCCGAGACACTAAGTCAACCGAGCTCCAGCAGTCTGACTGTCAGTGTGATTGGCCCCGAGACACTTAGTCAACCAAGCTCCAGCAATCACACCATCAATCACATCACATCTCAATCAAATCAATCATATCATTCTCGATCAAATAATAATTTACCACAAGTAATCCTCACTCAACCCTAAATCTATCGCACCGATACGTACACGGTCATAGTGCTTTCCACTAGGTATCACGTTCTATTGATATCCTTCATTTAAAATAAAACATTCATACAAGAAAATAAATAATGCATAATATCATTCAAAATGACAAAATAAACCATATATATACCAAAAATATACCTAAAATAAACTAAGTATATTTCGGGTATATGCATATCAAATAAATTCAAATCAAACATAAAATATACCAAAAATAAACCATTAATATACTTAAAAATAATTTAAATATAAATCAATAATATAACATGCATTTACTTAGGAATATACTAAAAATAAAGCTAAAGTATACTAATCATTTAATAAAACAATTTTGAATAAATATACATTTAAAACATGTATTTTCTAAAACATGCAACCTAAGTGCGATGTATATATAAAATAACAACTTACAGGTTTGTGCTCCTCGAGACTAGTCCGACGGGCCCAGTCAGTCCACTAGTCCTCGGTCTTGGTGCAACTGAACAAACAAAATAATAATGAAAATTAGAATAAATCTAACTTAATCTCTATAAAGACTTGATTTAAGATACAGAACACAGAATGACACATAATTGACCCGATGTCACATTTTACAAGAATTCTACTGAAAATTTGGTAGAATCTCCTCTGTAAAATGAAAATCTCTCTAATAAAAAGTAGAGTCAGTCTTGCAAGAAAAACACACTTCAAATCACAGAATTCACACAACCCTCGGTTGGGATCCTAAACTATACAATTCCCCAGTCGAGGTCCACAATTCACCAAAAATTCAAATAATATAATAAATATACTAAAAATAAATAAATGCCATAAATAACCTCAAAATATCAAAATATAGCATATTTAACATTAAAACACCAAAAATAATTATTTTCTCAATAAATACGTAAAAAAATCCCAAAAATAATAATATATTATTAAAAATCTAATTTCTCGATAATTCAATATTAATTAGTAAAAATTCACTTTATACATTCAAATAACAAAAATAGTCTAAATACATATTAAGAAATTACTAAAAACCCATTTTATTACCCAAAATAATATATAATATATTATTTGAAAATAATTTTTAAAAATTAGTATTAATTAGTTCAAAATAGTAAATAATTTGTAAAAATCATTTTATTACCTTAAATAATTATAAAACCAACTAAAACATAATATTTAGCTATAATCTTAACAAAATTATGTATTTAACCCTATAATACAAAAATACACATAATATACTAATATTACTAAAAAATTCTATAAAAATTCTATAAATACATAAAAATATTTTCTCAACATAATATACTAATCTTAATCATATCAATCATGTCATATTTCCTCAAATAAGTTAGTAATTTTAACCCTACGATCTATCGCATCGGTACATACTCGGTCCTAGTGCTACCCACTAGGAAGCATGTTCTATCGATATCCTTCATTTAAAAATAAAACATACATTCAAGTAAACAAATAATGCTTAATGTCATTCATAATAATCAAATAAACCATATATATACTAGAAATATACCTAAAATAAACTAAGTATATTTCAAGTATATATATAAATATATATATATATATATATATAATATATATATATATATATATATATAATGTAAAATAAATTCAAATAAATCATGAAATATACTCAAAATAAACAAACAATATACTTAAAATAATTTAGGTATAAATCAAAAGCAAAACATGCATTTGTTTCAAAATATACCAAGAATATACTAAAAATATACCTAAAATATACTCAAGCATTTAATAAAAACAATTATGCTTAGTTATACATTTAAACAATGTATTTCTAAAACATGCAACCTAATTGCAATGTATATATAGAATAACAATTCATAGGGATGCGCTCCTCGAGACTGGTCCAACGGGTCTGGTCCGTTAGGCCTCGGTCTCGGCATAACTAAACAAATCAAATGATCACAAAAATCAGAAATAAATCTGACATAGACTTCTAGAGATTCGATCTAGAATTACTAAACACAAACAGACACAGAATTGACCCGATGTCACATTGTCACGACCCCAAAACAGGGGCCATGACCGGCGCTAGGGAACGGGAATTCTTTCGAATCCGGAACCTGTAGCAAGCCTAAAAAAAAAAAATAAAGCATGCACAATAACATTAAAAATATATATGCAGCGGAAATAAAAATCATAATATCTTCCATACCAACTGGATTTACTTCAAAACTCATCTCATCACATATATATAATATTTAATACAAATCCAGTTTCAACATAATACATCTCTTTAAAATAAAGTACATAAAATCCAATACTTTACTTCACAACTACTGCAGTGTCTAGATAAAATACATAAGACTCAAGTAGACAATTTACATAAAGAAGCCGGGGCGGAAGAAATCTGGCGGTATCGACCTGCTACTGAGGTCTGAGGAAGTTGACTCTCCTGAAAAATAGTCAACGGAGGGGAGTCAGACCTCACTGAGTGAATTACTATAATATATATACATACACTCTAAGTGATAATGCATACAGTCAACAGTATATATATATCTAATATTATACAGGCAAATACACACAAATGCAGAAAAATCATTTTTATATATTTTACTGAAAAATCCCAATTTATGAAGGATCACATAGAACCCTAGAATATCGCAACCTCAGAAAATAGTGTTAAACAACACTCTAGCCATACAGGCTCACTTATACCAAATATATCCACTTAATCCATTTGGACAGTAGACTGGCCCCGAGACACTAAGTCAACCGAGCTCCAGCAGTCTGACTGCTAGTGTGATTGGCCCCGAGACACTTGGTCAACCGAGCTCCAGCAATCACACCTCCAAACCACATCTCACACATATCAATAATCATAATCAAATCAATATCCACAAATAGTTAGTAATATAGCCTAAAACTATTGGCGTACCGGTACGTACTCGGTCCTAGTGCTGCCCACTAGGTAGCACGTTCTATAGATATCCTTCGTTAATAATATAAATCATTCATTCACAATAAATGATGCATGAATGTAAATGAAACAACAATATAAACCATATATATACCGAAAATATACCAAACATAAACCAGGTATATTTTGAGTATATATATGTCAAATAAATCCAATCAAATTATGAATTAAACTAAAAATATATTTAAAAACATTTTAAATATATTTTATTAATAAAACATGTATATAATTTACTATATACCAAAAATATACCAAAAATATACTTGAATATAAATCACATTATTTATGCATATTTAGTAAAAATAAAACATGCATTTTCTAAATCATGCATCCTAAGCATATATATATAATATAGTAACTCACCTAATGCGCTCCACGAGACAGGTCCGACGGGCCTGGTCCATTAGCCCTCGGTCTCGGCGCAACTAAACAAGCAATAAATAACCGACATTAGAATAAACCTAACAGAAATCCTAGAATTCAATCTAGAGTATTAAACACAGAATCGAAAATTAGGGTTCGACTGGATATCACGTTTTACGAGAATTCTACCGAAAATCCGACAGAACCTCCCCTGTAAAATGGACATCTCTCTACTCAAAAGAGTAGAGCCGACCCTGCAAAGAAACACACTTCGAAATTCAAGCTCAACACAATCAAAATCCCACGGTCGGACTCCAAACTACAGTCCACCGACCGGGGTCCACAAACACAGAATAATTCCAGATATAACAAAAATATCTTTAAATCACAGAAATACATTTTATAGGTAAAAATTACATAATTAACCTTGAAACACTATAAAAATCGATTAAAACTCATTTTATTAGAAAAACCGTATATTATATATATAATTGAAAATAATTCACGAAAAATAGTTTTAATTAGTTAAAAATACCAAATAATTTGTAGAAATCATTTTTATACCTTAAATAAATATTAAAACCAATTAAATTACATTTTTAGACAATTTAGGGTAAAATTACCAAAATACCCCTATATATATAAATATACTTAAATTACTTCAAAAATTCACCAAAAATCATAAAATTACCCCAAAATTAATTTTCTCAACATATTTATCAATAATATCAATATTTAAACTCAATTAACCCATTAAATTCAAATAAAAACACAATTAACCTAATTTTCCAAAATCACCTAAACTTCAATAATTAAAAATAAATACTTAGAAATTCATAAAAATTCCAAATAAATTCCTATAATTCATTTCAACACCCAATTTAACCATAAACTCCAATTTCATAATTTAAATAATTAATTTCCGAAAATTAGAAAATAATATTAAAATATTCAAAAATACCCAAAAATCCAAACAATCTCCAAAAATTCTACAAAAATTCATACATGTAGATTAAGCTACTAGGAACAACATTTGTGAAGGAATTAATCATGAATCAATCAAGAACAATTCGAAAAAAATCGAAAACCCTAATAGGCCGAATTTGACAAATCGAAAACTAAGCAATTCTAGACCATTTTAGCTCAAACCAAAGATAGAATAACACTCACCGGAGCTCAAGGAGAAGAAAGAGACCGGCGGTGTCGAAAACGGTGGCCGGAATCGGCGTGATCGACGGTGAGTTGATTTTCGGCTTCTCCGGCCAAATTCACTCTCCCGACGCCGGAAACGGCCTCCACAGGCGGCAAAACTGGTCGGGGAAGATGGTGGCACACCGGACGGCACACCCACGGTGAAGGAACGGCACGGCAGCGACCGGAAATGGGGAAGAGAGAATCGGGAGGAAGAAGATGAAGTCGGGGGCAAAATGGTAATTTTGCAAATTCTTTTGATTTTTAATGTATATATGTATATATATATACTTTATACTTTATATTAAAATAATATTAAATCACACACATCAAATATACACCACACACATAAAAATATTAATATTTTAATAATTTATACCAAATAAAATTAATTAAATAACAATTAAAACAATTAAATACTTAATAAAATATTAGGGAATTAATAAACCCTAATTAAATAAATATACACACACCGGCTTTATTTAATAATTTAAAAATATGTATGAGTTCATGCAAACCCGTAAATACATTTAAAATAATTAATAATACATTGTTTACGTGAAAATTTCCCCGAAAATGCAAGTCCCGGGAAAATTTTACGTAAAACACTGAAAATAATATACAATAATTAAAATAGGTTTTAAATACATATTAACTCGTAAAAATATCACATATATATTCAAAATTATTGACACTGCATATCCCGGTACAGTGTAAAAATATTTTAAAAACACGGGATATTGCACACATTTTACGAGAATTCTACCAAAAATTTGGCAGAACCTCCTCTGTAAAACAAACATCTCTCTACTAAAAAGTAGAGCCGGTCCTATAAGAAAAATACACTTCGAATATAGAAATTCACACAACCCTTAGTTGGGACCCCTAAACTACGCAATTCTCCAACCGAGATCCACAATTCACCAAAATTCAAATAATATAACAAAATATATTAAAAACCAATAATTTCCATAAATACCCTCAAAATATAGCATATTTAACATTAAAACACCAAAAATAATTATTTTCCTAATAGTTACTTAAAAACCCTAAATAATAATATAATATTATTAAAAAATACATTTTTCCAATAATTACACAAATATTAATAAAAATTCATTTTATAAATCCAAATAACTTAATTTGTCTAAATATATATTAAAAATTACTTAAAAAAACCCATTTTATTATCAAAATAGTATATAATATATTATTTAAAATAATTTTTGAAAATTAGTATTAATTAGTTAAAATTAGTAAATAATTTGTAAAAATCATTCTTATACCTCCAATAATATTAAAACCAATTAAACATAATATTTAACTAAAATTATCACCAAATTACACAATTAACCCTAATATTCAAAAATACACATAATATACTAATATTACTCAAAAATTCAATAAAAATTGTATAAATACAC
Source organism: Mallotus nudiflorus (assembly GCA_947683625.1). Classification (NCBI taxonomy): domain Eukaryota; kingdom Viridiplantae; phylum Streptophyta; class Magnoliopsida; order Malpighiales; family Euphorbiaceae; genus Mallotus; species Mallotus nudiflorus. The sequence continues at coordinate 375,903 of CANTUR010000488.1, forward strand.
AAAAATTATTTTTCTCAACATATATCTCATTATTATGAACAAAAACATATAATTAACCAATAATTTCTACAAAAATATATTTTTAACCTAATTTTTCAAAATTGACATAAACTTAAAATAATTATAAAAATTATATAAAAATCAAAAAAATTATAAACTAAATTCTAAATTAATAAAAATTACTAATAACACCAGAAATCACAAATTTATAATTTATATAATTAGTTTACAAAAATTAATAAAATATTCAAAAATTCACAGAAATCAAAATAAATTCCAAAAATCACACAAAAATTCATGAAAGTAGATTAAGCTAGTATAATCAACATTTGTGAGGGAAAATTTCATGAATCAACCATTAACACCCTAAAAAAAAAAACCCTAATGAACCGAAATCTAAAAATTGCTCAACACCCAACCAAATTGAGTTTTTAAGCTAAAAGGATCTTGGATTCACACTCACCGGTGTCCAAGGAAGATAAAGAGACTGGCGGTGAGAAAAATGGTGGCCGAAAAAGCTTGGAATCACGGTGAACTCAATTTCAGCTTCTTTTGCTCGTCGCCGATCTGCAGCTCGCTGGAGAAGAAGGAGGAGGCGGTGGAAGGCGACTGGAGCTATTGGAAGGCCGGACGGCACACTAACAGTGGAGGAACAGACGGTGACGGGCGAAGGAGGAAGGGAGGCTTCGGTGGTTGTATGTATATATGTATATGTTTTGTGTTTTTTATGACATTATGTATATTATTTATTTATATTACTATATTATATAATTAAATAAACTTTATTTAATTATAGTATAATATAACTTAAATGTAGACCACATAACACACACACACACACACACACACACACACATATTTAACACACACATAAAATAATAATAAACCCTAATTATTATAATATTATCATGACCCAAACCGGGGGGCCATGACCGGCGCTAGGGAATATGAATTCTTTCAAATCCGGAACTAGTAGTAAGCCATAAAAGAATAAAAACATACAATAAATATAATAAAATAAATATACCATAATTAAAATTTCAATATAATATGATAAAATAAAACTCCTTCATATCATGAAATGTATTAATACAATATTCAAAATAAATATCTGAATTAAAATCTCATACAATAAAATAAAATAAAACTCACTACTAATACAAATATAACTACTGCAGTTTTCTAGAGTACATTATAAAATAATTAAGTAGATAATTTACATAATAAAGCCGGGGTAGAAGAAATTCGACAGATAGGCCTACTGCTAAGGTCTAAAGAAGAAGACTCTCTTGTAAAAATATCAACTGAGGGGAGTCAGGCCTCACTGAGTGAATTGTTATAATATATATACATGCATTACTAAATGTCAAATGCAAACAATCATTTGTATATAATAAATAAATATATAGGCATGTGCACATAGATGCTAATAATCACATTATTTCATAATACTGAAAAATATAAGTTTTGAAGGATCACATAGAACCCTAATGATCGCAACCTCAATTAACAGTAGAAAACACTTTAGCCATATTGGCTCACTTAATTTCAAGTAAATTCACTTAATCCAACTAGACAGTAGATTGGCCTTGAGACCCTAAGTCGACCGAGCTCCAGCAGTCTGACTGTCAGTGTGATTGGCCTTGAGACACTTGGTCAACCGAGCTCTGGCAATCACACCCTCAATCTCAATCATATTAATCATGTCATATTTCCTTAAATAAGTTAGTAATTTAACCCTACGATCTATCGCACCGGTACGTACTCCATCCTAGTGCTGCCCACTGGGAAGCACGTTCTATCGATATCCTTCATTTAAAATAAAACATAAATTCAAGTAAACAAATAATGCATAATGTCATTCATAATAATCAAATAAACCATATATATATTAGAAATATACCTAAAATAAACTAAGTATATTTCAAGTATATATATGTAAAATAAATTCAATTAAATCATGAAATATACTCAAAATAAACCAACAATATACTTAAAAATAATTAGGGTATAAATCAAAAGTAAAATATGCACTTATTTCAAAATATACCCAAAATATACTTAAACATTTAATAAAACAATTATGCATAATTATACATTTAAAACATGTATTTCTAAAACATGCAACCTAAGTGCAATGTATATATAACAACTCACAGGAATGCACTCCTCGAGACTGGTCTGATGGGCTTGATCTATGTCACGATCCAAAACAGGGGCCATGACCAGTGTTAGGGAATGGGAATTCTTTCAAATCCAGAACCCGTAGCAAGACTAAAAATAAAATAAAACATGCAATAGTAATAATAATAACACAATTAAGTAAAATACTATGCAGCGGAATAAAATCATAAATATCAAAATAATAATTCCACCAAATGAAATTAAATCAAATCCTCATCTCATATATAAATAAACTCTTTTAATACAAATCTAGTTCAAATTCTTAAAATACATAACCCATACAAATATAATACAATATCTTTTAACAATTTTACGACTACTGCAGTGTTTAGATCATAAAATAAAACTCAAGTGAACAGTTTACATAATAAAGTCGGGGCGAAAGAAATCCGGCGTACAGGCCTGCTACTGAGGTTTGATGGAGATGACTCTCCTGAAAAATAGTCAACGAAGGGGAGTCAGACTTCACTGAGTGAATTACTATAATATATATACATGCATACTAAATGACAATGCATACAGTCAATAGTATATATAATATGTATATATATACAAGCAAATACACATAGATGAAACAAAAATCATTTATTTATATTTATTGAAAATCACTATTTATGAAGGATCAAATAGAACCTTAGAAAAATCACAACCTCAAACAGTGTTAGACAACACTCTAGCCATATAGGCTCACTTATTCCAATATATTCACTTATTCCATTTGGACAGTAGACTGGCCCCGAGACACTAAGTCAATCGAGCTCCAGCAATCTGACTATCAGTGTGATTGGCCCCGAGACACTTGGTCAACTGAGCTCCAGTAATCACACTCCCAAATCATATCACACATCAGATAAATCAAATCCAATCAATATCCTCAAATAGGTTAGTAATATAGCCTAAATGCTATAAGCGTACCGGTACGTACTCGGTCCTAGTGCTGCCCACTAGGTAGCACGTTTTATTGATATCCTTCATTGAAATATAAAGCATACATTCATAAAAGTAAATGATGCATAAATTGAATAAAATAACAACATAAACCATATATATACTAGAAATATACCAAAAATAAACCAGGTATATTCCGAGTATATATACGTCAAAGAAATCCAGATAGATTACGAAATAAACTAGAAATATATTCAAAAACATTTTAAACCTAATTCATTAATAAAACATGCATATAGTTTAAAATATACCAAAAATAAACCAAAAGTAAACTTAAGTACTAATTAAATCATTATGCATTTTTAGTCAAATAAAACATAGATTTCTAAATCATGCACCCTAGAGCATATATATATAGAATAGTAACTCACAATTAGTGCGCTCCTCGAGATGGGTCCGATGGGCCTGGTCCACTAGGCCTCGGTCTCGGCGCAACTAAACAAATAGATAATGATAGGAATCAGAATAAATCTAATGGAAACTCCTAAAAACTCAATCTAGATTACTAGACACAGAATTAAATCAAAATTCGACCGAACATCACATTTTATGAGAATTCTACCAAAAATCCTGCAGAACCTCCCCTGTAAAACGGACATCTCTCTACTCAAAGAGTAGAGCCGGCCCTACAAACCGACCGAGGTCCATAATTCACAGAATAATATAGAAATACTGAAAATACCCATATATCATAGAAATACATTTAATAAGTAGAAATTACGTAATTAACCCTAAAACACAGTAAAAACAGATAAAAACTCATTTTATTAGAAAAATCGTATATTATATATATAATTGAAAATAATTTACGAAAAATAGTTTTAATTAGTTAAAAATACTAAATAATTTGTAGAAATCATTTTTATACCCTAAATAACTATTAAAACCAATTTAATTACATTTTTAGACAATTTAGGATAAAATTACCAAAATACCCCTACATATATAAATATACTAAAATTAATTCAAAAATTCACCAAAAATAATATAATTGCACAAAAATTAATTTTATCAACATATTTTTCAATAATATCACTAAATAAACTTAATTAACCAATTAATTTCAATTAAACACACAATTAACCCTATTTTTCCAAAATTACATAAACTAAATAAATTCAAAATAAATACATAAAAATTCACAAAAATTCCAAATAAATTTCTATAATTCATTTAAACCCCTATATTTATCATAAAACACAATTTCATAATTTAATTAATTAATTTTTGAAAATTAGAAAATAATAATAAAATATTCAAAAATACCCAAAAATCAAAATAATTTCCAAAAAGTCTACAAAAATTCAGACATGAAGATTAAGCTAAGGGGAACAAAAATTGTGAAGAAATTTTTCATGAATCAATCAATTGGAGCTCAAAAAAAATCAAAAACCCTAATAGGCTAAAATTGCAAAATCGAAACCTAGGCAAATCTAGGCCATTTTAAGTCAAAAAAAGCTTGGAATCACACTCACTAGAGCTCAAGGAGAAGATAGAGACCAGCAGTGTCAAAAGCAGTGGCCGGAATCACGTTGATCGACGTTAGCTTCAACTTTCGGCTTTCCGATAAAAAATGAGCTTCCTGACGCCGAAAACAGCTGCAACAAGTGGCAGTGAAGGCTGAGGAAGAAGGTGACATGCCGGGAGGCACACCCACAACAAGAGAATGGCGTGACAGACGGTGGCGATGGTGGTTGGGTGATCGGGGAAGAAGGGGAGGGGGTTGGGGCAAAATGGTAATTTGGTAATAATTTTGATTTTTCAACTATATATTATGTATATATATATATATACATCCACACTATATATTAAAATAATATAAATTCCCACACACATATAATTTAATATATAAAAATTTATACACTAAAAAATAATTAAATAATATTAAAACTAAATAATAAATAATAATAAAAATTAGGATAATTAATTAAACCCTATTTTAATTTAAATATATACACTTATATATACTCTATTTAGCACTTTAAAAATGTATATGAGTTTATGTAAGTTCGTAAAATTGTTTAAAATAATGAATATTAAATTATTTACGTATTAATTTTTTCGAAAATAAAATTCCCGAGAAAATTTTACGTAAAGCATTTAAAATAATATAAACAATTAAAATAAACTTTAAATAAATATCTACTTGTAAAAATATCAAAGATATATATATATATATATATATATATATATATATATATAAACATTTAAAATAATATAAACAATTAAAATAAACTTTAAATAAATATCAACTCGTAAAAATATCAAAGATATATATATATATATATATATAAATTATTAACACTGCATATCCCGATGCAGTATTAAAATATTTAAAAACACAGGATATTACAGTCTGCTAGGCCTCGATTTCTGTGCAACTAAACAATAAAAATAATCACGAAGAAATCAGAATGAATCTAACTTAACTTCTAGAGACTCGATCTAGGATTACTAAACACATATAGACATAGAATTGACCCGATATCATGTTTTACGAGAATTCTACCAAAAATTCGATAGAACCTCCTATGTAAAACGGACATCTCTCTACTAAAAAGTAGAGTCGGTTTCATAAGAAAAACACACTTCAAATATAGAAATTCACACAACCCTCAATTGGGATCCCGAACTACACAGTTTCCCCAACCGAGGTCCATAATTCACCAAAAATTAAATAATAAAATAAAATATATTAAAAATCAATAATTTCCATAAATACCCTCAAAATATAAAAATATAGTATATTTAACATTAGAACATCAAAATAATTATTTTTTCTAATAATTACTTAAAAACCTAAATAATAATATAATATTATTAAAAAAATACATTTTTCCAATAATTACACAAATATTAATAAAAATTCATTTTATAAATCCAAATAACTTAATTAGTCTAAATTATATTAAAAATTACTTAAAACCCATTTTATTATCAAAATAGTATGTAATATATTATTTGAAAATAATTTTTGAAAATTAGTATTAATTAGTTAAAATTAGTAAATAATTTGTAAAAATCATTTTTATACCTCAAATAATATTAAAACCAATTAAACATAATATTTAACTAAAAATTATCACCAAATTACACAATTAACCCTAATATTCAAAAATTACACATAATATACTAATATTATTCAAAAATTCAATAAAAATTATATAAATACATAAAAATAATTTTCTCAACATATATCTCATTATTATGAACAAAAACATATAATTAATCAATAATTTCTACAAAAATATATTTTTAACCTAATTTTTCAAAATTGACATAAACTTAAAATAATTATAAAAATCACAAAAAATTATAAACTAACTCTAAAATTAATAAAATTACTAAAAACACAAAAATCACAAATTTATAATTTATATAATTAATTTACAAAAATTAATAAAATAATAATAAAATATTAAAAAATTCACAAAAATCAAAATAAATTGTAAAAATCACACAAAAATTCATGGAAGTAGATTAAGCTAGTATAATCAACATTTGTGAAGGAATTTTTCATGAATCAACAATTAACACCCCTAAAAAAAATTAAAAACCCCTAATGAACTGAAATCTAAAATTGTTCAACACCCAACTAAATAGAGTTTTTAAGCTAAAAGGAGCTTGGATTCACACTCACTAGTGTCTAAGGAAGAGAAAGAGATCAACGGTGAGAAAAATGGTGGCCGGAAAGGCTAGGAACAACAGTGAGCTCACTTTCGACTTCTCTTGCTTGTCGCCGATCTGTAGCTCACTAGAGAAGAAGGAGGAGCCAATGGAAGGCAACTAGAGCTGCTGGAAGGCTGGACGACACACTGATGGTGAAGGGACAGGCAGTGACGGGCAGAGGAGGAATGGAGGCTTATGTATATATGTATATGTTTTGTGTTTATTGTTTATGTATGTTAATGTAAATATATATTATACTATACATTAATATTATATAATATACTTACATGCATAAACCTCCACCACACATGCATATTATACATATATATACATATATATATATACACACACACACATAAATAACACACAATAATAAATAATACACACACAAATAATAATAATGCTAATTATTATAATATATAACACATAAAATAATACAATTAATAAAATAATTTATTAATAAAATAATTAGGAAAATTAATAAAACAATAATATAATAAAAATACTAAAATAATCTTGCAAATCAAACGACCCAAAATATTATTTTTATGTAGAAAATTTATTTAAACATAGAATAATAATAATTAATCATAAAATAATAAAATAAAAATAAAATAATCAAGTTTAACTTTAAATTTTATTAACACTGCATATTCCATTTTAAAATAAAATATTTAAAAATATAGGTCATTACAAATATATAACACATAAAATAATACAATTAATAAAATAATTAGGGAAATTAATAAAATAATAATAGAATAAAAATACTAAAATAATCTTGCAAATCAAATGACACAAAATATTATTTTTACGTAGGAAATTTATTTAAACATAGAATAATAATAATTAATCGTAAAATAGTAAAATAAAAATAAAATAATCAAATTTAACTTTAAATTTTATTAACACTACATATTCCATTTTAAAATAAAATAATTTAAAAATATAGGTCGTTACACTGGTCGAGGTTGAGCATAACTATACAGAGGAGCGCATTCTAACTGTAAGTTAATAATTGAATTGTGTATAGGAAAATGTATATAGTTATATTAGCATGTTTATATTAAGTTTTCACATGATTAGTGAATTTTATTTTATTTTTTTATTGTAATCTTTCTTGTTTATTTTTATTTATTTGTTTTAAAAGAAACTATGGTAGAACAGGCTACCTGATGGGTTTCATCAAGACCGTGTGTGCACTGGTAGGATTGAGAGTTAGTGTTTAATAGTTATAAGGCTTGATGATGCTTTGCTCTTGAGCATGATTTTGTGAGAATATATATATAAGGCTCGATGATGCTTTGCTCTCAGGCGTGATTCATATATTACTGAGGCTGATAGATCGGTGATGCTTTGCTCTCAGGAACCATCAATGAATATTGGTTTAGGTGAATTGATTATGGCTGGTAGCTCAGTTGATGCTTTGCTCTCGGGAATTGGCAGTCCTTGGATTATAAGAGAGCTGAATGACTATTAGATTTGTGGACTATGGTTCCACCTAGTTTTCTTATAAAAATGATTTAATGAAGCTTATTTTATTTTATAAAGTATGTTATGATTTTAAAATACTTTATTTCGGTAAAAAAGGATTTCGATAAAACTAAATAGTTTAAATGACAAATTATAAACTTTTTACTTTCATAAATATATTTTAAAGGAGGTTTTTATATTATATACATTTCTTTTATTGACTTACTCAGTGAGGTCTGACTCCCCTCAATTATGTTTGACTCCCCTAAATTATTTTTCAGGATCTCAAGAGTCACCTTTCTGTCAGCCTACTTTACACTGGATTTCATCTTCTCTGGTTGTTTTATGTAGGTTTATCTGATAGATATTATTACCATATGTGTATTTTAAATCTAGAACATCACAGTAGTAATGGATTAGTTAATTATTATGATGTATTTTGAGTTGTCATATGTATGAAGGATGTGTACTAAAGAATATTATTATATATATTATCTAAGTTTGTGTTAGATTTTAATTCATTTGTGCTTTTTACCTTTATTTAAATTATGTCATCTTATTATTGTCTTTATTTTATTAAATTTTCGTTAAGGCTTACTATGACTTTTGGGTACTTTATGTGTAATATCCCGTGTTTTTAAATATTTTAATATTGTATCGGGATATGCAGTGTTAATAATTTTTGTATATAATTATGATATTTTTACGAGTTGATATTTCAACTTATTTTAATTATTGTATATTATTTTAAGTGCTTTACATAAAATTTTTCCGAGAATACTATTTTCGGGGAAATTTTCATGTAAATAATTTACTATTAATTATTTTAAATAGATTTTCGGACTTGCATGAACTCATATATATTTTTGAAGTACTAAATAACGTATATATGTGCATTTATTTATTTAATTAGGGTTTAATTAATTACCCTAATATTTTATTATTTATTAATTAGTTTTATTGTTATTTAATTATTTTTATTTAGTATTAAATTTTAAAATATTAAATTATATGTGTGTGGTGTATATTTAATGTGTGTGATTTTATATTATTTTAATATATAGTGTAAAGTATATATATATACATATTATAGTGTTAAAAATCAAAATTTTTGGCAAATTACCATTTCGCCCCCGACTCCTCTTCACCATCTCCGATCGCCCTTCTCACCAAACCACCGTCTGTCACACCGTTCTCTTGCCGTCAGTGTGCCTCCCAGCGTGCCACCTCCTTCCCCAACCTTCCCCGCCGCCTGCTGTAGCTGTTTCCGGCATCGGGAAGCCCGTTTTTGGCCGAAAAGCCGAAAGTGGAAGCTAATGTTGATCGACGTGATTCTGGCCACCATTTTTGACACCGCCAGTCTCTTTATTCTCCTTGAGCTCCAGTGAGTGTGATTCCAAGCTTTGTTTCACTTAAAATGGTCTTGATTTGCTTAGGTTTCGATTTTGGTAATTCAGCCATTTTAGGGTTCTTGATTTTTTTGAACTTTGAATTGATTGATTCATGAAAAATTCCTTCACAAATGCTGACACTAGTAGCTTAATATTCATTTGTGAATTTTTTTAGAATTTTTGGGAATTATTTTGATTTTTGGGTATTTTTGAATATTTTATTATTATTTTCTAATTTTCGAAAATTAATTAATTAAATTATGAAATTGTGTTTTTTGATAAATATAGGTGTTTAAATGAATTATATAAATTTATTTGGAATTTTTATGAATTTCTATGTATTTATTTTGAATTATAGTTTATGTAATTTTGGAAAATTAGGTTAATTGTGTTTTTAATTGAAATTAATTAGTTAATTGAGTTTAATTATTGATATTATTGATAAATATGTTGAGAAAATTAATTTTGTGCAATTATATTATTTTTGGTGAATTTTTGGAGTAATTTTAGTATATTTATATATATAGGGGTATTTTGGTAATTTTACCCTAAATTGACTAAAAATGTAATTAAATTAGTTTTAATAGTTATTTAAGGTATAAATATAATTTCTACAAATTATTTAGTATTTTTGAGTAATTAAAACTATTTTTCATGAATTATTTTCAATTATATATATAATATATGATTTTTCTAAATAAAATGAGTTTTATCAGTTTTTAATGTGTTTCAGGGTTAATTATGTAATTTCTACTTATAAAATGTATTTCTATGATATAAGGGTATTTTTGGTATTTTTATAATTATTCTGTGATTGTGGACTCCGGTTGGTAAACTGTAGTTTGGAGTCCGACCGAGGGGTTGTGGATGTGTTTTTGTGTCTGTTGTTTGAAGTGCATTTCTTTGCAGGGCCGGCTCTACTCTTTGAGTAGAGAGATGTCCGTTTTACAGGGGAGGTTCTGCCGGATTTTCGGTAGAATTCTCATAAAACGTGGTGTCCGGTCGAACCCTAATTTTAATTCTGTGTCCAATATTCTAGACCAAGTTTCTAGGATTTTCTGTTAGGTTTATTCTTATGTTTGTTATTTATTGTTTGTTTAGTTGTGCCAAGACCGAGGCCTAGTGGACCAGACCCATCAGACCTATCTCGAGGAGCGCACTAAGTGTGAGTTACTATTTTATATATATGTGCTCTAAGGTGCATGATTTTAGAGATATATGCTTTATTTTGATTAAATATGCATAAATGGTTTAATTATTACTTAAATCTATTTTTAGTTTATTTTTGGTTTATTTTCTGTATATTTTAAACTATATGCATGTCTTATTAATGAATTATGCTTAAAATGTTTTTAAATATATTTCTAGCTTATTTTGTAATTATATTGGATTTCTTTGACATATATATACTTGAAATATACCTGGTTTACTTTTGGTATATTTCTAGTATATGTATGGTTATTGTTGCTATTATATTTAAATTCATGCATCATTTACTTTTATGAATGTATGCTTTATATTTCAATGAAGGATATCAATAGAACGTGCTACCAAGTGGGCAGCACTAGGACCGAGTACGTACCGGTACGCTTATAGTATTTAGGCTATATTACTAACCTGTTTGAGGATATTAATTGGATCTGATTATTTGATATGTGAGAAATGATTTGGGAGTGTGATTGCTGGAGCTCGGTTGACCAAGTGTCTCGGGGCCAATCACATTGACAGTCAGACTGCTGGAGCTCGGTTGACTTAGTGTCTCGGGGCCAGTCTACTGTCCAAATGGATCAAGTGATTATATTTGGAATAAGTGAGCCTGTATAGCTAGATTGTTGTCTAACACTGTTTTCGAGGTTACGATATTCTAGGGTTCTATTTGATCCTTCATAACCAGTGGTTTTCAGACAAAATATATAAAAATGATTTTATTGCATTTGTGTGTATTTGCCTGTATATATAATTATATATACTGTTGACTGTGCATGGTCATTTAGTATGCATGTATATATATTATAGTAATTCACTCAGTGAGGTCTAACTCCTCTCCGTTGACTATTTTTTTCAGGAGAGTCATCTTCATCAGACCTCAATAGCAGGCCTGTACGTCAGATTTCTTTTGCTCCGACTTCTTTATGTAAACTGCTCACTTGAGTTTTAGTTTTATAATCTAGATACTGCAATAGTTGTAAGTAAATTGTGGGTTTTATGTATTATATTTGTGTGAGTTATGTATTTTAAGAATTTGAACTGAAACTTGTATCAAAGGATTTATCTATATATGAGATATGGATTTTTATTTTGATAATTATGATTTTATTTTCGCTGCATTAAGTGTGGTTATTATTATTACTGTATGTTTTATTTTATTTTTAGGCTTGCTACGGGTTCTAAATTCGAAAGAATTCCTGTTCCCTAGCGTCGGTCATGGCCCCTGTTTTAGGTCATGACATTATGTATTCTCATTCCCTAGTGTCGGTCACGTGCCCCTTTTTGGGTTCGGGTCATGACAAGCTCTTGTTGCAGAAGCAGTAAATGTGGGTGAACAATCCTTTTAGGATGAAGCTCCTCCCTTGCCCCTATAACATAGAAGAAGGGGTAGGCCTAGGCCAACAGAAGCTTAGGGATTTGAGCAACAGTCGCAAGTAGAGCCAAAAGCTCTAGTAACGGATCCTACAACCTTTGCAGCTGGTATGGTAGGAATTAATCAGGGTTTGGCTACACTTAACTAAGCAATGGAATTGGTCCAGTAGATGCTTCAATAAAGAAACCAATGAATGATAGATACTGATGCTCTTCTTCTGTACTTCAGAGTTGGTAGAATTTCTTTTAATAGGTATAGAGATGCATTAGACTTTATTAATACCATTAAGTCCAAGACTAGGACTAGGTAAATAGATTATCAGAGGATTCTTATTATTGAGTTATCAATACAAGCAACAGCTTAAGATTGGTTTATGCAGTCTATACAGCCTTATATGGACACTATCACTTGGATAGAGTTTAGTGGGTGTTTCTTGCAATTTTTCTATCCACCTGCTATGAGGGATGCATACATATAACAATTGTTGCATATTAACAAGGGATGTAGATCAATTAAGGATTATATAAGGGAGTTCTTTATACTAGCACGTTATGCTACATATATGATAGAAGATATGCGTAGAGCAGTGGACTTGTATTTAACTGTATTAGGACCAACATATATGGGGATTCATACTAAGGGTTGCATTTTGGAGAGTGTTATTAATGAGGCCAGACAGTTGGAGAGATGACACATCATGCATAGTAAATCCCAGACCCTTATATGAGTGGAGATGGTAGGGCAACTGGTGTTCAGGGTATTTCCCAACCAGTGTTTTAACTTAGTAGCATTGGTATACATATTAGTACCTCCTAACAACAGAGAGGTCAAAGGGCACATAGACATGGGAGGCATAGTCATAGGCATGGTAAACCTATCATATTTAGACATGGAGCTAGTAGTAGTAACAATGGTCAGAGTTCTACATATGGTAGTACAGGCTTCGACCTAGTGTGTGCCCTAGTTGTGGTCAGGTACATTAAGGCTCTTGTCATCAACTATCAAGAGCATGTTTCAAATGTGGTCAGGTTGAGCACTTTGCTAGATTATGCCTGAATTATAGTTATCAACAAGCCTGTCTACAAGGTTCATCTATTACAGTTGCTTAACCAGTACATCAAACTCCTCAATGTTATGCACCAGTGTATCCTCAGCAAAGTGGTACTCAATTTATGGGCTAGCAGGGCCATGGTACATGAGGTAGACATAAAGGAGACAAGGTGGCAGAGGATTTATACATCTATCTACATCACAAAAAGTAGGCTGAGGGTAGGCCTGAGTTTTCACACTGATACTTTAGGATTGGATGGTAGGTACTCTTCCGATTTGTTATTATGATGCTAGAGCTTTATTTTATCCTGGTGCATCGCATTCTTTTATATCTCCTATTTTTGTTTCAATAATGAGATGGTAACCATCCAAGTTGTTAGTTCCATTATTTATAGTGACTCCGCTTAGTGACGAGTTAGAGACAAATATAGTCTTTCTATCTTGTCCAATGTTGGTGGAAGGTAGAGAGTTGCTTGCATATTTGGTTTTGTTGGATGTAATAGATTTTTATGTGATTATGGGAATGGATTGCTTGGCTTAACACTATGCCACTTTAGATTGTCTAGAGAAAGAAGTGATTTTAAGAGTCCCAAATGATGTGGAATTTTGATTCAGAGGTGATAAGAGTTTAATGCCTTAGAATCTTATTTCTACAATCACAGCTAGAAAGATGCTTAAAAGAGGGTTTCAAGGTTACCTAGCTATGGTTAAAGATATAATGGCAGATAAGGAGGTAGTTGAGAATGTGCCAGTTCTATGTGAGTTTCCAGATGTCTTTTTGAAGAATTACTAGGCTTGCCACTAGAAAGAGATATAGAATTTTGTATCGATGTTGTACCTGGTATAGATCCTATCTCTATGCCACTTTATAAAATGGCACCTATAGAATTAGCATAGCTTAAAGAACAGTTGCAATAGTAGATAACTTAGGTCAAATTGGTGAATCATTAGGATATCCAACTAAAACAGTCGATACTTTTATTTCATTAGTAAGTATATGGAATTATTTTGGAAGGGTATTTGTTGGATTTGTATCTGAAAGTTTATTAGCCAAGTAAAAAACACATGGACCATTAATGATGACCTTTGTGCTCCTCCTAGCTTCCATAGGACACCTTCTGCCTTCCCTTTCACTAATTCAATCTTTGTAGTTTCATTGATTATAGGGTTTTCATTTGGTGCACAATTACCTTTACTTTTTGCCATAATCTTTTAGCTCTTTGGCCTTAAGTACTACTCTATATTATTCAATTGTGGGCAATTGGATAATCCTCTTGGGTCATATATATTGAATGTGAAGGTTACTAGGTTGCTATATGATAATGAAGCATTGAAAGTGTTATAAAAGAAAGGTATGGATAAATTATGAATGAAAGAATTGGTATGCCTTGTAGTTGCATGTTATAGAAAACCATTTATAATTTTAGCTTGTGCTACTTTGTTTGGTGCTCTTATTTCCTTGATTCTGGTGATAAGGACAAGAAAGTTTTTTAATGGTGACATATATAAGAAGTTTAAAGAAAGAAGTTAAGACCAATCCAAGATTTAATAGAGATTCTAAAGAAAATTATATTAGTCAAGAACCATTTCCAAGAACCTATAATGTGTAATATATAGATTAATTATGCATATAGTTTAGTTAAAAGAAAAGAAGGATGTTGTATAGTGCAAACTAAAGTCTGATCAAGAAACAAGAATTGCTATGAGATTATATATAAAATTATCCCCTTAAAAGAAAAGTCCTTTGCTTTGTAAAATGGATTGTATGCTATAGATGACATTTGACTATATGACTTGTGATCATGTGAATGTTTTCTTTATTTTTTTGTCACTAGCTACAACCTCCTCAATTATCAATTAGAGTGTGATGTAACATGTACAATTAGAGTATAACACTTTATGTCTTTTGTACACACTTTAATGGTTAAACTATTTGAAACTCCAATTTCTAAAATTAATTTTTCATTAATTTATACCTCGAGGGTATTAAGTGTTTTCAAAGTATTCATAGATTGAAAAACCTTTTTCAACTTTGATGCACATTAACACTAATAATAATACTTTTTTTTTTTGAAAATTTAACACTTAACACACATACACAAGACATAAGGACATTATTTGTAGGCGGCGAGGTTTAGCACGAGCTCAAGTACTTAGTGATACTGGCATTATGTGGGCTTGAGGTCCACTAAGGAAATACAAAATAGGCTTTGGCCAAAATTGGACATGGAATCGCCACTTAAATAAAAGTCGAACCACACTGTACAACAACTAGATCTCATGAAAATTTTCAAAAGTCGTCATCAGATATGGGATTCAGAAACTAGGTATGGACTTTTAGAATGCCCACCCAACCTTGCGGTTGGCCTCCGATTGTATGTCGTATTTTATTACCTTTAATTATTTGATTATTTCTTTATTTACATGCAAATTACAATTGCCTCCAATTAATTTTTCAATTTTACAGTTTAGTCTGAGTTCATATTTAATTCCGATTACATGCAAATTAAGTGTGGTTCACAACATTTATCACAAATAATAGAAAACATAATATGTATAATGATAAATAAATAAAATAAGTGCACACACAAAAAAATGAGAGAGGAGAAAAGATTACTACCTTTTTAATCATGCAATTTCATGAAAATAAATAAAAAATGAAAATTTAATCTCTAGGATTTTGGGATCATGATTCGACAATTAATTGTCACTCTAATAATTCTTGAAAAATCAAATAAATTATTCTCCATAAATAATAATATAAACCTACAACAAAGAAGACCATAAGTTAATTTTATGGAAGTAAAATTAATGGAAATAAAAATAAATAAAATTAAGAAAATAAATATTTAAACAATAAATTATCACATATGGAAAGTAACAATAAAATATAAAAAATGAAATAATATATATTTACACCTAATAAAACAAATACAAAATTAAAATAACTTAAAACATACAACTATATAAACAATGACAATAACTAAATATGCATATAAACCACGAAATATGGAAACTCACACATTTATACCAAAAATATCTTTAAATTTCACATACATCACAAGATGACATAAATTTGAAACGAAATAACTATAAAATAAAATATGTAAATTAAAAGAAGTCAACATCAAATTAACTTAAAATAACACATGTAAAGCATACTTTCATACTAAAACTGTTTTTTAAACCCAAAATAAACTAATATAAATCGAGAATAAACCATAATAATATGCAATAACATACATAATCTAACAATTTCAATTTATATCTTCCTAATATCCAGAAATAAATCAGATCTAATAATATTATTGACACATGAGTAAATCTATTCAACATTAATTAGAACAAATTCAAAATTAGGCAAATGGATAGACACCAATAATTATGGGTAGAAGTGTAGAGATGTCGTGTCACAAAGAGACGTTATCTCATCAAAGAGTTGTTATCTCTTCACGAAGAGACATTGTTTTATCGAAGAGTCATCGTCTCTTTAACAGATCAAACCTCAAACTTCAACAAAAAACTTTTCTTAACTTAAAGATTAAACAACTTAAGTTATTATGATCTATATATATCTACGCTAATACATAAGAATATATCAAACTACATTCAAGTTTTCACAAATTAAACAAAGAAGCACAAATATTTTAATCAAAATGAAAAGAGAAGTTCTTACTGAAATGAATTTATTTTTGAAAATGATTGGCCCTCAGAAGTTAGATTTATTTTTCAATACTCTCCTGGATTTAAGAACAGTCTTTCTCTTATATTTGAATGAACTTCCAACCCCTTCTTCTCTCTAATCTCCCTCCTTTGGCTTCTTTTTCTCATTTTTCTTTTTTTTCTCTCCATTTTTCTTTCTTTTCTTTCATTCCTCCAGCTTGCCTTCCCCTTTTGCAACTACCTCCTCTTCCTTTTTATCTTTTTTCTTCCCATTTATTTTTAAATCTCCCTTTTGACCAAAAGTCCCCTCTCTCCAAAAAAGCCAGCCTAAAAGTCCCATATCTACCCTATAATCACAGCCTCTATCATTCCAGGTTATATGCCCATAATGATAGCACGTGCACCTTTCTAGCTATCTCCACTACATCTCGTTTTATTCATGTGATAGTAGTACAAAGGCAACACCTCTTTAAAGAGGCATCACCTCTTCACTTTCCTATCATAGAGGCGTTGCCTCTTTGGCATTACTTGATGGGATTTTGGGCCTTTTTGGTCCTTAGTGGGCTTGGATGGGCCCTTAGGTCTCCTTTAGGCTTTCTAAGCCCAATTAGAACCTATAAAGTGAAAATTGGGCTTTTAGGTCTATTTTAAAAGTTTTTGGTTGTTCTTTTTTCTATCTAGTGCTTGTTTAATTTCATCATTAACTTTTGTTTTGGGCTGATCAAACTAAGAGTGCCTACATTATTATTATTATTATTATTATTATTATTATTATTATTATTATTAAACAATACTAACAATAATACTTATTAAAAAGACATTATGTCAAGTCAAAAAAATTAAAAAGAGATATGCCTTTGAAAATGAACTACCAACAAAAAGCAAAGTAAATATATGCTAGAAAGGGAAGAGGAGTGAATTGGAAAGCTTAATTGGTTTTTTCAGCCATTACTAATCAATTACGCATAAACAAAATTAGTACTATAGTGTGTTCTATTTACGTTTATAGTAAGTACTTGTTTACTTGATATTTATAGCAGACTATAGCTAATAACAATTATAGATAATTAATTGCTGATAGTTTATAACTAATAAATATAAACTGTTTTGTAAAATTTTATTAGTTGTTATTGTTAGTATGTTAAAAAACAATTAAGTTACAATGTATTTTTAAATATAAATATATATATATATATATATATATATATATATATATATATATATATATATATATATATATATATTATCAAATGTGTTGATATCTTCAAATAATAGTAACTATTGGATTATTTTATTTCAAAGTTTAAATTAGATTATTGAAAGCTTTTTAGACTAACATAATTGTACATTAAAATTTTACTTTGTTTTATTAATTAGATTTTATATAATTTATAATTGAAGCTCTCATAATTTAAAATTATGAAAACTAAATCAAAAGTAGGGTGAATTTAAAACAAAAAGACTAAATAATTATAAAACATATTAAAAGAAAAAAATTAGAAATAGAAATCTAATACATGAAATTTGCAAAATTTGTCAATGCTTAAAATAATTTCTTGCTTTATTTTAAGAGATTTTTATTACTATTTTGGTTATATTAAATTGAATTTAATTAATTAAAATTTTGAAGTGTTGAGAAAACCAATGATTCAATAAAAAAAAAGTTGCAACATAAAATAGAACAAATACAAAGCAAGTTCAAGTAGAACACACTTTTTTTCTTTTTTTTGAACAACACTTTTGGAGGTAGAAGATTCAGATCTCCCTCCCCTCCACCTCCAAAAAAAAAATAGAACTCATTCTGATTAGCAACAATTATTAGTTAATAATTAATAAGGTTTATCACTAAAGTTGGTGAAAATTTATCAAGAATTACTTTCTGTCAATATCAATTTCGCCCTTAAGCCTCAGCTCAACTCTGAGACCCATTAGCACAAAACTATAACAAATACATTGTTTGGAAACCCGGAATTGCGAAGAGAGAAATGATGGACGTAGACGACTCTTGATTTTGAATTCGAAGACCCGCTTGTTAATGCTCCTGTTATTAACCAGGAAAGGTCATTTTTATTTCCCTTTTTCTCTTTTTGCTTGTGTTTTTTGGTTGTCATTTCATTATTAATATTCAAAATGCTCTTCTGGGTGCTTTGGACTTTTGTGTTCGTATTACTGCATGAAGTGCTTTTATTTGTTTTTTTTTTTGTTGGGAGAATTTTCATTAAAGCGTCCAACCTTAATCAAGAATTCAGATTGTTTCTTGTTTTTTTTAATGATTATTATAAAAAATGCTCATCTGGGAAGTTACAGTTTTTATTTTTTAAGCAACTGCTAGTTTTGTACTTGCTTAATCTTTGGCGCTTGATTTGAATTTTTGGTGAATTTGGTTGTATGTGACTCCAACATGAGTTTTGATTGAGTTGAAGTATCTTGTTGCTCTGTAATGTGTTTTTGACAATATGCGGCAGGAAGAAAGTTATTGGCTTGGATGATCTTTTGACTGGTTACTATGAGGAAAGCAAAGTTATTGAGAGAGAATCTAAACGAGCTAAATCCCTTAAAAACTATAATTCTGATGAAGATGATTGTGGCAAAGAGGCTTTGCTATCAAGAAAAATTCATGATTGCCACAATCAGGCATTATATACTTTCCCATTCTGGTTCATTTGATTACTTTCATTCCATTTTATGAAAAATCTTTCCTGATAGAATTTATAACATAATTGGTGTAGATGGGAAACATGAGCACGGAGGAAGGGATCTCCACATGGGATCTACAAGTTTTTGGATATCAGGTCTGTTCCGATAACTAAATTTGAACTGATAAACACTATTGATTGCTTTATTAATTGGAGAATTTCTATAAGATTCAGTTCTAGATGACTAATAGTAATCTGTTGTTGTTTTGGTTTTTCTTATTTAACTTTCAGAAAAACCCACCCCTTCTTGTTTTTTCTGATCTTGAATGTTGCTCAATCTTGCACTCTTGCATAAGCAATTAGCTCAACAGTTTTGTTGAACTCACCACAGAAAAAGGTTGCTTTTATATTTTATAATCCTTTACTTGCATTTTCATTAGGGTTTTACATATTTATGGTCCTATTAAAGTGGAGTCTTTGGAAGGAGAATTAGTAGATGTTCTTTCCATTTCTATATTTTTCTTACCAGGCCTGCTTCTTGTCACATACTCTGCTTCTTGTTTCTCATAGTGATATAATTTTCAATTCTCTGCCAATGAGTTTATAAGGACAAGTTTGAAATAATATTCAGAGAAACTTCTATCAACAATCTTGATATAATTTTGTAGGAGAAAATTTAATGGCTGGATTATTGGTAAATGGTTGGCTTGCAAAATTGGTTTCTACACATGGTCATGTTGAAGAGTTGGTAGCCAAATGGATTTTTAATTTGAGTGAGAATCTATTCCCCTTGGCTTCTTCATTGGTTGATGTTTGATGTATGCAATGTTCTTATCCTATAGTTTTTTAGTGCTATATTCATCAAAGGAAGAGCTAAGGACATCTGCATATGACTTCTGGTGTACCATTAAGGTGAATCTTTATTTTTATAGATCATAGAGATTGGACACAGTTCAATTGTGTTGCATATTTCATAGTTAATTCTGATGTTTCCTTTTGTTTGGGATACCATAAATTACATGTTTTGTCTATAATTATGTTTGATCAGGTTGAGCTGCCCATTAGAGTTGAGCGGCTTCCTAGGTACTCTGATCTTAAAAAAGCTCTTGAAACATATGGATTTCTATTTGAACTTTCATTGCAGACAACAACAGCAAATACAGGTAAGTTTTCTTACCTTTTTTCATGTTTTTCTCTGTAACACAGAATAGATCTATGTATTTCATCTACTGGCTGTAGATATTTAAGTTTTTCAAATTCCCTTTGTTTTCATACTGTTATTTCTAACTTTTGGTTTTCAGTGGCTGCGAAAGTGGGTTCAAATGGTGTACTGATAGTGAGGTGGACAAGTAATTTTGAGAAGTAGGTTGTATTATGTTGGACGTACTTTGAGTCCACCATATACGATTTTATAATTTTGTGAATGCATTCATGCTAGTTAATAGTCATTACAATAATGTGGCAGTTGCTGCAATGATTTCTTCTGTGCTTATGTGTTGATTGTAACAAATAAGGCTAAAATAGTTAGGTGTAGGATTTAGTTCATTAGTGAATTAGACAGTGGCCTTTTTAAATCAATAAGATTCAGCTTTTTGTTAGGTCGTTAACCAAGTTTAATAATTAATCAGCATAAAAAAGGCAGGCGCATTGCCATTTTGCTCAATCAATACCATGTAGGCTACTGACGCTTCTCCTAATCTGTTTTGGGCACTGAAAATTTCATTTTCAAGTGGAGCTTCCTTGTACCTAGTGCTCTTGTCAAAACGTATTACAGGAAGTTACTTAATGACATTGACAGACTTTTCCATCTAGACTTTATGTGGCAGTCCTGAGAGCGGCCTGCATTTTTTAATATTTTTTTAGACAAAATTGCCCCTTGCTTATATGGGGGCAATTTTTTTTTTTGTTGGTTTTATGGTAATTCCCCCCTCCCCCACCCCTATTTTTTTAAGCGGCTCGCTTCTCCGCTACGGAAATCATTTTCGATTTTTAAATTGATGTGCTTTTCCATCTTATGTGGTCCAGTCAACACCTTTTTTAATGCTTTGTGTTTGAATGTAATATCTTTTAGGTTGTTATCAAACTATCAATATTAGAAGTTCTATTTAGTTCTTTGTCAAAATTTAAGCATTTACTTCTTATCTTATACTATGCTAAGCTTGCAGCAAAGATATATTTCCAAAGTTATCTTGTTACTACATCCATTATGTTTACATGTTGGATGCCAATCATAGAGGGCCACCAGAAAATATTAGAGGCTGGATTAAATTCGCTGCTGCTTACTATCTTGTCAGGTGTGTTACAGAGTTGAAATACGTTAGACAAAGTTTTCGGCCAGCACAAGGACATGTGTTTTCACCTTTAATCTGAATTCTGCAAATGCTAGTGGATATTTGACTTGATTATTACTGATTTTTGAGGCTAGTGCCGTTCTGTTTTTCTTTGCAGGAGTAAACAGCCTCTTTTTTCAGTGTCTGAAGTTGAAGAGTTAATCAAAGTCATTATTAATCTATCTTTAGATTGCCAGCTTCAAGGTCTGCAAGTGCTTCTGTATGGATGTATGCAATCGGCTATTAGTTACTTTACAGATGAGGAATGGAGTACCAGCTGCGAAAAGATTGCAAGAACTCTTGCTTGTGGGTAATTGCTATGTGGTTTTTGTAATCAGACTTCGTGGTTCCTCATTTACATGTCACCTTTAAGTATACTTTTGTTGAGATTGGTGCTCCTTATTTTTGTTGATATTAATAAGAACAACTGTAATCTAACCATTACTTTTTGCCATTTTTCTTAAATATGGTTACTAGATGTAACTAACTGTGTTTATATTGCAAGTAGAAGAATGGGCAATATTCTTTACTTTCTTCCTTTATGGAAGGTAATGTTCCATAAATTGCCTTTGACTTATTTCTTTCTTGCTTCTTTTCTCTTATTCTTTGTATCAAGAATGTAATAGTTGCACTTAGTAATATATTATATGCATTACACATTTAATGTTGGGTTTTTCAGTTCGGTAAGAAATGTATTTAAACAATAGTTAGTTTGGTCAATCATATTTTACTATGAGTTTTTGAATATAAATTCACTCTTGAAATAGAACAAAAAATGTCCTAAACTAGATATAAAAACAAGCATTAATATGGTGTCATAAAGCCTTGTGAGGTTAAAAGAGAAAAAAAAAATTTTTTTGAAGCAAAGATGACTACAATAACAACGATGTCAAAAAGTGATATATTTTTAAATTAGAATAAAGAGCTCTAGTTAGCGACTAGTATAAGCAGGAAAACAATTAAAACTATCAAGAACTATTGTCAAGCATATATAGAGGAGCAAAAAAAAAAAAAAAAGGATATCGAGTAAATATGTTCAAAATATAACTAGTGAATTATTTTTAAAGAAATATAAAATTAGTAAATCTATCTGAGCCACCAAAATCCTTAGGTTAATATCTTCTCTTGTTTATCTTCACCAAATTGAGTTTTCTTGCAGCAATAAAACTCAATCAATAAAGAAGTTAAAAACACTAAATTATCAAAAAGTAGAATTCACTGAAGTTTGTGTACATCCTCTAGAATATATACATGAAAATTATAGGCAAAAATCACAGCTTTGAAATCTACC
Organism: Mallotus nudiflorus; assembly: GCA_947683625.1. Classification (NCBI taxonomy): domain Eukaryota; kingdom Viridiplantae; phylum Streptophyta; class Magnoliopsida; order Malpighiales; family Euphorbiaceae; genus Mallotus; species Mallotus nudiflorus. The sequence continues at coordinate 399,119 of CANTUR010000488.1, forward strand.
CTCTCGAAACAATTCACTCCCTAGCTTGTTCCAAATGAGTTCATGAATCGAAGAAATCTCACCTTGTTGCTTACCCCGTAGCTGATTACTGCAACAGAGTGTTCAGCCTATACTTTCCTTTCTACTCTATCTTTTCCTTATTTTATTACCATAAAAGGAGTTCCAAGAACTGTATAACTCTTATTCCCCAAACTAGAGAACTCTCAATAAGTTTAAAACTTGCAACAAAAGGAGGATTTTGTTGGTGTTGCCTCTGTATCTCTCTAAAACTCATGTGGTCTATCAATTCAAAGTGCCTTGCAACCACTTTCTTCAGATTCAAACACTGTAAATCTTCCACATACTCCAAAGGAGGAATGCACCCCTATAGCCAAAGATATGGATATCACTGGTCTATTGTAATACCTTTGTTGCTTTCAGTAGTCAGGTATTATAGACAATGTTTCTTATATTCATCCAGTAGATTATGGATTGACAGTTTTGGTATTAAATGTCTTTGACCAACCATTTCTTTCAACCTTAGCTTTATCTTCGAAGCTATAATAACAACCTAACACTTGCATATGTGAAAAGTTCTTTAATCTTTCACCTCACACACAGCTCCTTCAATAGTTTGAAGGTTGAACAATTTTTTTTGGGTATCGATGTTGATGAGAAGATTTGACCGAGGGCATCACGACATTTTATAAGTTTATGGAGTAGGAAGAAATGGGTATCTATTATATATATATATATATATACAAGCAATAAGCTCTTCAAATGACGATTGAAAAGGACGATGACATTTTTCTTGGCTATACAGGGGCAAAATTGGAAGTTAGCAAAACGAAACCATTTTCAGTAAGGGCCACAAAAGGAAAAAATGGTGGTAGTTTTGTGATTCTTTTGAAATGAGAGGGCTTAGCAAGCAAAAGGAAAATGATGGCAATTTTGTAAATAGTTCAAAATCGGATGGCATTCTCAGTATTATAGATGAACAGGAAAATTTGTTTTCAACTTTCATATATATAAATAGATATAAAACGCAAAATCCAACTTCAATGATATTAACTCCCACCAATTTTGCTTTTATTTACACCATTTACCACCCTTCTCCATTTAAGGAATTATTTTTCTACCCTGAGCAATTGACTGACATTAATGCAAAACGACATCGTCTAGTTCATGAGCATGTCATTTTGTCCCTTTTTCAAACATTGTCGTGCACTATCCTATCTTTTTACTCTTTCATGTTTTGCTAAAAAAAATCCTTTATTTCCATGATATTCAATACTGTTTGGCATATGTTCTTTTGTCAATTTATCTTTGGTTTTTTTTTTTTACAGACCCTATCCCTGCAGCTTCCTATCTTCCTAGGCCTGGTCACGGGCTAGTTCAGACCTTGAATAAAAATCAAAACTAGCCAGATCAAAATCGGATCGAAATTGTTTAAACTCGAAATCAGGCTAAACTGGCCAAAATCCTGGGGAGGACTGATTAAGGGCCAGTTCCTCCTTAGATGGAACCGTGAACTAGTGGTTTTGAACCTAGATGCATTATGTTTTCATTTTCATTTTTAAATCTTTATTTTAACTTTTTGGATGATTCTTGTGTGTGCATGGATGTGTTTTCTCCATCATATTGTAGTATTTGGCAATGGAGAAATTACCATCTAACTATCAATTACTCTGTAGGCACAATAAATGATGATCATTTCTTCATTTATATGCAAAGTATTTCAATCCACCTAGTAGATGCATGATGCATATTTTAAATATTTTATGATCATCAAGAATGTAATAGTTGCACTTACTATGATTTTTTATGCATTACACATTCAATGTCAGATTTTTCAGTTAGGTACGAAATGTATTTAAACAATAATTAATCTGGTCAATTATATTTTATTATGTGTTTTTTAATGTAAATTCATTCTTAAAATAGAACAAAAAATTTCCTAAACTAAATATAAAAACAAGCATTAATATGGTGTCATGAAGCCCTGTGAGGTTAAAAGAGAAAAAAAAAGTAAAACATTTTTAAAGCAAAGATGACTGCATTCACAACAATGTCAAAAAATGATATATTTATAAATCAGGATGAAGAGCTCTAATTAGTAACCAGTATAAGTTGGAAAATAATTAAACTATCAAGAATTATTACCAAGCATATACAGAAGAGGAAAAAAAAGATAAAGGATAACTAGTAAATCTGTCCAAAATATAACTAGTGAACTATTTTTAAAGAAATATAGAATTTATAAATCAGCATGAGCCATCAAAATCCTTAGGTTAATATATTATCTTCTTCATCTTCACCAAATTGAGTTTTCCTGCAACAATAAAACGCAATCAATAAAAAAGCTAAAGGCACTAAATTATCAAAAAGCAAAATTCACTGAAGTTTGATTACATCCTTTAGAATATATGCATGAAAATTATAGGCAGAAATCATAGCTTTGAAATCTACCCTCCCGAAATAATTCACTCCCCAGCTCGTTCTAAAAGAGTTCATGAATCAAAGATATCTCACCCTGTTGCTTACCTCGTAGCCGATTACCGCAACGGATTATTCACCCTATACTTTCTAATATATCTTTTCCTTTTTCTGTTACCATAAAAGGGGTTCCAATAGCTGCATAAATCTCGTTCCCCAAACTAAAGAACTCCTCAACAAGTTTAAAACTTGTAATAAAAGGAGGATTTTATTGGAGTTGCCTTTTCATTTCTCTAAAACTCATATGATCTATCAATTTAAAGTGCCTTGCAACCACTTTTTTTAAATTCAGACACTGTGAATCTTCCATATACTCCAAAGGAGGAATGCACCCTCGTGGCCCAAAATATGGATATCACTGGTATGTCATAATACCTTTATTGCTTTCAGTAGTCAGGTATTGTAGATGATGTTGCTTAAATTCATCCAGTAGATTTTGGACTAATAGTTTAAGTATTGAATGTCTTTGGCCAGCCATTTCTTTCAACCTTAACTTTATCTCTAAAGCTATAGTAATAGTCTAACACTCGTAAATGTGAAAATTTCTTTAGTCTTTCACCTCACACATAGCTCTTTCAACAATCTGAAGGTTGAACAATTTTAGGTATCGATGTTGATGATGACGATTTCAACGGGGGCGACTGAAAAGAATGACGACATTTTTCTTAGCTATATAGGGGCAAAAATGGAAGTTAGCAAAATGGCGCCATTTTCAATAAGGGCCATAAAAGAAAAAAATGGTGGCAGTTTTGTATTTTTTTTAAATTAGAGGGCATAGCAAGCAAAAGGAAAACAGTGGCAATTTTGCAAATAGTTTAAATTCATATGGCATTCTCAGTACTGTAGATGAACAGGACAATTTATTTTCAACTTTTCATTTATATAAATAGATATCAAAACGTAGAATCCAACTTCATTGTAATGCTACAATGATATTAACGCCCATTAATTTTTCTTCTATTTACACCACTTTCCACCCTTCTCCATTTAAGGACTTATTTTTCTACCCTAAGCAATTGACTGACATTAATGCAAAACAACAATGTCCAATTTATGAGCATGTCATTTTTTTCCCTTTCACTTCAAACATCGCCATGCATTGTCCTATCTTTTTACTCTTTCATGTTTTGCCCAAAAAATGCTTTATTTTCATGATATGCAGTGCTGTTTGGCATGTGTTCTTTTGTTAATGTATCTTTGCTTTTATTTTTACAGACCCTATCCTTACAACTTCCCATCTTCCTAGGCCTAGCCATTGGCCAGTTCAGACCATGTATTAGGAACTGAAATCGGCTAGGTCAAAATCAAATCAGAATTGGTTAAACCTTGAATTAGGCTGAACTAGCCCAAAATCGTGGGGAGGACCCGTTCAACATTGGTTCCTCCCTGGATGGAATCATGAACTAGCAATTTCAAACCTAAATGCATTATATTTTCATTTACATTCTTAAATCTTTATTTTAACTTTTTGGATGATTCTTGTGTGTGCATGGATGTGTTTTCTCCATCATATTGCAGCATTTTGGAATGGAGAAGTTACCATCTAACTATCTACTACTTTGTAGGCACGATAAATGATGATCATTTCATCATTTATATGCAAAGTATTTCAATCAACCTTGTAGATGCATGATACAAATTTTAAATATATTATAATCATCAAGAATATAATAGTTGCACTTACTATTATATTTTATACATTACACATTTAATGTCAGGTTTTTCAGTTAGGTAAGAAATGTATTTAAACAATAATTAGTTTGGTCAATTATATTTTACTATGAGTTTTTGAATGTAAATTCATTCTTAAAATAGAACAAAAAATGTCCTAAACTAAATATAAAAACAAGCATTAATATGGTGTCATAAAGCCCTGTGGGGTTATAAGAAAAAAATAAGTAAAACAATTTTAAAGCAAAGATGACTGCATTAATAACAATCTCAAAAAGTGATATATTTTTAAATCAGGATGAAGAGCTCTAGTAAGTAACCAGTATAAGCGAGAAAACAACTAAACTATTAAGAACTATGGCCAAGCATATAAAAAGGAGCAAAAAAAGATAAAAGATAGCTAAAATGAATTTTTTTCATTTTTTGGAGGACTTTTGGTACATTTCTTGAGACAGACGCCTAGTGAGAGAAAATGTCACTATTCCTGAAGATATTCACACCCTTTATCTATCTCTCTCGCCTAACACACTTGGAGACCTACTTGATTAAACAAGAATTCAAAATCGCTTTTTCCTTTATTTTCATCTTAGGATTTAGATCATTAAATCCAAACCAAGCCACATCTTGGTCAAAGCACACATCTAGGGTAATCATCTAGTCCCTTTAAGGATCCCTACATTTTCTTTATTATTAAAATCATTATTTTTCTTTTTTTTTTTTTTTACTAATTTCTTGCATTTTTCTTCATTTTCACATTTTTATTTTTATTATTATTGTGTTGTGATAAAGTTGCGATTTTGGTGATGTGATGAAGCTTGTGAATAACATATGTTGAAGATGTAGGTAGCTTGGGTGTGATCCGGAAGTATTTGCATTCATTTTTGCATTTTTCATTATTTTTGCATTATATTATTCTTTACCTCAAAAATGGGTATTTTAGTGTAAAGTTAGAATTTTTATTACTTATTTTGCATCATTTTAATTTTTTATTTTTATTTCAGTTATCATTTTTCTGAATTTTTTTTAATTTTTCTCACATTTTTCCTTATTTTTACTCTATTTATACTATTTTTGGGTAAAGTTGGCGTTTTTATCATAAAGTTTATGTTTTTATGGTAAAAATGCCTCCTTTATCAGTCTTATTTATTTATTTCTTTCACTTATATTAATTTTTATCATTGCTGTAATTTTTATATTTTTCTTTATTTTTCTAGCATATTTCCTGTTTTTATTACTTTTATACTTTTTGTGATGAATCTTGATATTTTCATCATAAAGTTAAAGTTTTTAGGGTGAAAATATCATTTTTATCACTTTAATATTTTTTTGATGTACTTCATTTATTTTTATTATTATTTCTACATTTTTTCTTGTTTTTATTGCATTTTATCATTTTCTTTTTTTGTCATATGTATGCCTTTTGTGATAAAGTTTATATTTTTTATCATAAATTTAATGTTTTTGTGGTAAAAATATCACTTAATATTTTAATTTCTGTAATTTTTATTTTTTTTTTACATATTTATTTCTGCATTTTTATCATTTTTGTTGTATTTTTGCAATTTTTATTGCATTTATGTCTTTTATGGTAAAGTTGGTCTTTTTATCATAAAGTTAATGTTTTTATAGTAAAAATGTCACCTTTATTATTTTTATCCTTTTATTTCTGTCATATTTATTTGTCTATTTAATTATTTCTACACTTTATCATTTTTATTGAATTTTTCCTATTTTTGCCATATTTATGCCATTTATTGATAAATTGTCATTTTTGTCATAAAGTTAAGGTTTTTATGGTAAGAATGACACTTATATCATTTTTATTGTTTCATTATGTATTTTTATTTTTTTTATTTATTAATTTAATCTCTGCACCTTTATTTATTTTTATGGCATTTATTGCATTTTTATCATTTTTATTATTTTTATTGCCCTTATTGATAAATAAATTTGCCATTTTTATCATAAAATTAATGTTTTTACGGTAAAAATGGCTTATTTATCATTTTTATTATTTAAAATTCTGCACTTCTATTATTTTTGTTGCATTCATTGTATTTTTATCATTTTATTATTTTTCTATTATTATGCTCCCTTTTGATAAATTTACTATTTTCATCGTAAAGTTGATATTTTTATGGTGAAAATTGTACTTTTACCATTTTTTTTCTTAATACTTTATTTGCACACTTTTATTATTTTATTAATTATATTTTTATAATAAAAATGGTGATTTTATACCAAAATACACAAATTCTCAATTCTTGCATTATGCATACCCATTAGCATCCTTAATTGTTTATTTGCTTTGTTATTTTATATCTCAATTATAGGTTAACATAATATATAATTTGCTCCAAATGTATTGTGTACTTGCATATGCGTGAAAGCTAACCTTTGCTTTGCAGGTTTATTATAATAGGATTTTTCATTTTAATATTTTCCATTTTGACATAATTAATATAATAGGGAATTTTCAAGGTAATGTAATCCTTAATTTCAATTCCCCTTAATTCTTCTATTTTAGATGTATTTATTAGAATAGACTCTTTTCAAGGGTTGTAATCCTTAATTCCTTTCCCTATTTTCTTTTCTTTTTATTTTTTTTATTTCTGTGCTTATTTATTATTTCTTACATGCTTGTATGCTACATGCTTACTTGCTTACGTGTTTATTTACTTGATTGATGAATGCCTATTTACTTATTTTATTTTGTGATGTATGTTCATCACTCCAACTATCCCACATCTTATTTTCAATTTAATTCGACTAAAAATTAAATGTGGTAAACGCATCATCAAACTGAAACTAGGGTGAAGTGATGGGCGAATAAGTAATATATAATAAAAAGCAAGATAAGTAACTCCTACCCCCTAAACCCCGGAATCTCTAATTAAAAAAGTGAATTCTTTTTTAAGTTCACTTTTTCCCGATTCATATCGAGCGACGACTTTTATCTACATAGCCTATTCAGGCAGACTCTCCCATAAACAATAACAAAAGAAATCGGTAGATGGTCGCCATTAGCCTGTGTGCCCCGAACACACTGATCTTGTGTGTGCGTGTGTCATGTACACGTCTAGCCATGCATAAGATGGCGAATGATAGGTCAAGTCTAGGTGACCAAAGTGTATAGACACAATCGCTAAAATTTTCGTTTTGGCTTTCCATTTTCATTAATTCCATTGGTCGTCTTTCTTTCTTTGAAGGAAGCTTCTTATGTTCTTTAGTCTATTAAAGCAATCATCTTTTTTTTTATTATAGATATATTCTTTTGTCACTCCATCATATACCTTGTAATTGGGTATACATAAGTGGTTTTACCCCCCTATATATTACTAGCAGAACATGTCCCTTATTTTTAGCGTTACAGAAAAAAGTGAGTCTTTTCAAATCCAACATATTTAGCTTGTCCAATAAGGGAATAACATGCCTAGCTAATCTTAAGAGCTAGCAGAAAACTAGTGCTATAAAAAAGACATCTGTTAGATGTTTTAGTCTTACTTGGCTAGATGTTTACTATAGCATCATAACTAGGAAGGGGATCACCATACTAGAAGTTAAGCAGACCTAGTAGGGTACTTTCCCTTATGGCAAACATAAAAAAGATCATCCATTGTGACAAATGGAAATAAAATAGTAACTTTTGATCCAACTAAGCTCTCAAATAATTTTAAAACTGATAGTCAGAGTGAACCATCCACTTAAAAATCAAGGGAGACATATAAGCCAACCGTCCAATTAGTTCTTGAGAACTTAGCAAAGGGTAACATTATTGTGAAAATGAAGGTGAAGCCTAAGATAGATCGAGAATGGGCTTCTTCATTCAGGATACTCTAACTTCTGTGTTGCTAAAATTCCTTTTTGTTGCATTAATTTGTATTTGTGTCATACTATATAATCAAGACTTTAAAGCTAGGATGGTTGGATAGGGGATGCCAAGGTGGCTAAAGAGAATTCCTTTTTGAAGAAGGAAATACCAAAGGCAAAAGATGCTTATAACAAACTTAGTCTTCCATTCCATTCTTGCTGGAGATTAGTTTAGAGGAGAGAAAAAACACATTGAAGCCGTTAGAAATGTCATTGATGAATTCAAAGTTTTAGAGGATTTTGGCTAAAAAATTATGCTATAAGCCTTAGATTTTAGGCCAAATGATGGTAAGATCTCTTTAAGAAGATTAAGGCTCATTTTCCTAGTGCGACTTCTTAGTTTTTAAAGTCATAGAGGCAATGACCAAGATAAGGAATTTAATATGACTAAAGTTATAGAGGCAATGACCAGGGTGATGAAGTCAATATGACTCCATCCAGGTAGAAAATGGACTAAAGAAAATTGAAGATCCCACTAGTAAAAATGATGGTGTGCATTGTGGCATGACTAATGGCCTAAATGTTTTCACCATTAAGAAGGGCTTCAAATGACTCCATTGTAGGAGTTTGGTTTTTCATATAAGGACAGAACCCTTAGTTTTTCCATTTAGGGATACCCAGCTGAGTATATCCTATTCTGATGATTTCATTATTTTGAACAAATTTTCATTTTTCTTATGAAGCTTCATTTTATAATATGTGTATATTTTATGGGTCCTGCGCAGGCGCTCCTAGTTGGAGGAATAAGATGATGAGGTAGTCTCGCTTTGCAGAGACTATGGCCATAAAGTTATGAACATGTTCTTATGTTTCACTTGACTTTTTAGAGGTGTGTACCTAAATGGGTTTGATTATCTCACTTCTAGAAACATTTCTTATTAGAGAAAAATGATGTACTATTATGTCTAAGAGGACTTAATAATATAGAGATGTTCCTCAAGGGAGGAAAGTGACATAATGGTTTTATCCATAGGGACTTGACCATCTTAATCTTGAGAGTTGTTCCTCGAGGAAGGAAAGTGACATAATGGTTTTGTCCATAGGGACTTAATTATCTCAATCCTTAAAGATGCTCCTCAAATAAGGAAATGCCATAATGGTTTTATCTATAGGGACTTGATCATCTCAATCCTTAGATGCTCCTTAAATTAGGAAATGCCATAATGGTTTTGTCTATAGGGACTTGATCATCTCAATCCTTAGATGCTCCTCAAATTAGGAAATGCCATAATGGTTTTGTTCATGGGAACTTAATCATCTCAATCCATAGAGATGTTCCTCAAGGGAGGAAAATGACATAATGGTTTTGTCCATGGGGACTTGATCATCTCAATCCTTAAAGATGCTCCTTGAGGGAGGAGAGTGACATAATGGTTTTATCCATAGGGACTTTATTATCTCAATCCTTAGAGATGTTCCTCAATCCTTAAAGATGCTCCTTGAGGGAGGAAATGCCATAATGGTTTTGCCCATAGGGACTTTATCATCTCAATCCATAGAGATGTTACTCGAGGGAGGAAAATGACATAATGGTTTTATCCATGGGGACTTGATCATCTCAATCCTTAGAGATGTTCCTCGATGAAGGAAATGACATAATAGTTTTATCCATGGGGACTTGATCATCTCAATCTATAGAGATGTTCCTTAAGGGAGAAAAATGACATAATGGTTATGTCTAAGGGGACTTGATCATCTCAATCCTTAGAGATGTTCCTCAAAGGAGGAAATGTCATAATGGTTTTGTCCATGGGGACTTGACATAATGGTTGTGGACCAAAATTGAGTTTGTGAGTTATTACACTTGGGTGAGCTCTCAGCATCTTTAAAGGAACAAAAGTAAAGTCCTTTCCTTACTCTTATAAAAAGTTCATCACTTGAATTTTTAGATCAAGAGTGAGATCAACGTTGACATAGGTGTATTTTTATAAATAATCCATAGAAAGAGATAGCCTTTAATTTACTGACTAGCTCAATCCTCTGTTTGAACCAACATTCCCCATATTGAGTGCCTCTACCATTAGAACTTCCTATTCGTCTTTGCCACATAAAGAGATGGAATGGTAGTATTTGGCTTCCATTTGCCTCTAGTATGGGATGACCCACAATAACATGAGAGGCTATTGACACCATAAATGCTACTAATTCTGCCATCATGGTTTTTTCCTACAGACATTTCCATTCTAGTTTTTTCTTTAATAATGATTGGCAAGAAAATTTTTCCATCAATTACAATAGGGGAATTTTGCATTCCCTTTAAGTGATATTCTACTAGAACTAGGCACTCTGGGTTTAATTCCATCTTTTGGAACACATGGAAATGGAGGAGATTGATTGGATTCCCATTATCTACTAACACCCTGCAACTCTAAAGTTGTTTATGAATGCCATAATAACCATTGCATCTGCTTGAGGAGTAATCACATTCTCTCCATCTTTTAGGCCAAAAGTGATAAGATAAGTGCACAATGATTAGCTATCTATACTTTTTTGGAATGGCTTCGACTTTTATTTTTGCTCCTTGAGTTAATTGAGGAGTTAGATATCTAGCAATCCAATGAATTGGACTTCCAATTTTGGTATCTAGAGTGAACATAAGCTATTTAGTCTTTGCTAGTCTGAATGATGACAGTATGGCTCTTGTTGGTCCCTTCTGCATATTGTCTCCATTCTGAACAAAGTGCTTAAAGTGTCCCTTTTTTATTAGCCTTTCTATCCTAAACATTAATTGGTGATAATCACTAGTGTTATGCCCTGATGCTTTTATGAAAATAGCTAAACCCAGACTAGTCTCAGCCTTTATGGTTTGAAAGGATTTCTTGTGACTACTTCACATTCTCTTTATCTTTAATAGCCATGAGGACCTGTTGCCTTATGGTGTTTCATGGAGTCATGTTGTTCTTCCATGGGGGAGTGGAAGGTCATTTAAGGGATTTCAGCATAGGCTTGTAAAGGAATGGTCCTAACCCCATTTTAATCCTTTTAGGAGGAAAATGGCATATTGGTTATGTCCATGGTGGCCAGAAGAGGGTTTTTCCTTGTTGGATACCCAAGTGGGCATTTCTAAGTAAACATTAATTATTATAGAGTTTTTCTCCCTTGAGGGAGGTTAATGATACCCAAGTGGGCATTTCCAATGAAATTTTTTAGTAAGGAAAATGTTGCTCCCATGGGGGAGTTAGAGATTGAGTAGAAAATTTCTCTTCCTTTATGAGAAATATGTAAGATGAATTTTTATTCTTAAGCAACTTTGAATATAAAGCAATAATGATGTGTACCTATTTTGAGCACAACACAATGATGGTAGTATTTCCTCATATGCTTAAAAATGGCATTACAAGATGAGGTCTTTATGTGGAAAATCTACCTTGGTGTAGGCATAATGACAGTAAGCCTGTTGATGAATTGTCTGCTCACTATACATTCCACTCTGACCAGCCTGGAGATCCACTCTAACTAGACTGTCAATTCCCTCTAACTAATCTAGCAATCCATTTTGACTGGACTGGTAACCCACTCTAACCACTATGGTGGTAATCCTCTTTGACTTGTTTAGCTGAACAATCCACTCTGACTAGCTCTCATATCTTTCAAGTAGGGAAATTGCTTGAACTCCCTCTATAGCTCACTCTGATGAAATGGAGAGTGAGATATAACTTTCCCTTATGGGAAATTTTACTTAGGAGTATCTGTTTGAACCTTAGAGCTGGTTTTACCCATTTCTTCATCATTTTTATAAAGCAGTCTTCTATACCACCCTGGATATATCCACACTGGTTTTCTCCATAATGGCAGCATGATTTCTTCCTTTGCCTTATCTTTTTCTATGTAATCTACATTGCCATTAAATCTCTCAGTAGATTTATTGGCACTTTCATAGCTTGTGACTGCCAAAATTCATCCCAAAACACATTCTCGAGTTTCTATCTTCCATTAGTTCATGCCTTTTAGTGGATGCACTCAATCCACCATCATAAGAAATCATAAAATTTTTCTCCAAAATAAAAGAAGGCAGCAATAACTTGATATCCCTCACACAATAACACAACAAAGGCTTTCATCACTACTACCACTTCATTCTTTCTTTGATTTTTAATGGAGAAAATGTAAAAAATAGGTAAGCAATGTAAACACAGTAGCTCTTAACTTGTAAATCAAGAATAATATGATAAAAGAAATATTAAGGGAAAAAGGATAACTTTTAAGTAACAAAATCACCTTTTTCTTGCAAACGACCCCAGTTTGATGGATCCTAAATTATCTCATCTCTAGCTAGGATCTTTGAATGCTACAATGATGGAAAACAAGGTGAGCTAAAGGTTTAGGATGCCCTAAAACCCCTTCGATGCTCAAGTTAAAAAATGCCACTTTGGGAGTAACAATGTGGTTAGTTGAGTAAATAATGAAGATGAAAGTAGCAAGAACATGAGTTCAAAGTAAGAAAATGTTGTTTTAGAGCTACTGCATTTATAGATAAAATGGAGGAGGAGAAGAAGATGATGAAAAAGAAAAAGAAAAAGTAATGCTTTTATACCTTAAAGTTCCAATGAGATGTCAAGTGGTGGTTAGCTGCATACGAGTCATTACTGTAGTGCGTCAGAGGTGTCAAAGTGGTCAAATCAAGAGTAGGGCACATCTAACTCAGATGGACATGTCAAAGAGTAGGTTTGTCAGGTGCTAAAGTGGTGTTAGCTCGTATGGTTAGCATGTATGGCCATCTGCAACTTGTATGGTTATCTACAACATGTATGGTTAGCTTGTATGGTCATCTACTCCTTTTTAAGCATTATGCCATTATGGTAAAAGTTTGGTCCCAATTCATCAATGAGAGTGATGACATGTCAGCTTACTTAATGGTCAATGTGCCACGTGGTGTAATAGGCCGAATTTTTCATGCACTATTAATAGGTCTCCCTTTTGGTCTAAAACCTCTAATGGATGCTTATTATAAGTTTAGGTCACATCAAGTCAATGTTACTTGATAGTACATCTTTATTCTTACCTTCTCTTTAATAATAGTGTTGAAATTATAAGCAATATCAATTACTCTATATTCCATCCTACCAATACCATTAACCCCTAATCAAGTCCCCATGAATTAAAAAATTTTACAAACATTACCCTTTTAAATTCCCTATAGCTGATTAGTGCAATAGTATACTCATATAGTTTTCACAAAAGCAGTTTTTCTTTTACATCCAAAGTGAACCAACCCTAGTGTAAATCCCATCTTTCAATGTGGCAAAATTTTTGTTGAACTTCAAACTTGCAATAATTGGACCATGGTGTTCAAATTCATAACACAATTTTTTGAAGTTTTTTGGATTTATTTCTCTAAAATCACTTGTCCTAGCACTCTTGAATTTTAGACTTATTGGAGTAGCCTAAAAATTGCAAAAAGTCATTTCATCCTTTTCTCCCCAGATATGGGTATCTTATTTCGCCTCTTTCTCGTCCTCCATTCCAAGATCCTCAAGACGGCCATGATTCTTAGATTTCTTATTTATTTTAGACCTTTTGTCTTGTTTAGTTTATTTTAGTTCTTGATCTTTTGTTTATCTTTGGTCTTCTTTTGGTTTATTTTTAATTTATTATCTTTGTTTCTCTTTTTTTTTTTTTGACAAAGGGGGAGAGATATTGTAATAACTATATTTTGATTGATTAACTACTATAGTGTGTTTGTCATCAAATTTCTTCCTTATCAAGTATTTATTTTATGTGGTTGCTAGTTAATATTTTATAAGATATGATAATTTATATTTAAATCATGTGATGCTTATCATGTCTTATACTATTCATCTATTTTTAAAAAAGATTTATTTTCATTGTTTTACTTCTTGATCTTTAATAGCATTATATGTAATTTTTGTATAATGCATTGTGGTAGTAAAATTACAATGATTTGTTAATGATCATGTTATGATTTTTTTAAGTCTTTATGTTTCATGATTATTTTATTTATATTTCTTATCATAACCTTAGGGGGAGAAATAAGGATATATATATATATATATATGCTTCCTTAACCTTATTATCTCTTTTGCTCTAATACAAGCTTATAATTTCAATATATAAATCTTGTATTCTTTTTGTGCATATATTAAGGCGGAGCAATATCATATTCATATTTTTGACACAATCACATACTTTATTATTTATTATTCATTAAATTGATTGTCAATGCCAAAAAAGGGAGATTGTTGACCATTTGCATGATCAAATCCTTAATTTTGACTTTGACAAATAATTTAATTTACTAAATATTTCATTTAAGTGTGTAGGAAATGATTTTAAGTTGTTCTAAGCTTAGATATATGCAATACTCATTAAAATGAGTATCTACATGAGTTTTATAGTAGTATATGATCCTAAATATATACTCAAAATATCCAAGACTTTTAAGTGTTAAAAAGATGGATTTTTTGACTTACAGGTGGATTCTCACTGGCTAGTCAAAATTCGAGCTGAAGAGTGTCTGAACTTAGCAATTCTCACGAGTTGTCTTCACAATCATGAGCAATAGTCCAAACAACCTTCAATTGGAAAATGCAAATTTTTTTAAACTTAACGAATATATTTTTTATCCTTATAAGCCAAAGTTTGCTCCTCAAGACTGTGAGCAATGTTCTGATAGAAATAAGTCCAAAATGAATCATTGAACATATGTGGACTTTAAAGACATAATCAATGATTCTAACAATTGTATTTTGAAGCTCAATGTCTATAAATATGCTTTGGAGATTAAGAAGAACAAAACTTAACACATTATTCTTAGTTTTCATAAAATCTCTTAAGCATTCATTAAACTTCATTTTTCTTTATATCAATTTTCTTTGTGAGAATTTATTGTGTATTAGAATAGATATTCTTGTTCTTTTATTTTTTAGGTTTTTAGAAAATGGGAAGTGAGTTTCTATTCTAAAGGAATTGGCTTAAGTGTTTAGCCATTAAAACAGTTGGGATTTGGTCTAAAAGTGAGCCTTGAAACTCATACTTATTGGTTGAAGAGTTAGCCTCTAAAACTCTTGATTGTAAGGTTGAAAGAGTGAGCCTTAAACTCTTATGTAATCTCAATCTTATGAACAAGATTGTGGGAATTGAAAATCCTAACTTGGGGATAAGTTAGGTAGAGACGTAGGATTATTGAGAATCTGAACTCCTTAAACACTTATGTTTTTCATTCTTCCTACTCAACTTCTTCAAGTGTCTGTTTAATTTTCTAAATTTCTTTTGATAATCATTTTTCCCTATTCACCCCCTAGGGCACTTTAAATTGGTATCAAAACTTGAATTCTTGGAACTTCATTACTAGAATACAAGATCATGGGGAGAGAAAATATTTCTTCTCTTAGACCTTTTTTTTTATAGAAATGACTATCCACATTGACAGTTAAAAATGGAACTCTATCTTGATAGTAATATAATAAAATTTTGGGATGTCATACTTGATGGTTAGGAACCTCTTAAAAGCAAAGTTAATGATGTTGAAGTGATTCTCAAAAGAAGTCAATGGAACCAAACTCAAAAAGATGAGAATCATAAAAACAATAGAGCTAATCACTCTACTCTCTTTTATATCTAGAGAAGAAGGTGGCAAGGTTTAACATTGCTAATCTGCCAAAGAGGTATGGGAAATTCTTAAAAATCACTATGAAGGAAATGTACAAGTGAGAAGCAAGAAGGTTCAACTCCACATGTACGAGTATGAACTCTTCAAAATAAAGCGATATGAATCAATTACTGAGATGACGAACCATCTCAATACTCTTCTCACCACCCTCAAGAAACTTGGAAAACATTTCTCCAAGGAAGAAGTTAACAATAAGATTCTAAGAATCCTATCTAAAAAGGATTGGAAATCTCAAGTTACTTCAAGTGAGGAAGCTCAAGATCTCTCTACTCTATCAATCGATATTCCTATCGAAAATCTACTCACTCATGAGCTTATAATCAAGCACAGTGGTAAAAAGCTAAAAGAGAAGGAAAAGAAAAAGAAGAGCATGCATTAAAAGTTTCTCAAGAAGATAGTAAAGAATAAACCATTGAAGATTCTAGTGACGAAGATAGTGACATTACTATGTTCACTAGAAATTTCAAGAAGTTCTTAAGAAATAAAATTTTCTCAAGAACAAGAGACTCCAAGAAGAAATTTAAAATATATAGCAAGAAGGAAAAAAAGGTTACTTACTACTATGAATGTAAGAAACTGAGACACATTCAAACTGAGTGTCTAAAGCCTAAGTTCAAGAGCAAAGGAACAAAGGAGAAAATGAAGGCATTCAAAGCTACATGGGATGACTCCTCTGAATCAAAAAATGAAGAGAAACAATAATAAATGGCCAACCTTTACTTCATGGATTTTAAAAGCGTAATAAGGTACCATCCACTTCTTATTCTTATGATGATTTTAAAATTAATGACTATGATGATATTGATGATGATGATTCTATTATGAAGAATCTATTGCTTAAATATATGAACTTGCTTTCTAAAAAGAAGTTTTATAAGCATGAATAGTCTAGCAAGTCCAAGGTACTTGAGAATTTAAAAAATGATTTTGCTAAATTAGTTTAATCAAATGTTTATGACTTGATTTTGATAAACTTGTTTATAACTTAAAATCTTCAAATTCCTTGGAAGAATAACTCGAGAAAGTAAACGATGAAAATCATAAGCTTTCTACTGAAGTGCTAGAATTAAGGAATTCCATTTTCAAACTCAAAAATGGAAAAGAGACTTTGGATAATCTCCTTGACTCTTAAAAATTCTATAGAGATACATATGGAATTAGATATAGAAATAGAACGTCCTCATCATCATCATCACATATTAATTTTGTTAAAGCCTCATGTTGTTCAACACCTTCCTCTTCTAAACTAGTTGAGACTTAAAATTTTAAAGTTAAGAGATCTCAAGTGTCAAACACTAAGGTAAAGTTTAATAAGACTCAACCCTTTATGACACAAAGAGGAAAAACTCACACTATGCTTATATGTACAATAGACATAATAATTATAAGCATGCTACATAACATAATACTTATAAACATGTTGCACGAACCTATCAAAATACACATTGTCATTGTCAATGCAAGTCTCACACTATGACTTAAAAAAGTTATAGAAAGCACACACCACTACAACATCAAAGGCATGTTCTATACACTAGGAATTCATATTCTCTTAAAAAATAATTTTAACCTTTTAGTGTTTTATTGCATGACCAAAGGTTACACAAGCAATGTGTGCTTCTATAGAAAACTACACCTAGACTTGCTTCCTTTGGATTACCTTGAGACTAACCATCCTAAACCAAAAAAGGTTTAGGTTCAAAAGAATGCTTAATTTTATTTTGTAAGTGTGTTTTAAATCCATAAAAATGAAAAGCAAATGGTATCTTGATAGTGGATGTTCAAGACACATGACGGGAGACAATGAGTAACTCAACAAGCTTGACGCTAAGGAAGGAAGACATGTAACCTTTGGGGACAATGCTAAAGGAAAAATTATTGTCATTGGATAAATAGGTAACCCTCAATCTTTATCTATACATCATTTGTTGCTTGTTGATGGACTTAAACATAATCTTTTAAGTATAAGTCAATTATGTGACATAGGAAATAAAGTCACTCTATCCTAAACATTGCTTTGTTAGTAGTCTTGATGAGGACAAAGTAATCTTTAGTGGCGAAAGAGTTAATAATGTTTATTTTATTAATTTGAATAAGATTAATAACAAAGACATTGACTGTTTAATGTCCATTTCCCATGACACATGGACATGGCATAAAAGATTAGACATGCAAATTTTAAGCTTTTAAATAATATTTATAAGCATGAACTTGTGGTTAGTTCACATAAACTTCAATTCACTAAGGATAAACCTTGTGATGCATGTCAAAAGGGAAAATAATTCAAGTCTTCATTTAAACTCAAAAATGTTGTTTCTACTTCTAAACCACTTAAACTTATATATATGGATTTGTTTGGACCAACTAGAGTTACTAGTTTAGGTGGAATGCACTATACATATGTATTGGTTAATTTTTAATTTATATACACTTGAGTATGTATTATTACTCATAAGAATCATGCGTTTAAAGCTTTTGAAAATTTTTCTAAAAGAGTTCAAAAAGAAAAAGGTTTTTCTATTTCAACAATTTGGAGTGATCATGGAACAGAATTTGAAAATGAAATTTTCAAAACCTTTGTAATGAAAATGGTATTTCTCATGCATTTTCTTCTCCTAGAATGTCAACAAAATGGGGTTGTTGAAAGAAAAAATTGAACTTTAGTGGAAATGGCTAAAATAATGCTTCATGAGTATAATTTGGCATTATACTTTAAGGCAAAAGTTGTTAACACATCTTGTTATATCTCAAATAGAGTTTTTAAAAGACCAATTTTGAATAAAACCTCTTATGAGCTTAAGAACAATAAAAAAAACCTAAAATCTCATATTTAAGAATATTTAGTTGTAAGTACTTTATATTAAACACTAAGGATAATCTTGAAAAATTTGACTCTAAAACTGATGAAGAAATTTTCCTAGGCTATTCCACCTCTAGCAAAGCATATATAGTATTTAATAAAAGAACATTTGTAGTAGAATAGTCCATGCATGTTATTTTTTATGAATCTAACTCACTTGATCCTAGAAAGGATATGTGTAGTTTTGATGATTTAGGTAAACTTGTGGATATAAGTATTCAAGAAGAAAATTCTAAACCTTTGGAATTTAAAGATCAAAATAAAGAAGAAAATGAGGAAATACTTCAATCCACCTCAAAGGATGATCTTTTAAAGGAATAGCAATTCAAGAAAACTCATCCTTACGACCTCATTATTGGTGATTTGTCAAAAGGGGTAACTACTCATTCTAAAATTAAGTCTATAATTAATTTAGCACTTAATTTCACAAATTGAACCCAAAAATGTTAATGATGCTTTGAGTGATGAATTTTGGGTCTTTACTATGCAAGAAGAATTAAATCAATTTGAGAGAAATAAGGTATGGACCTTGGTTCCTAGACCTAACCATCATCCTATTATAAGCACCAAGTGGGTTTTTAGAAATAAGATGAATGAACAAGGTATCATAACTAGGAATACAACAAGACTAATAGCTAACAGTTGTAATTAAGAAGAAGGCTTTGATTATAATGAAACCTTTGCCCCAGTTGTAAGGTTATAAGCTATTAGGATGTTACTTGCATTTGCATTATATACGAATTTTAAAATTTTTCAAATAGATGTTAAAAGTGCATTTTTAAATGGCTTTATTGAAGAGGAGGTATATGTTGAGCAACCTCCTAGTTTTAAAAATTTTGAATCCCCCATTCATGTGTTTAAATTACATAAACCTTTGTATGGATTGAAATAAGCTCATAGAGTTTACTATGACAGATGGAGCAATTTCTTATTAGAGAAAGGTTTCTCTAAAGGAAAGTTGATGCAACACTTTTCCATAAAGAGATCCAAGCAAGATTTAATTATTTTTCCACTTTATGTTAATGATATTATTTTCGATGCTACTAACCATTGCTCGTATGAAGAATTTTCTAAGCTAATGCAAAGTGAATTTAAGATGAGTATGATGGGAGAACTCAAATTCTTTCTTGGATTACAAATTAAGTAATGCAAAGATCATATTTATATCAATTAAACTAAAAATGCAAGAGACGTTCTTAAGAAGTTTGGCATGGATGGAGCTAAAACAAGTAAAACTCTAATAAGTACAACCACCAAATTGAACAATGATGAGAATGGAAAATTGGTTGATGAAAAGCAATTTAGTAGACCTGATATTATGTTTGTTACTTGTTTGTGTGCTAAATTTCAGTCTAGTTCTAAAGAGTCACACTTGAATGCAATCAAAAGAATTTTCAAGTATTTAAATGGAAGTTTACA
The DNA here is from genome assembly GCA_947683625.1 of Mallotus nudiflorus. Taxonomy (NCBI): domain Eukaryota; kingdom Viridiplantae; phylum Streptophyta; class Magnoliopsida; order Malpighiales; family Euphorbiaceae; genus Mallotus; species Mallotus nudiflorus. The sequence continues at coordinate 419,044 of CANTUR010000488.1, forward strand.
TTAGGACTTTGGTATCTTAAGAATTCATCCTTTGACCTTATAACTTATTCTAATGCAGACTTTGTCGGTAGTTTATTAGATAGAAATAGCACTTTCAGAACTTGTCAATTGTTAGGACAATGTTTTGTTTCTTGGTTTAGAAAGAAACAAGTTTCAGTTGCCGTTTCCATTGTAGAAGTAGAATATGTAGCAGTAAGTTATTGTTTCTCACAAGTTTTATGGCAAAAATAACAACTTAGGGACTATGGCATTGAGCTTAATCACATTCTTATCAAATGTAATAATACAAGTGCCATAAACCTTAGCAAAGATCTCATTCAACATTCAATAACTAAGCATAGATATATTAGACATAATTTCTTGTATGATAATGTGCAAAATGGTGATATTTTTCTAGAACTTGTTGATACTAATCATCAATTAGCTTATATCTTTACTAAACCTTTATGTGAAGATAGATTGAATTTTATGAAACATGAATTAGGCATGATTGATGGTTCAAATATATCTTAATTATATGTTTAATTGTTAAATTGATGATTGGATTTGTGTAAATTAATGTTTCTTGCTTGTGTTTATTTTTCAATTTATTTTTCATATTAGATTTTTGTTCAAAAATTTTATTTCTTTATTAAATTATATTTTTGGTATATTTTCTATTTAAAATTAAGAATCTCCTTTTTTTTGCTTATTTAATAATTAAATATTGAATTTTTAATTCAATTCATTAATTATTTAATTAAGCAAAAATTATTTTATTGATTGCCCATTATTTTAAAATAATTCTTTATCTCAAAAATATTTTATTTGAAATTAATTTTTTTAAAAAAAATTCAAAATAATTATTTGAATTTTAAAATCCTTTATTTTTTGCCATAGAATGCTCATTTATGTTCATATGTAACAATTTATGAGGTTTGATTTGCATTAAATATAGTTTGATTTGAATTTATATGCTTTTTATGTGATTAAGGACCTATTTGTAAGGTTTTTTGGACTTACTTGCAACTTTTTTAAAAGTTCATGCGTGTTTTTGCATTTTCTGTCACGAGCCGTTTAAAGGCTTTCATGACCATTGCTTGTGTCAGGGTTTGCAACACTCACGATCGTGAACCACTCATGAGGGGTAGCCTAACGACAACAAAGTCCAAATTTCAATAGGATTTTGATTTCCAATGCATGAATTCAATTCTTAACGACTCTATTCCTTTTCCTATTCAAATTTTGATTATTTGTAGTTGTTTTTACCCTAGTTTTTTGCCTATATAAACCCCTTCAACATTCTTCTTCATCACACAAATATTTTTAGCTATCAAATTTTCACTCTTTTAGCACATTTCTCTCTTGTTCTTTCTCCTATCTTTGCACCATCATGACACTAAAGAAGAAGACTCCATAAGAACCATCTTCCTCCATTTTAAGAAGAGCTACCAAGGATCACCCAAGAAGACACCTATTATTTCTTACTATACTTCTCAAATTCATCAAAGAACTCAATAATTTTGCAAGAGAAAAATTTTTTCTTCTTAGTTTATGTCTCAAGCTACTTTAGAAAAGATGGGATATTTTAATGAGGTTAGTTCTTTCCTTGAGAGAGTAGGTATCTTTAACTTTGCTTTTGATCGTCTACCTACCTACCCCCCACTTTTCATTGAATTCCTTTCTACCTTTCTCTTGGGAACCCTACACTTTGATAATCACAATCCTCTTAATAGCATGAGGTTTAGATTGGGTGGAAGAGATAGATTTTTGACCTATCAACAATTTGATTCTATATTTGGTTTTAGACAAGGGGGTCTTGCTTCTCGTAATACTTCTTAGTCTCTTAATAACTTTTGGGTTTAACACTCTAAACCAAATGCTAATCTCTTTGTTGTGGGTCATACAAAATCATCCCTTCTTGCTTCCAAATCTCTTTAGTACTTTCATAGGTTCATTTATTCTTTTCATGTTAGATGATTAAGCAATAAAGTTATTTCCTTTGATGATCTCTACCTTCTTAGTTTCTTTATTGAGAACATAGAGGTTGAACTTAGAAGGTGGCTTCAATGGCATTTTTGGCTAGCAAGTGATAGTGTGAGTGGAAGTTTGGTGCTTGGTGGTTTCAACACATGAATTGTAAATTATTTTGAAATCGATTTGTGTTCTTATCCTTCCCTTCGTCCTTTTTTCCTTGGTGAGAATTTCATTACGAACTATAGGTAATTTAAACTTTCAAGAGCAATTTGGGTATGGAAAGATGAATTTAGGAATGAAGACATTGATGAAGAGTTGGAACAAGATCTTCAAGATATTGAACAAATTCGCACTTATGGTCTTAAGAGTGTAGGTCTTGAAGAGCCAACTCAACATAAAGAGATTCCAACTCAAAAGAAGAGGCAAAAAGGACCATCTACATCTCAAGGAGCTGAAGATGAACCAAGTTGGATGGGAACCTTCTTTGATAGACTTTACATAGTTGAATCCAACTTCAACTAAAGATTCGATCAAGTTGAATCAAACTTCAATACAAGGTTTGATCATGTGGATAACAGACTTAATCACTTGGAGTATAATGTTTATCAACTTTATGCCAATCAAAACCTCCAATGCTCTTGGCCTCTTTATCCTTCTCCATTCCAAGATCCTCTTAGATTTCTTCTTTATTTTAGACATTTTTTCTTGTTTAATTTGTTTTAGCTCTTGATCTTTTGTTTTTCTTCAGTCTTCTTTTGGTTTATTTTTAGTTTATTATCTTTGTTTCTCTTTTATTTTTGTCTTTGACAAAGGGGAAGAGATATTTTGTTGACCATTTGCATGATCAAACTCTTAATTTTGGACTTTGACAAACAATTTTCACACACACATATTATTTATCATCTTTTCAAATTGGTTGTCAAAGCCAAAAAGGAGGAGATTACTGACCATTTGCATGATCAAACTCCTAATTTTGGACTTTGACAAACAATTTTTATACTAATAATTTCAATTAAGTGTGTAGGGAATTATATACCAAACATATACACTTTTGGATGTATAGTGACTTTTCAGGCTGATTGAACCTCTGAGATTGAAGAAGGCTTTTGATATATTTAGAGCTCTTAAATGAGAAAATGAGCTCTTAAAATTTGAATTAGACATCTTGAGCTTTCTGAATTGGGCTTTTTTGTGAAAATCAAAGTTCATTTGGTTATGCAAATTTTGAGTTGAAATTCACATATACGTCTGCCATCTCAGATTGCACAACCCTTAGTATTTTGGACATATCTTGAGTTACAGAAGTCCAATTAAGGTGATTAAAAAAGATATGAAAATATAATCAAATATCTATAAGTTTTATGAAGAAAATATGGGCAAATTAGAATTTCTTCAGGATCAGATCATGGCTTCAACTTATATATAGCTGTCTGACAGTATTCTGCATTTCAGATTGCACAATCCTTAGTAATTTGGACATATCCCGAGCTACAGAAGTCAAATTTAAGTGATTAAAAATTTCATGGAAAGATAATTCAAATATATACAGCTTTCATGAAGAAATTATAAGAAAATTCAAATTTATTCATGAGAAAATCATGGCTTCAATTTGGGTATAGCTGTCTCACCGTAGTTTGCATTACAGATTGCACAATCCTTAGTATTTTGAATATATCTTAAGATAGAGAAGTCCAATTTAGGTGATTCAAGTTGATATGTAAAGATAATTCAAATATCTACAGCTTTTATGAAGAAAGTGTGGACAAATTCAAACGTCCTGAGGAGCCAATTACGGTTTCAATCCATGGATAGCTGTCTGACAGCATCGGTCTCAATAATTCAAAATATACACGTTGGACACATCATTTGCACCTCCAACAGCTATATTTTTTAGTATAAATACCTCTAGAGATGAATGGAATATAAGTAACTTGTTTTATCATTTTTATTATCTCTTAAGCTTTCATTGAGCTCTCAAATTCTCTTAAATAATTCTTTGTTTGTTTAATTCTTGTGAGAGTTGGGTGTGTGTTAGAAATATAATTTCTCTTCATCTTAAATCTTGGGTTAGATCATAAGGGAAGTGAGATTTATTTCTAAAGGAATTGGTTTAAGTGTTGTCCATTAAAACACTTGGGTTTTGGTTCTTTGAGTGAGCCTTGAAAACTCATGTTGTAAGGTTATAAGAGTGAGCCATAAAACTCTTGTATAATCTTAATCCTGTGAATAAGATTGTGGGTGATTGAAAGTCCTAACTTGGGGATAAGTTAGGTGGAGACGTAGGATTGTTATTGAATCCGAACTCCTTAAATCTTTGTGTTCTTCATTCTTCCTTCTCAACTTCTATTTAATTCTTGCAAAGAATTCTTTTAATTTCTCATTTTTATTTGATAGTCCTATTCAGCCCCCTCTAGGACTCTTTTCATTTGGTATCAAAGCTTGAATTCTAGGTACTTTATTACTAGAATACAAGATCATGGGGAGTGAATCACAAAACATCTCTTCTCTTAGACCATTCTTTGATGGTAGTGACTATCCACATTGGAAATTCAAAATGGAATTATATCTTGATTGTGATTCCATTAAACTTTGGGATATTTTCCTAAGAGGTTGGGAACCACCTACAACTATCATTGATGGTATGGTAACTACACTTGTAAGAAGCCAATGGAGTGTTGATCAAAAGGAAGAAAATCACAAAAATAAAAAGGCTATGATTACTCTAGTCTCCTCCATGAAAAGAGAAGAAGGAGGCAAGCTTCAACATTGCATTTTAGCTAAAGAAATGTGGGAGACCATGGAGAATCACTATGAAGGCAACATTCAAGTGAGAAGCAAGAAGGTTCAACTTCATGTATGAATATGAACTCTTCAAAATGAAGCCTCAAGAATCAATCACAGAGATGACAAATCGTCTCAATGCTCTCTTCACAACCCTCAAGAAACTTGGAAAATATTTCTCCAAGGAAGAGGTAAACAATAAGATTCTAAGAATCCTACCTAAGAAGGATTGGGAATCTCATGTTACCTCAATTGAGGAAGCTCAAGACCTCTCCACTCTATCAACCGATGTGCTCATTGGTAAGCTCTTGACACATGAGCTTACCATCAAGCAAAGAGGTGAAGAACAAGAAGAGAAAGAAGAAAAGAAAAAGAGCATTGCTCTAAAAGCTCTTCAAGAAGATAGTGAAGAGGAAAGCATTAAAGATTCTAGTGATGAAGATGGTGACATTGCCATGCTGACTAGGAACTTCAAGAAGTTCTTAAGAAAGAAAAATTTCTCAAGAACAAGGGACTTCAACAAGAAGTTCGAAGGAGATGGGAGGAAGAAAATAAAAGAGGTTACTTGCTATGAATGCAAGAAACTGGGACACATTAGAAATGAATGTCCCAAACTCAAATTCAAGAGTAAAGGAGCAAAAGATAAGAAGAAGGCATTCAAAGCTACTTGGGATGATTCCTTCGAATCCGAAGAGGAAGAGGATGTCACGACCCAAACTATGAGTCATGACCGGCGCTAGGGAACGGGAATTCTTTCGAATCCAGAATCCGTAGCAAGCCTAAGAAAATAAAATCATACAATAAATAAATAAAAGTACGACCGAATTAAAATTTTTCTGAATCAATAAATAAAATAAATACTCCAAATCCTTTTATAAATGAATACATATTCGTATAATGTTCAAATACAAATTCTCAGAGTATTTAATATCCAAACAAAATAATACACTTCTAAAAATTATAAAAATAATACTGCAGTTTCTAGAATACAATTCAAAGTTCATAATATACATTTGCATAAAATAGCCGGGACTGAAGAACACTGGCGAGGAACTCTACAACTAAGGTTTGACGATATGGGATCTCCTGAAAAAAATAATTGAGGGGGGTCAGACCTCACTGAGTGAATTATTATACTATATATACATGCAAACTAAACCATACAATCAGGCATTCTTATATATATATATATATATATATATATATATATATATATATATATATATATATATATACACACACACATTTCACACGAATGCCAAACTTTGCTTTTATAAATATACTACATGTAGAAAACGTTTGATTAAATTCATGAACGATCCATAGAACCCTAATAATAACAACCTCTATAACCCCATCATCACTCTAGCCATGCAGGCTCACTTGATTCCAAGTAGAACACTTATTCCAATCTGGACAGCAGACTGACCCCGAGATACTAAGTCGATCGAGCTCCAACAGTCTAACTGTCAGTGTGATTGGCCCCGAGACACTTGGTCAACCGAGCTCCAGCAATCACACTATCTATCACCTCACATCTCAATCAACCCAATAGATCATTCAATTCACTTATGGACAATAGAGCCCTGAGACACTAAGTCAACCGAGCTCCAGCAGTTTGACTGTCAGTGTGATTGGCCCCGCAATCACACTATCTAACATACCATTAATCTTAGTCAAATCAATTAAATCAATTATAATCACCCAATTTTAACTCTCACTCAATCCTTATCTATCGTACCGGTACGTACACGGTCCTAGTGTTGTCCACTAGGCAGCACGTTCTATTGATATCCTTCACTTAGAATAAATCATTCATTCGAAAAATAATTAATGTAGAACAATATTCATCATAGTAAAACCAATCATATATATATATATATATATGTGTGTGTGTGTGTGTGTGTGTGTGTGTGTGTGTGTCAAATAAAATACGAAATAAACTAAAGATAAATCATTAATATAGTTAAAAACAATTTAAATGAGTAACAATAATATAACATGCATTATCTTAAAAATATACTTAAATATGCAAAAGATATACCCTAAGTACACAAATCATTTAATAAAACATTTATGTATAAATATTCATTTAAATACGTGTTTGTGTTTAACATATATTCACAAATATACTAAAAATAAACCTAATTATCTAGCATGCATATATCAAAAATAAACCCTAAATATACCACTAATGTGTTAGGTTTAATTTAATAATAAAACATTTATTTATTTGGTAATAAATCAAAAATATACCAAAAATAAACTTAAAACTAATTTAAGTGTAGGTTTATAATTTAACATGCAATTATTTAAGAATAAACCTAAAATCTACTGAAACTATACATAAAGTATACTAATCATCTAATAAAATAATTATGTCTAAGTGTACATTTTAAAACATGTGTATATTACTCAAATGTATTAAACCTAAACCTAATTGTTTAATGTGCATATATCACACTAATATGCATAATTATTTAATATGCATATATATAAAAATGCAACCCTAGATATACCAAAAATATTATAATTTAAATCCCTTTTTAAAACATACAATGAAAATGAAAAATTCTAAATAATGCACCCTATATGCAGTGCATATATATACAGTATAATAACTCACATGTTAGCACTCCACGAGACAAACTCGGCGGGCCTAATCCGTTAGGCCTCAGTCTCGGCGCAGCTAGACAAACAAATGACAACATGAAATCAGAATAAAGTTAACAAAAATTCTAAAGACTCGATCTAGAATTTTAGACACAGAATTAGAATAGAAATTTGACCGGACATCACATTTTACGAGAATTCTACCAAAAATTCGGTAGAACCTCCCCTGTAAAACGGACATCTCTCTACTCAAAGACTAGAGCCGGTCTTGCAATAAAATACACTTCAGAATAACACACAGAATTACAACCACAATCCCTCGGTCGGACTCCAAATTACAATTCACCGATCGAGGTTCACAATTCACAGAATAATTATAAAATATCGAAAATGCCCTTATATAATAAAAATACATTTTATAAATCCAAATTACGTAATTAACCCTAAAACATACTAAAAATCAATAAAAACCCATTTATTTAGAAAAATAGTGTATTATATATAATTTGAAAATAATTTACGAAAAATAGTTTTAATTAGTTAAAAATACTAAAAATTTGCAGAAATCATTTTTTATACCCTAAGTAACTATTAAAACCAATTTAATTACATTTTTAGCCAATTTAGTGTAAAATTACCAAAATACCCCTATATATATAAATTTACTAAAATAAATCCAAAAATTCACCAAAAATAATATAATTACTCAAAATTAATTTTATCAACATATATTTCCATAATATCAATAAATATACTCAATTAACCAATTTATTTCAATTAAACACATAATTAACCCTATTTTTCAAAATTACATAAACTTAATAAATTCCAAATAAATACATAAAAATTCACAAAAATTACAAATAAATTTATATAATTCATTTCAACTCCTATAATCACCATAAAACACAATTTCATAATTTAATTAATTAATTTTCGAAAATTAGAAAATAATAATAAAATAATCAAAAATTCACAAAAATTAAAATAAATTCCAAAACTTCTAAAAAAATTACACCATGTAGATTAATCTTCCAGGAATAAATTTTGTGAAGGAATTTTTCATGAATCAATCAAATTAAAGCTAAAAAAAATTCGAAACCCAAAATGGTTGATTTAAAGAAATTAAAACCTAAGCAATTCTAGACCAAATCAAGTGAAACAAAGCTTGGAATCACACTCACCAGAGCTCAAGGAGAAGATAGAGACTGACGGCATCAAATTTGGTGGTCGGAAAGTGCTTGGTCGGAGCTAAGTCGATTTTTGGCTCCTTGATGAAAATCCGGCCAAAACTTGCCGGAAAAGAGTGTTTCAGGTGATAGAAATGGCTGGAGGTGGAGGAGGAAGGCTGAGGGGCATAGTAACGGCAAAGAAAACCAGCTTGAAATGGCTGAAAATGTTTTGGAAGGAAGAAAATGAAGGAGGGGTAAAACTGTAATTAAGGCAACTTTTATTTTTTTTAATTAAAATTTGTGTATATATGTATATATATATATGCCCACACTATATTATAGTAATATATATATTCCCACACACAAATAATACTCACCACACAAATATTTTCATATATTTAATAATTTATACACTTAAAATTAATTAATTAATACACAAATTAAATAATAAAATTAAGGAAATTAATTAAGCTCTAATTAAGTTAAATAAGTACACATATATACAATTTATTTTAGCACTTTAAAATTATATATGAGTTCATGCAAATTCATAAAACTAGTCAAAATAAATAGTATTAAATTATTTACGTGTCAATTTCCCCGAAAATACAATTTCCGGAAAAATTTTACGTAAAGTACTTAAAATAATATAAAATAATTAAAATTAGCTTTAAACAAATAACAACTCTTAAAATATCATAAATATATATACAAAAATTATTAACACTGCATATCCCGATGCAGTATAAAAATATTTAAAAACTCGGGATATTACAAAGGAACAACAAGAAGTTATCAATCTTTGCTTCATGGCCATTGAAAACGAAAATGAGGTACCATCCACTTCTTACTCCTCTTTTGATGATTGTGATGAATATTGTGATGATGATGATGATGATGAGAGCTCTATTGTGACCAAATTGCTTGCTAAATGCAAAAGTTTGTTATCTAAGAAGAAAAAATATAAACATGAGTTAGCTAGCTTAAATAAGGATTTTGAATGTTTGAAAATTGATTTTGCTAAACTTATTGCATCAAATGAAAAACTTGTAAGTGATGCTAAATCTTGTAATTCTTTGGAAGACCAACTTAAGAAAGCAAATGATGAAAATCATAAGCTTTCTAATGAAGTCTTAGAATTAAAAAATTCCATTGCTAATTTAAGAGAGGAAAAGAAACTTTAGATAGTCTTCTTGACTCTCAAAAATTTCATGGAGATACCTATGGAATTGGATATAAAAATGGAATGTCTTCATCATCCTCATCATATATTACTTTTGTTAAAGCTTCACATGATTCTACTCCTTCAACCTCAAATGAGATTCAAGCTAAAAAATCTCATGTGTTAAATAGCAAGGCAAAATCTCATAAGATTAACCCTTCATTAACACAAAAAGGTAAGTCTCAAACTAGAGCACCTCAACCTAAGCATGCTTATATGTACACCAGACGTAATTATAATAGGCATGTTGCACAACACAATGCACATAAACATATTGCATAAACTTATCGAAATGCTCATCACCATTGCCAATGTATGTCTCACTCAATGTCATAAAATAATAAAAGATACACACAACACCAAATAAATTTAAAAATATTTTATGTTCATATTGCATAATTAAAGGACATACCAATAATGTGTGTTTTTATAGAAAACTACATATGAACTTACTTCCTATGAATTATCTTAAAACTAACCAACCTAGACCAAGAAAGGTTTGGGTCCAAAAGAACACTTAAATTGTATTGTGTAGATGTGCTTGAAATCCATAAGAACAAAAGGCAAGTGGTATCTCGATAGTGGATGTTCAAGGCACATGATAGGAGACAAAGAGCAATTCAACAAACTTAATGCTAAAGATGGAGGACATGTTACTTTCAGAGATAATGCAAAAGGAAAAATTATTGGCATTGGAGAAATAGGTAATCCTCAGTCCTTATCTATACATCATGTGTTGTTTGTTGATGGTCTTAAACACAATCTACTTAGTATAAGTTAACTATGTGACATGGGAAATAAAGTAACTTTTTATCCTAAAAATTACTTTGTTAGTAGTCTTGATGAAAATAAAATTATTTTTAGTGGTGAAAGAAAATACAATATTTATGTCATTGATTTGAATAAAATTGATAACAAAGACATAAAATGCTTAGTGTCTATGTCCCATGACACATGGACATGGCATAGAAGATTAGGACATGCAAATTTTGAGCTTTTAAATGATCTTTGTAAACATGAACTTGTACTTGGTTTACCTAAGCTTGAATTCACTAAAGATAAACCTTGTGATGCTTGCCAAAAGGGAAAACAATCCAAGTCCTCATTTAAGCTAAAAAATGTAGTGTCCACCTCTAGACCACTTGAACTTATACATACGGATTTATTTGGACCAACAAGAGTTGCTAGTCTTGGTGGAATGCACTATGCTTATGTGTTGGTTGAGGATTACTCTAGTACACTTGGGTGTGTTTTCTTGCTCATAAGAATGATGCATTTAAAGCTTTTGAAAATTTTTCAAAAAGAGTTCAAAAAGAAAAAGGATTTTGTATTTCATATATTAGAAGTGATCATGGAACCGAATTTGAAAATGAATTTTTTAAAAACTATTGTAATGAAAATGGTATTTCTCACACATTTTCATCTCCTAGAACTCCTCAACAAAATGGGGTAGTTGAAAGGAAAAATAGAACTCTTATGGAAATGGCTAGAACAATGCTTCATGAGTATAATTTGCCTCTATACTTTTGGGCGGAAGCCGTTAACACATCTTGTTATATTTCAAACTGAGTTTTCAAAAGACCAATTTTAAATAAAATGTCTTATGAGCTATGGAACAATAGAAAACCTAAAATCTCATATCTAAGAGTATTTGGATGCAAGTGCTTTATATTGAACACCAAGGATAATCTTGGAAAATTTGATTCCAAAGCCGATAAAGGAATTTTCCTAGGCTATTCCATCTCTAGCAAGGCATATAGGGTCTTTAATAAGAGAACTCTTATAGTTGAAGAGTCAATGCATGTGGTATTTGATGAATCAAACTCACTTGATCCTAGAAAGGATGTTTGTAGTGTTGATGATCTTGTAGGTGACAATGAGATTATGGAAACACAAGAAGAAAATGCTAGTAAGCCTTTGGAACTTGAAGAGCCAAGTAAGAAGGAAAATAAAGAGACATCTCAACCTACCTTGAAGGATGAACTTCCAAAGGATTGGCAATTTAAGAAAGCTCACCCTCAAGACCTCATTATAGGTGACACTAGAAAAGGGGTAACTACTAGATCCCAATTAAAATCTACTGTTAATTTAGCCTTCATTTCTCAAATTGAACCCAAAAATATTGATGAAGCTTTGTGTGATGAATTTTGGGTCCTTGCTATGCAAGAGTAGTTAAATCAATTTAAGAGAAACAAGGTTTGGACCTTGGTTCCCATACCTAAACATCATCCTATTATAGGCACCAAATGGGTGTTTAGAAATAAGATGAATGAACAAGGTGTTATAACTAGGAACAAAGCTAGACTAGTAGCTAAAGGTTATAATCAAGAGGAAGGCATTGATTATGATGAAACCTTTGCCCCCGTTGCAAGGTTAGAAGCTATTAGGATGCTACTTGCATTTGCATCATACATGAATTTTAAACTTTATCAAATGGATGTTAAAAGTGCATTTTTAAATGGTTTTATTGAAGAGGAGGTATATGTTGAATAACCTCCAGGTTTTGAAAATTTTAACTCTCCAAATCATGTTTTTAAATTGTCAAAAGCATTGTATGGATTGAAACAAGCTCCAAGAGCTTGGTATGAAAGACTGAGTAACTTTTTACTAGAGAAAGGTTTCTCTAAAGGAAAAGTTAACAGAACTCTTTTCATAAAGAAATCCAAGCATGATTTATTAATATGTTGATGATATTATTTTCGGTGCTACTGACATTGCTTGTGTGAGGAATTTTCTAAGCTAATGCAAGGAGAATTTGAGATGAGTATGATGGGAGAACTCAAGTTCTTTCTTGGACTTCAAATCAAGTAATGTGAAAATGGGATTTTCATTAATCAAACCAAATATACAAGGGACATTCTCAAGAAGTTTGGAATGGATGGAGCTAAATCAAGCAAAACTCCAATAAGCACAACAACCAAACTAAATAAGGATGAGAATGGTAAACCGGTTGATGAAAAGTGATTTAGAGGTATGATCGGATCCCTTCTTTATTTAACTGCTAGTAGACCCGATATTATGTTTGCTACTTGCTTGTGTGCTAAATTTCAATCAAGTCCTAGAGAGTCTCATTTGAATGCTATCAAAAGAATTTTTAAATATCTTTGTGGTACATTGCATTTAGGACTTTGGTATCCTAGGAGTTCTTCCTTTGACTTGATTAGTTATTCTGATGTTGATTTTGCCAGTAGCCTACTAGATAGAAAAAGCACTTCTGGAACTTGTCAAATTTTAGGAAATTGCTTAGTTTCTTGGTTTAGTAAGAAATAAGTTTCTGTTGCCTTATCCATCGCTGAAGCAGAATATGTGGCGGCTAGTTGTTGTTGCACCCAAGTTCTATGGTAAAAACAACAACTTTTGGACTATGGCATTGATATTAATCACATTCCAATTAAATGTGATAATACAAGTGCTATAAACCTTAGTAAGAATCCCATGCATTCTAGAACTAAGCATATTGATATTAGACATCATTTCTTGCGTGATCACGTGCAAAATGGTGATATTTTTCTTGATTTTTTTGATACTAATCATCAATTAGCAGACATCTTTACCAAGCCTCTTTGTGAGGAAAGATTAAATTTTATTAAGCATGAACTTGGTATGATTGATGGGTCAAGCTTGTCTTGATCACTTGCTAAATTGATGAATTGATGATTAGAGTCTTATGTGATCATGTTCTTTAGAAAAATTATTTTCAACATCATGAATATATTTTGTTTTAAAAGTATTTGCTTTAGCAAATTTACTTCATATACATGATATATTGTATTTCCCATTTGCATGATCTTTGTACTAATTTTATTTGATTTGGATCTATATGGATTCATTAAATTGTTTTTTTCAAAAGCCCTCCTATTTTGCAAGTTAATGATTAATTATTGAGCTAAATTTAATTAATTAATTATTTTAATTTTGCATAAATATTCCTCCTCCTTAACAAAATTTTTTTTGTGTATTTTCGTGACAGTTTATGTTTGGTTTATTTTCAGTATACTTTCAGTATCAAAATTTTTAGTTGTTAATCTATTTTTTTATACCAGTTTGGTTTATTTTCAGTATACTTTTCGTATATAAGTTTTGAGCTGTTAAGTGTGTTTTATGACTTTTTTTGTCAGTTTATTTTTAGTTTATTTTCTGGATATAAACCATGAGCTGTTAGTCTATTTTTTAATTCATTTTATGACAGTTTCTGTTCGGTTTATTTTCTGGATATTTTATGGATATAAGCCATGAGCTGTTTGTTTATTTTATAATTATTTTATAACAGTTTATGCTCAGTTTATTTTCTAGATATTTTTCTAGATATAAGATATGAGCTATTAGTTTTATATCTTGTTTACAATTGGTATTTTAATTTCATTGTATTTTTTTTAATGCAATTTTATTTGCATTTTGACGAAAGGTAATATAGGTTGGATATAACCTATAAAAGTTTTCAATTGGTATCAGCATAAAAATTTTTTGAGTTTGTTTAATTTTTGTGTTTTCTTAGAAATTATTTTTATCTTTGATAATGCATGGATATTTTTAAGATGGTCTATCTTTGCATTTTGACAAAGGAGGAAAAATAATTGAGTTTGCATGCGTACCTAGTTAATTTCTTTTAAGGGAAATTTTTTTTCAAAGATGTGTTTATGTAAGTGACATAACTATGTGATAGTGTGTCCTTAATATCAATATTTTTTAAATCCATTGAAATAGGGGGAGAAAATTATTTGAATTTATTTCACATAATTCTTTTTCTCATGCATAATAACAATGTAAGTATGGCTAGTTTTGTCCTTATGATAAATAGTCTTGTTTTGCTTACTTTGTTTTTATATTACATGAATTTTTTTTTTTTTTTTGCATGACTATTAATTGAGCTTATTCATGCAACATTCATGTATACATTTTTTTTAAATGGCTTTTATCTTTTAAAATGACATGAATTTCATAAAGATTTTGAATATCTTTGCTTGCATTATTTTGGTTCTTGATCTTTTATTCCCTTTAGTATTTTTGGCTCCCTTAGGTCTATTTCCCCTTATATCTCTCTCTTTTCTTTTTTTCTTTGACAAAAGGGGAGAAGAAGCTATGTGCTTAGGGGATAAATAATTGTATTTAAGATATGCTAAGTACCACATGATTATGTATGATTGAATAGCTAAACTCTACATGATCATGTGATGTTTTGATATAGCATACATATTATTTTGTGATGCATTACATGTTTGAAATTATTTCCTTCATGTTGTTTAATAACTTGTTATCTTTATTTTTGACAAGAAGGATGATGAAATTTATTTATATTTCTTATCATGTCCAAAAAAGAGGAGAAATAAAGAAATATATTTTTGTTAAAGGAATATATTTGTTAAACCCTTATACATGCTATGATAAATCATTTATTTATATGCTCTAATACATGATAAATATTAAATTTATGCACATGTTAAGGGGAAGCAAAATTATTTCTTATTTTGCATCTATTTAATTTGAAAGGGGGAGCTATTTTTATTTAATGTGTTTATACATATTATTTATTTTTTTACACACACAAACATATTATTTATCATCTTTTCAAATTGGTTGTCAAAGCCAAAAAGGGGGAGATTGTTGACCATTTGCATGATCAAACTCCTAATTTTGGACTTTGACAAACAATTTTTATACTAATAATTTCAATTAAGTGTGTAGGGAATTATATACCAAACATATACACTTTTGGATGTATAGTGACTTTTCGGGCTGATTGAACCTCTAAGATTGAAGAAGGCTTTTGATATATTTAGAGCTATTAAATGAGAAAATGAACTTCTTAAAATTTTAATTAGACATCTTGAGCTTTCTGAATTGGGCTTTTTTGTGAAAATCCAAGTTCATTTGGTTATGCAAATTTTGAGTTGAAATTCACGTATACGTCTGCCATCTCAGATTGCACAACCCTTAGTATTTTGGATATATCTTGAGTTACAGAAGTCCAATTAAGGTGATTAAAAATGATATGAAAATATAAGTCAAATATCGACAACTTTTATGAAGAAAATATGGGCAAATTCGAATTTCTTCAGGAGCAGATCACGGCCTCAACTTATGTATAGCTGTCTGACAGTATTCTGCATTTCAAATTGCACAATCCTCAGTAATTTAGATATATCCCGAGCTACAGAAGTCAAATTTAAGTGATTCAAAATTTCATGGAAAGATAATTCAAATATCTACAGCTTTTATGAAGAAAGTATGAGAAAATTGAAATTTATTCATGAGCAAATCACGGCTTCAATTTGGGTATAGCTGTCTGACCGTAGTCTGTATTACAGATTGCATAACCTTAGTATTTTGGACTTATCTTAAGCTACAGAAGTCCAATTTAGGTGATTCAAGTTGATATAGAAATATAATTCAAATATCTACAGCTTTTATGAAGAAAGTGTGGGCAAATTCAAACGTTCTGAGGAGCCAATTATGGTTTCAATCCATGAATAGCTATCCGACAGCATCAGTCTCAATAATTCAAAATATACACGTTGGACACATCATTTGCACCTCCAACAGCTATATTTTTTAGTATAAATACCTCTAGAGCTGAATGGAAGATAAGTAACTTGTTTTATCATTTTTATTATCTCTTAAGCTTTCATTGAGCTCTCAAATTCTCTTAAATAATTCTTTGTTTATTTAACTCTTGTGAGAGTTGGGTGTGTGTTAGAAATAGAATTTCTCTTCATCTTAAATCTTGGGTTAGATTATAAGGGAAGTGAGATTTATTTCTAAAGGAATTGGTTTAAGTGTTGTCCATTAAAACACTTGGGTTTTGGTTCTTTGAGTGAGCCTTGAAAACTCATGTTGTAAGGTTATAAAAGTGAGCCATAAAACTCTTGTATAATCTTAATCCTATGAATAAGATTGTGGGTGATTGAAAATCCTAACTTGGGGATAAGTTAGGTGGAGACGTAGGATTGTTATTGAATCCGAACTCCTTAAATCTTTGTGTTCTTCATTCTTCCTTCTCAACTTCTATTTAATTCTTGCAAAGAATTCTTTTAATTTCTCATTTTTATTTGATAGTCCTATTCACCCCCTCTAGGACTCTTTTCAAATTGTAATAACTATATTTTGATTGATTGACTACTATAGTGTGTTGTCATCAAATTTCTTCCTTATCAAGTATTTATTTTATGTGGTTTCTAATTAATATTTTATAAAATATGATAATTTATATTTAAATTATGTGATGTTTATCATGTCTTATACTAGCTTTTTTTTTAAGGAAGATTTATTTTTCATTGTTTTACTTCTTGATCTTTAATAACATAATATGTACTCTTTTTATGATGCATTGTGGTAGTAAAAATTACAATGATTTATTAATGAACATGTTATGACTTTTTTAAGTCTTTATGTATTTCTTATCATAACCTTAGGGGGAGAAATAGACTTTTTTAAGTCTTTATATATATATATATATATATATATATATATATATATATATGTTCCCTTTAACCTTATTACCTCTTTTGCTCTAATACAAGTTTATAATTTCAATATATAAATCTTGTATTCTTTTTGTGCATATATTAAAAGGGAGCAAGATCATATTATATTTTTGATACAATCACACACTTTATTATTTATTATTCATTAAATTCATTGTCAAAGCCAAAAAAAAAAAAAGGATAGATTGTTGACCTTTTGCATGATCAAATCCTTAATTTTGACTTTAACAAACAGTTTAATTTACTAATGATTTCTTTTAAGTGTGTAGGAAATGATTTTAAGTTATTCTAAGCTTGGATATATACAATACTCATTAAAACAAGTATTTACATGAGTTTTATAATAGCACATGATCCCAAATATATACTCAAAATATCTAAGACTTTTTAAGTGTCAAAAAGATGGATTTTTGGACTTACATGTGGCTCCTTACAAGCTGGTCACGAGCAAACTCAAATTCGAGTTGAACAGTATCCGAACTCTGCGATGCTCACGAGCTATCCTCAAGATCATGAGCCACTCATGAGTAGCAGTCTAGACAGCTTTCAATAAGAAAATGCATAATTTTTCAAACTTAACGGATATATTTTTTATCCTCATAAGCCAAAGTTTACTCCTCACGACCGTGAGCAGCGTTCTAACATAAATAACTACAAAATGGAGACATAATCAATAATTCTAGCAACTATATTTTAAGCTCAATGTCTATAAATATGCTTTAGAGATTAAGAAGAACAAAACTTAACACATTATTTTTAGTTTTCATAAAATCTCTCAAGCATTCATTAAGCTTCATTTTTCTTTATATCAATTTTCTTTATGAGAGTCAGTTATGTGTTAGAATAGATATTACTATTCTTCTATTTTCTGGGTTTTAGAAAATGGGAAGTGAGATTCTATTATAAAGGAATTAGTTTAAGAGTTTAGCCATTAAAACACTTAGGATTTGGTTTAAAAGTGAGCCTTGAAACTCTTGCTTGTTGGTTGAACAGTTAGCCTTTAAAACTTTTGATTGTAAGGTTGAAAGAGTGAGCCTTAAAGTCTTGTGTAATCTCAATCTTATAAGATAGTGGGAATTAAAAATCCTAACTTAGGGATAAGTTAGGTGGAGATGTATGATTATTAAGAATCTGAACTCCTTAAATACTTGTGTTTTTCATTCTTCCTTCTCAACTTCTTTAAGTGTTTGTTTAATTTTCTAAATTGATTTTAATAATCATTTTTCCCTATTCACCCCCCTCTACGACACTTTTATATATATATATATATATATATATATATATATACCCTAATTCATTTCTAACCTTTCCTTGCCGCCTCCCATCACTTCTTCTCTCTTAAGTCTCGACTTCTCCTCTCTTTCCATAACCCTAATATTTCTTCATCCTTATCATCTATTAACACTTATTTTGGATGCAATTTCTTTCTTTTCTTCAATTGTAACACTAGATTACAATGAAATAAGTGGAAAAATTAGTTAATTTGCTCTTAGCTTCAATTATTAAATGGTTTTCTTGTCTTTTTTTCCATTCTTAGTGTCGATAACCATAAGATCTCATTCTAAATTTTTTTTTTCAGTCATTCATGTGATGGGATCTAATATGGTAAAGTCTTTACATATATATATATATATGTCCACATAACATGATTTTTTTGGGATTGATATTCTAAAAATTATATATTTATGTTTTTAAACAAATTATATGATTTTGATTTATATTTTTGGGTTTTTTAGATCTGGTTTAATTTTAGAAGATTTAATAAAAAAAAATTTGGTTTTGTTGTATTTAATTTGATATATGTGGACTTTTATGTCAATACGTTACATGCATGTCTTAGTTGTTTAAAAATATTTGATTTTTCAATGTATTTTTGTTATTAATCAGTCTATATTTATAGATCTGGTTTAATTTTAGAAGATTTTTCAAAAAAATTGATTTTGTTGTGTTTAATTTTATGTCTATGGACTTTTTTTGATACCTTGCATGCTTGTCGAACATCTTTTAAAATTTTTTATTTTTCAATGTGTTTGTTCTATTATTTAGTGTGTATTTGTAGATTTGGTAAAATTTTAAATGATTTTTTTGTGTTTAATTGATGGTTTCTTTATTTGTTTCAGGTATAAGTTAAGCATTTTGCTTAACTGATTAGGTGGAAGCTATTTGCTAAATTGATTTAGAACTTGTGAATCTATGACTTTTGTATACATTATGTGATCTTTAATTCTGACACTAGAATTTTGAGTGCAAAATTAATAAGGGTGGAAGCTTATTCCCGTTTTTTGTCACTAATTCTTCACTATGAATCTGGTTGCTTACTAGCAAAAGCTTAATTTGTTGGATTTTGTGATTCCATACGCAATGAAAAATAAAATTTGAATCACAAACCCAAACTCGGATCCAAGTAATTTGATTAATTGATAAATCTAGGGTTTTTCATTTTCTTACCACAAACACAGAAGAGGCAAGAAATCTAGAAGGAAGAAAAAAGGTTCACTCCATTAACACCATACCTAGAGCTTTTAATTTAGTAGTTCGAATTTGAGACGTCTCCAAAAAAATCTGCCCTCCACAAGTGTCCACACGAACAGCCCTTGATTTTGAAAATGAATATTTGTGTGCTAGCACCTTCTCTTAATTTCTCACAAATCAAGAATTAAAAAGAACTATGTGTTTTGTTTTTTAAAAAAGAGAAAATGAATTTGGTGGTAGAATAATGAGAGAGTATAAAATCCTAGAGAATATAACATATGTATAGACATTTAAATTAACGTTTCAATTGCCAAACAACCTTTTGGTAATTTCTCACTTATTCTTATTCTGATTTTATTTAAAATTAAATCAGAAATAATATTCTATTTATTTAAGATAATCTTTACCTTAAATAAATAAATATTTTATTAAATTATTTACACAGATCTTATTTGGGCTTCTTAAACCTATATTAGTTTTGGGCTTGTTCAAAGTGTGTAACCCTGTAGGTTCACATGACATTGGCAGTGGGTCTTAAATCTCTATTTAGGCCTACAGGTCATAAGTGGCCTCTAACAAGACATTATGACTACCCAAGTCATGTGAAGTTAATAATCTGACATAACCTAATATATAATGAATATTTTAGCCCCTTTGTCACATAATATCTTGATTGAATATAAGGCATAGATTATGTCATCCTTATAGAATTCAATCATATAATTTCTTGATTCCAAGTAAATTGAGAATGATAACTCTTTATCAATTTACTTTAGCATGACCATGCATTTTCCTTAATTTATCTTATCAAGGGGCCAATAAATATCTTACTCATATTAAATGAGGGACAAATTCCTTCTTAATCACTCACATTCCTCACATCACTCAATTTATACCCAACAACAACCTATTTTATCATCCAGTTAATGATAATGTAAGATTATGTCAAAATACAAAATAGTTATGTAGAAATCCATGGTGATTTCAAGGTCAAAGGACTAACTCAATATTATTGTGATGAGAATTACTTATGACAATTATCTAAATAGTATTCTCATGATGGGTCAATCCAGCACTTTATTTCTTAAATAAGTACCTATAAGTTGACTTAATATCTCACATTCATGATTAGTAAAACATAATCATCAATCAACACCATACAAGCCATAATACATTGTTATGACTAGGGATAATTTGAATAGAACTCATATTTAATCTAAGGGTTTTATAATCAAGTCATATACTTGATGACCTTGGTAAGAATTGACTATTCAAGTAATTATCATAACAAAAAATGATAATGAAAAATACATTTTTATTAAATAAAATGATAAAGTTAAAACATGGTCATACATAATTAACCTAGTGCATATCACTAACAATCTCCCACTTGCACTAGGCTCAATCTATATTAAAACTAATACCCATGGGCCTAGTATGACTCTCATGCTTAGGCTGTGGAAGAGGCTTAGTCAGTGGATCAGTAACATTATCATATGTAGGTACTCTGCATATCTTCACATCTCATCTCTTAATGATTTCTTAAATCAAATGATAACGCCTGAGCAAGTTTTTGGATCTCTGATGTGATCTAGGCTCCTTCACTTAAGCTATAGCTCCATTATTGTCATAGTATAAGTCCACTGGATTTTATATACTAAGAATAACACCTAGTCCAGTTATGAACTTCTTTATCCAAACAATCTCCTTAATTGCTTCTAAGGCAGCTATATAATCAGCTTCTGTTGTAAAATCAACAACGGTGTCTTGCTTGGAACTCCTCCAACTCACTACACCTCCATTTAAATAAAACACATAGCTTAACTATGATCAAAAATTATTTTTTTCAGTTTGGAAGCTAACATATGTGTAACCATTTACAATTAGCTCATCTTCCTTACCATCATGCAGTAAAAATGCATCCTTAGTTCTTCTCAAGTACTTAAGGATATTTTTAATTATTGTCCAATGACTTTCACTTAGGTCTGACTGGTATCTACTCATTGTGCTTAAGGCATATAAAACATTAGGTCGAGCACACAATATTGTATACATGATAGATCCAATAGCATAAGCATATGGAATCTTACTTAAGTAGTCTCGCTCATCTTATGTCATAAGACATTGAGTCTTGATGAGACTAATGCCATGTGACATTGGCAAGAATCCTCTCTTAGAGTCTTACAAACTAAACGTGTTCAATACCTTATCAATGTAAATGCTCTGACTTAGGCCAATAAACCTTTTAGATCTATCTCCACAGATCTTGATGCCTAATATATAAGAAACTTCACCCAAGTCTTTTATTGAGAAATAATTCCCTAGCCATGATTTAACATTTTGTAAAATAGGGATATCATTTCCAATGAGTAGTATGTCATCAATATATAACACTAAAAACACAATTGTGCTCTTACTAATCTTCTTATAGACATAAGGTTCATCTTCATTCTTAATAAAGCCAAACTCTTTGACTACTTATCAAAATAAAGATTCCAACTCCGAGATCCATGCTTCAATCCATAAATGGACTTTTGAAGCTTGCATACCTTTCTAGAAGTCTCAGGATTAACAGAACCCTCTAGTTGTGTCATGTACACATCCTCAAGTAGGTTTCCATTAAGAAACGCTTTTCTGACATTCATTTGCCATATCTCATAATCATAGTATGTAGGTATAACAAGGAGAATTCGAATAGATTTCAGCATAGCAACTGGTGAAAAGGTTTCATCATAGCCTATACCATATGTTTGTTTGAAACCCTTTACAACTAATTTTGCCTTAAAGGTATGCACATTGCCATCCATGTCTATTTTCTTTTTAAAAACCCATTTGCATCCAATAGTTTTTAAGCCATCAGTTGGGTCAATCAAAGTCCAAACTTGATTATCATACATGGATTACATTTCTGATTTCATGGCTTCTAGCCATTTCTTAGAGTCAAGACTATTTATAGCCTCTTGATAGGATTTGGGCTCACTTTGATCCATAATCAACACATCATGATAATCAGCTATGAGAAATCCATATCTCATAGGGATTTAACATGTCCGATCATACCTCCTTGGGCCTTTTAGTACTTATACAGGTTCAATAGTTACTTGTTGATCCAGATGTAGTTCCATACTTGGTACAATGATATTTTATGGGTCTTGAATTTCTTCAAGTTGGACTGTGCTCCCACTAGATCCTTTGGAAATAAATTCTCTTTCTGAAAATACACCATTTTAAGCAACAAACACTTTGTTCTCAAAAGCATTATAGAAATAATATCCTTTAGTTTCTTTAGGATATCCCATAAAAAGGCATTTATCAAATTTAGGTGCTAGTTTATTTGAGATTTGATGCTTCACATAAGCATCACATCCCTAAATCTTAAGAAAAGACAAACTAGGAGGTTTTCTAATCCACATCTCATATGGTGTCTTTTAAACTGCCTTTATTAGAACTCTATTCAAAATGAATGCAACAGTTTCTAAAGCATATCCCTAAAAAGAGATTGGAAGATTAGATTGACTCATAATTGATTGAACCATATCCAACAAAGTTTGATTTCTTTGTTCGGACATACCATTCCATTATGGTGTACCTGGAGGAGTCAATTGTGAAATAATCCCACAATCTCTAAAATGATCTATAAATTCTTGGCTTAAATATTCACCAACTCGATCAAATCTTAGTGTTTTAATTTTTTTAGCAGTTGGTTTTGTACTTCATTCTTCAAAACTTTGAACTTTTCAACAGATTCAGATTTATGTTTCATTAGATAGACATAGCCATATCTACTGAAATCATCTATGAAAGAGATGAAGTACTAGAAACCTCCTCTAGCAGTTGAGCTTAATAGTCCATATACATCTAAATGTATAAGGCCCAATAAATCATTAGCTCTCTCACCTTTTCTTGTAAAAGGTGTTTTAGTCATTTTTCCTAATAAATAAGATTCACATTTTTTAAATGATCCATAATCAAATGAATTCAAAAGCCCATTTTGGTGAATCTTTGAAATGTGTTTCTTATTTATATGGTCTAAACAACAATGCCAAAGATAAGTAGTGTTTAAATCATTAGATTTAAACTTCTTTGTATCAATGTTATAAATTGACTTTTCATTAGTGTCTTCAACATTTAGAACATAAAGACTACTAGTGCGTGGAGCAAATCCATAAAAAATGTTATCACGATAAATATTGCATTTATTATTCCTAATAATAAATTCAAAACCTTTCTTCTCCAAACAAGGAACAAAAATAATATTCTTACACACAGTAGCCATATAATAATAATTTTCCAAATTTAAAACAAGTCCACTAGGCAAAGTTAACTCATAAGTCCCTATAACCAAAGCAACAACTCTTGCTCTATTGCCAACTCGTAAGTCCACTTCGCCTCTAGCCAATGATCTATTCCTTTTTAGACCCTACACTTTTGTATAAATATAAGATCCTAATCCAGTATCTAATACCCAAGAATCAAAAGTAGACAAATTAATTTCAATAACATTAATACCTGAAGAGGTAGTCACACTACTATTATTCTTGTTCAAATCATTCAAATATAACTTGCAATTTATTTTCCAATGACCTGGCTCATTACAAAAAAAGCATATTCCCTCCTTTGGTGGCTTTGATTGGGGTTCAGCTTTGAACTTAGGCTTCAACTTTGGTTTTGGCTTTTGAAAGCCTTTGGCAGCCTTGCTCTTGCCCTTGCCCTTTCCAACCTTTTTCATACCTTTTCCCTTATTAACCATTAGAATATCCTTAGTGGAATTCTTGATGTTCTTTTCAGCAGTTTTAAGCATCCCATGTAACTCTAAAACAGTTTTGTCCATACTATGCATATTGAAATTCATGATGAAACTATTATAAGCTTTAGGTAAAGATTAGAGAATGATATCAACAACCAATTCTTGTTCAATCTTCAGACCAAGCTTGTCCAAGTGTTTAAGATGACCCTTCATCTTGAGAACATGAGGACTGATAGAGCCACTAGCAATCAACTTGCAAGAGAGTAATGCCCTGATGGTATTGAACCTTTCGATTCTAGCTTTCTCTCGGAACATTTCCTTGAGATGGCCTATCATAGTATAAGCCTCTATTTCCATCAATTTCTTTTAAAGCTCAGACTCCATGCATCCAAACATGAGATAAGTGACATCAACTGAATCATTGAGATGCTTACTATAAGCATCCTTTTGTGCTCTATGAGCATTAACAACTTATTCCTTTAGGATGGGTCGATCAAGGATATATTCTTTTCTTTCTTGCCTAGGAACAATTCTTAGGTTTTTGTACTAGTCAAGAAATTTAGTCCCATTTACCTTATCCTTCTCAAGGATATCATAGTGACATGGTAGGTGTAGTGTTTGATGTCATTATTTACAAATATATATATATATATATATATATATATATAAAGTACATTCAGTTTTATTATGAAAGAGTCATAAGAAAAATCCCACTAAATTTTCATAAATTATAAATCCCTCAAAATAATTTCAACAATTGAAATTTCTTAGTGGGCCAAGATCCATATTTCATCCTACTTCAAGTAAGCTTTGGCTTATCACTTAAAGTAAGGCTATTTAGGTAGGTAACACTTTACCAATTACATGTCATGTAATTCTTAGATAAGTATAGGATATTAACATCATATTTACCGACATATCCTATCAAATGCCCTAGTTCCAAAACTATTTTGATAACCTAGTTAAGTATAACCAACTCAAACATATGGATATCACCATTATCCATCTTATTTTATTTAAATGGCTTTATACATAATGCTTTGGCATAACCTATATGTAGCAATCCAAATCTTGATAAGTGTTGATTAATGGGAGGCATTTTAATGACCTAATATTAAATGAGGGTTTAGTTAATTTTTACCTTATTTAGTTATTGTTATATTCATCACATACATGGCATCACATGCATAACATGGAAACATAATAAGATAAACGTGAAATAGCATGGACCATAACTAAGTTGATCTTCATAAGCTAATATAAAGATCAAAGGTCAAACCTAAGTGATATTACAAATACAAATTGAGCCTTCAATTTGGATCTCCATCTTATGCCATGGACCTCCTCCTTGGGCTCCCACCTTGGATCTCCATCATAGGCCTCCAACTTGAATTTGTATATTAGATCTTGATTTACATTACATGTTGTAATTAAAGCTATTCTATCACAATCTAATAAAATAAAATAAAATAATTACAATAAATAAAATGACTCATAGGCTATATTTTTTAAAATTATAACCCAATAAAATAAAATCCAATCACATTGGTTCAAGGGCCATGTTATGCACTATGCATTTAACAATAAACACATATTCCAAAATAATTCAATTTACAAATTAATTAAATTATTATGTTCAAAAATAAAATGCATAACGAATCCATTGGGGGTCAAGGGGCAACACCCCTTACGGGGTCTAGAGGGCAGTGCCCCTGGCAGGGTCCGAGGGCAGCGCCCCTGGCAGGGTCCGGGTGGGGGTCAAAGGGGCAACACCCCTTTGCATGGGTTTAAGGGTAGTGCCCCCAAAGGTAAATGATTTACCTTAACTCTTTCAATGAGTTGTTGCCAAAACCCTAAAACAACAATAATTTTTGAAATCAAATTACTGTTTGATTGATATGTTCAAAACATATCATTTTTATGTTTAACATTTAAACAGCCACCACCATTAACCCTAATTCACTTGTAAATCATATTACAGAATAATTAATCTATTCCAAATATATTTATTCTATATAATCTATTTAACACTTAAACATACTGTCCTTGATAGAAATCTATATAATCAAAATATTCATGTTTCGTAATTAAACAGAAATCGAAATTGTTGTTCAAATAAAATACTTATTTTGATTTCTAAAAAAGTATACAAAACACAAAAAAATCATAATTCTATTCACTGTTTAATCACATTAAATGATTATAAACATTAATCAAATTAATGTTTAATACTGCTTTCATACATATTGTAATTAATCGTCACAAAATCAAAACTATTTGGATAAAATTTTTGAAAATGCCTTTTCAAAAAAGAATTACTCAAACACAAATATATCACATATATATATAATCAAATTACAAGTGGCTCTGATACCACTGTTGGGTTTCGTGATTCCATACGCAGCAAAAATTAAAATTTGAATCACAAACCTGAACCCGAATCCAAGTAATTCGATTAAGACTAAATCTAGGGCTTTCATTTTCTTACCATAAATGCAGAAGAGGTAAAAAATCTAAAAGGAAGAGAGGAGGTTCACTCCGGTGACACACTACCTTAAGCTTTTAATTCAGCAGTTCGGATTTCAGACGTCTCCAAAAGAATCCATCCTCCACCAGTGTCCACACGAATAGCCCTTGATTTTGAAAGTAAATATTTGTGTGCTAGCACCTTCTCTTGATTTCACATAAATCAAAAATTAAAAAGACCTCTGTGTTATGTTTTTGTTATGACCCAAACCGGGAGTCATGATCAGCGCTAGGGAACGAGAATTCTTTCAAATCTGAAACTCGTAACAAGCTTTAAAAATAAAATACATGCAATAAATAATATAAAAATACACCAAAATTAAAATTTAATCGATATAAAATAAATACTCAAATCTCATTTCATAATAAAAATATTCAACGACAATTCTCAAAATCCAAAACAACATTCTACTGACACAATACACTACTACTGCAGTTTTCTAGAATACAATGAAAGTTTAGATAAATAAATTACATAATCTAGTCAGAGTTGAAGAAGACCGGCGTAATGCACTACTAGTGAGATCTGAAGAAGAATCTTCTGAAAAAAATATTAAGGGAAGTCATACCTCACTGAGTGAATTATTATAATATATATACATATAATTTAAATCATATACAGTCAAGCATTAGTATAATAATATACATATACACGTATTTCACACAAATGCTAAAATCCGCTTTTATATACATAATAAATGTATAAAACATTTATTTAAATGAATGATCAAATAGAACCCCAGATATCTGCCACCTCAATCAAAATATCTCACTAGCCATCAGGCTCACTTAATTCCAAATTAATTCTTTTATTCCTTTTGGACAGTAGATTGGCCCCAAGACACTTAGTCAACTGAGCTCCCACAGTCTCACTGTCAGTGTGATTGGCCCTGAGACACTAGGTCAACTGAGCTCCCACAGTCACACTACTCAATCACTAAAATTCTCAATAATCAACCAATCAAATTTCACCTCAAATGATTGTATAAACTCAACCCTAAAATCTATCACACTCGTACATACACAGTTCTAGTGCAACCCACTAGGTAGCACATTCTATCAATATCCTGCATATAAAATCACATATATATATATATATTGGAAATAATAAAATGCATCATTTAAAATATAATGACATCCAATAAAAATGATTATTTCAGAAATATACCAAACATATACTAAAATATTCCAAAAATATACCAATTATACATGTTGAATATATGTCAAAATATATCGAATATATATACCAAAATATACTAACATATATATGTCACATATATACAAAAGATATACTAAAAACATACTAAGCATATATATCACATATGTAGCAAATATACCAAAATGTACTCAAACTATACCAAAAATAAACTAAATCATTTAATAAAATAATTCATTTTTAAACATATAATGAAAATATTCAACTTACTTTCATGCATCTTATATGCAATGCATATATAAAATAATATCTCACAAGTTTGCGTTCCTCGAGACTGACTCGATGGGTTTGGTATGATAGACCTCGGTCTCGATACAACTAAAAAATAAATAATAATAATAATATCATAATAAATTCCTAATGTATACTTCTAAGAATTCTAAAAGAAGGCTCGATCTAAAAATTAAAACTCAATAAAAAAACCACGAACTTAGGATCGACCCAACGTCACGTTTTACAAGCATTCTATCAAAAATTCGATAGAGTCTTCTTTATAAAATAGACATCTCTCTACTGAAAAGTAAAACTAATCCTACAAGAAAACGTACTTCTAATACCACAAAGTTCAACACTTCGGGTTGGAACTCCAAACTACTCAAATTCCCAACCAAGGTTCACAATTCACCACAAATCAATAATAAATAATAAATGTAATAAACATCAGTAAATTCGATAAATATCCATAAAATACCAAAATATAATATATTTAAACATCAAAAACATTAAATATAATTATTTTCACAATAATTAAATAAAAATCTCAAATAATTATATAATATTAATAAAATCCCAATTTTTCAAATATTCAAAATAGAATGGTCAAATTCACATTTAATTATTCAAATAGATTAAATATATTATAAAAGCAATTAAAACCCCATTTAATCACCAAAATAGTAAATAATTTATTATTTGAATATAAT
Source organism: Mallotus nudiflorus (assembly GCA_947683625.1). Classification (NCBI taxonomy): domain Eukaryota; kingdom Viridiplantae; phylum Streptophyta; class Magnoliopsida; order Malpighiales; family Euphorbiaceae; genus Mallotus; species Mallotus nudiflorus. The sequence goes on from CANTUR010000488.1 coordinate 448,153, forward strand.
TTTTAAAAATTAGCATTAATTAGTTAAAAATAGTAAATAATTTTCAAAAATTATTTTAATACCATTTATTATTCCACAATTATTTAAAACATGTTATTTAACTATAATTTCCATAAAAACACATAATTTACCTATAATTCTAAAATCACATAATACAAAAATATTATTCAAAAATTATACAAATTTTCTAAAAATTATTTTCTTACTTCTAAAATTAATAACTTAAATTAAGAATACTAATTTAACCAAATTTCCATCCAAAATAAATAAATAACATAATTAATAAAATATATAGATATTTAGGAAGATTATGCTGCCCTAAACAACATTATCAAAACAAAAATCCATGAATCAAACAAGAACAAGCTTAAAAAAATAAAACCCAAAATGGACATAAACTAAAATTGAAGAAAACTCACAATCCGAACATCGTAAAGCCGAAACAACTTGATAATTGAGAAGTACATGTTGAGAGGAGTCTAAAGAGCCTAAAAACTCGCCTAAAATCACCAAAAAAATTTCGGTGCTAAAGTGACACTACTCGGCTTTAAGTCATTTTTGGCGACGGCAAAGCTCCAGACAGCAATGGAAGGAAGAGAGGAGGTGGTGGCGAGCTTGGATGATGGCCTGGTGGTGACTAGTGGCGTTGGAAGGCTTCGGGTGGTGCTGCAATGGTCTCGGGAAGTAGGGAAAAAACATGGAGAAGAAAGGAAGAAAGAAAAAAGAAAAAAGAAAAGAGGAAAAGTAATGGCCCAAAAACCCCCTTTTTTAATGTGCTATCTTTTTTTTAATTATATATATATATATACTAACCCATATATATACACATGCATAATACACACACATGCACATGCACTAATAATCCATATATATACACATGCATAATACACACACATGCACATGCACTAATAATGAAGATAATAACAATAATTATATATATATATATATATATATATATATATATATATATATATATATACTAACCCATATATATATACATGCATAATACACACACATGCACGTGCACTAATAATAAAGATAATAACAATTAATAATAATAATAATAATAATAATAATAATAATAATAATAATAATAACAATAAAAATAACACACATGCATAATACACATGCACACTAAAAATAATGAAAATATAATAATAATAATAATAATAATAATAATAATAATAATAATAATAACAAATAACAACCCTAATAATAATAATAATAATAATAATAATAATAATAATAATAATAATAATAATAATAATAATAATAATAATAACTTTAATATTTTTAAATAATAGAACTCTTAAATAAATTATTTTATGTAATAAAAATATTTAACATAAAATAAATGAATACTAGTCACAAATAATTATAATATAATAATATTATTAAACAAATAAATAATACTTAACAATAAAATAACTTTTAAATCTCAATAAAATAATCATAATAAAATAGAAATTTAAAATATTATTAATACTGCATATCCCAAAATATATTTTAATAATTTAAAAATATAGGGTTATTACAGTTTTCTAAAAGAGAAAAAACAAATTTGGTGGCAAAATAATGAGAGAGTATAAAACTGTCACGACCCAAAACAGGAGTTATGACCGGCGCTAGGGAACGGGAATTCTTTCGAATCCGGAACCCGTAGCAAGCCTAAAAAAAATAAAATAAATATGCAATAATAGCCATAAAAATATAATATGCAGCGGAAAATAAAATCATAAATATTACAATATCATCCATAACAACTGGATATAATTCAAAACTCATCACATCACATATATAATCTCATAAATGTATAATCTTTATACAAATCCAGTTTCAATATAATACATCTCTTTAAAATAAAGTACATGAAATCCAATACTTTAATTCACAACTACTGCAATGTCTAGATAGAATAAATAAAACTCAAGTAGACAATTTACATAAAGAAGCCGGGGCGGAAGAAATCCGGCATATCGACCTGCTACTGAGGTCTGAAGAAGTTGACTCTCCTGAAAAATAGTCAACGGAGGGGAGTCAGACCTCACTGAGTGAACTACTATAATATATATACATACACACTAAGTGATAATGCATACAGTCAACAGTATATATATAATATGTATATATACAGGCAAATTCATACAGATGCAAAAAAATCATTTTTATATATTTTACTGAAAAATCCCAATTTATGAAGGATCACATAGAACCCTAGAATATCGCAACCTCAGAAAATAGTGTTAAACAACACTCAAGCCACACAGGCTCACTTAATCCAAAATATATCCACTTAATCCATTTGGACAGTAGACTGGCCCCGAGACACTAAGTCAACCGAGCTCCAGCAGTCTAACTGCCAGTGTGATTGGCCCCGAGACACTTGGTCAACCGAGCTCCAGCAATCACACCCACAACCATATCTCACATATCAAATAATCATATCAACTCAATATCCACAAATAGTTAGTAACATAGCCTAAAGCTATAGGCGTACCGGTACGTACTTGGTCCTAGTGCTGCCCACTAGGTAGCACGTTCTATTGATATCCTTCATCATTAAATATAAAACATTCATTCACAATAAATGATGCATGAATTTAAATAAAATGACAATATAAACCATATATATACCGGAAAGATACCAAAAGTAAACCAGGTATATTTCAAGTATATATATGTCAAATGAATCCCATCAATTATAACTTAAGCTGGAAATATATTTAAAAAATATTTTAAATACATTTTATTCACAAAACATGCATATAATTTATTATATACCAAAAATAAACCGAAAATATACTTAATATAAACTTAAGAAATAATCAAATTATTTATGCATATTTAATCAACATAAAACATGCATTTCTAAATCATGCATCCTAAGCATATATATATAATATAGTAACTCACCTAATGCGCTCCACGAGACAGGTCCGACGGGCCTGGTCCACTAGCCCTCGGTCTCGGCGCAACTAAACAAGCAATAAATAACCGACATTAGAATAAACCTAACAGAAATCCTAGAATTCAATCTAGAGTATTTAACACAGAATCAAAAATTAGGGTTCGACTGGATATCACGTTTTACGAGAATTCTATCGAAAATCCGACAGAACCTCCCCTGTAAAACGGACATCTCTCTACTCAAAAGAGTAGAGCCGACCCTGCAAAGAAAATACACTTCGAAAAACGAGCTCAACACAAACAAAATCCCACGGTCGGACTCCAAACTACAGTCCACCGACCGGGGTCCACAAACACAGAACATAATTCAAATATACCAAAAATATCCTTAAATCACAGAAATACATTTTCATAGGTAGAAATTACATAATTATCCCTTAAAACACTGTAAAAACCGATAAAACTCATTTTATTAGAAAAATCGTATATTATATTTATAATTGAAAATAATTCACGAAAAATAGTTTTAATTAGTTAAAAATACCAAATATTTTGTAGAAATCATTTTTATACCTTAAATAAATATTAAAACCAATTAAATTACATTGTTTACGTGAAAATTTCCCCGAAAATGCAAGTCCCGGGAAAATTTTACGTAAAACACTTAAAATAATACACCGTAATTAAAATAGGTTTTAAATACATATTAACTCGTAAAAATATCATAATATATATACAAATTATTGACACTGCATATCCCGATACAGTGTAAAAATATTTTTAAAAACACGGGATATTACAGTCTTCCCCCCTTACAAGAATTCATCCCCGAATTCTAAAAACAAGATTACAGAATCAGGAAGGAAAGAGATACGGGTAAGAAGCTCGCATCTCAGCTTCAGTCTCCCACGTATGCTCTTCAACTCTGTCGCTACGCCACAAAACCTTGACCATCGGAATCTGCTTCGATCACAACTGTCGAACTTGAAAATCTACGATCGCCACAGGTTCTTCCACAAACGTCAAATCTTCACTCACTTCCACACTGTCAGGTTGCAACACGTGTGAAGGATCTGAGATATACTTCCTCAACATCGAGATATGAAATACTGGATGCACTTGTGACATACTCGGAGGCAAATCCAACCGATATGCAACAGTGCCAACTCTCTCCAGAATCTCAAACGGTCCAATGTATCTCGGTGCTAACTTACCCTTCCTGCCAAATCTCATCACCCCCTTCATCGGAGATACTTTCAGAAAAACGAAATCTCCAACCTGGAACTCCACATCTCTGCGCCTAGGATCTGCATAACTCTTCTGTCTGCTAACTGCGATCTCTAATCTGCGCTTGATCACGGTGACTTTCTCTGCAGCATCCTGAACCATCTCTGGTCCAGTCAAAGCTCTCTCACCAATCTCATCCCAACACAACGGGGATCTACACTTCCTTCCATACAACGCCTCATACGGTGCCATACCAATACTGCTATGGTAGCTGCTATTATATGCAAACTCAACGAGTGACAAATGATCATCCCAGCTACCTCCCAAATCCAGGACACACATCCTCAACATATCTTCCAGTGTCTGGATCGTCCTCTCAGACTGACCATCTGTCTGAGGATGAAAAGCAGTACTGAAATCCAACCTAGTGCCCATCGCTTCCTGTAACTTCTGCCAAAAACGAGAAGTAAACACCGAACCTTTATCTGACACAATGGACACAGGTACTCCATGAAGGCACACAATATGCTTCACATACAACTTCGCCAATCTAGCGACTGAATATGTGGCTTTCACCGGCAAGAAATGTGCAGACTTCGTCAACCTGTCTACGATCACCCAGATGGAATCGTATCCATCCTTCGAACGAGGTAAACCGACCACAAAATCCATAGCTATCCTTTCCCACTTCCACTCGGGAATAGGAAGAGGCTGAAGCTTCCCAGAAGCCTTCTGATGTTCGGCTTTCACTTGCTGACACGTCAAGCACTTAGCAATATAATCAGCAACATCCTTCTTCAATCCATCCCACCAGTATAGATCTCTGATACTGTGGTACATCTTAGTAACACCTGGATGAACGCTGTAGGCTGTAAAATGTGCTTCCTCTAAAATCTCCTCTCTCAAATCATCCACATCAGGAACACACAATCTACCACTGATCCACAACACACCATCATCATCAAGTGTGAAATCAGTGAACTTCCCTGCTCTGACATTCTCTGCAAGCTCTTCTAGAATAGGATCTCGGCTCTGAGCTGCTTTAATCCTATCCCTCAGTACAGATCATACTTTAAACTGAGCTAACAGTCCACCTGATCTACTAATCCTCATCATCAGACCTTGATCCACCATCAAATGCAATTCCTGGATCAATGGTCTCCTCTCAACACCGATGTGAGCAAGACTACCTGAGGACTTCCTACTCAAGGCATCTGCTACAACATTAGCTTTACCCGGATGGTAAAGAATCTCGCAATCATAATCCTTCAAAAGTTCCAACCATCTCCTCTGCCTCAAATTCAGATCTCGCTGCTGAAAAATGTACTTAAGGCTCTTGTGATCAGTAAATATCTCACAAGTCACCCCGTACAAATAATGTCTCCAAATCTTCAAAGCAAAGATCACTGCAGCCATCTTAAGATCATGCGTAGGATAGTTCTGCTCATGCTTCTTCAACTACCTCGAAGCATAGGCTATCACCCTTCCATTCTGCATCAACACACAACCAAGACCAATTCTAGAGGCATCACAGTAAACTGTGAACTTATCCACACTATTAGGCAAAGCTAATACTGGCGTTGTGGTCAACTTCTCCTTCAACAACTGAAAACTATTCTCACAAGCTTCTAACCACTCGAATCTAACATTCTTCTAAGTCAAGCGAGTCATAGGGGCTGCAATCCTGGAAAAATCCTACACAAACCGCCTATAATACCCGGCTAAACCCAGAAAACTCTGAATCTCCGTAACAGAAGTAGGTCTAGGCCACTCAGATACTGCCTCAACCTTCTGTGGATCAACCTGAATACCTTCTTTAGACACTACGTGTCCAAGAAAAGAAACACTCTCCATCCAGAAATCACACTTCGAGAATTTAGCATAAAGTTGATGATCTCTCAGTGTCTGTAGTACAATCCTCAAGTGATATATGTGCTCTTCCATACTCCTCGAATATACTAGTATATCATCAATGAAGACTACCACATACGGTCAGAATACTCTGTTCATCAGGTCCATAAAAGCTGCTGGTGCATTAGTCAAACCAAAAGACATCACCAGAAACTCATAATGACCATATCGAGTGCGGAACGCTGTCTTAGGAATATCGGATTCACTAATCCGCAACTGATGATAACCCGACCTCAAGTCAACCTTAGAAAAGAACTGTGCACCTTGTAACTGATCAAATAAATCATCTATCCTCGGGAGAGGATACTTATTCTTCACTGTCACCTTGTTCAACTCTCTGTAGTCAATGCACAGTCTCAGGGTACCATCCTTCTTCTTCACAAACAGGACTGGTGCACCCCAAGGAGAAACACTAGGTCTGATGAAACCTTTATCCAACAACTCTTGCAACTGCTCCTTCAACTCTCTCAACTCTGCAGGAGCCATACGATAGGGTGGCATAGATATAGGAGTAGTACCTGGTACCACATCTATACAGAACTCAATCTCTCTATGAGGTGGTAAACCTGGCAACTCCTCGGGAAAAACATCAGGAAACTCACAAGCAACCGGAACATCTGTGAGTGACAACTTCTCCACTGACGTATCCCTGACCAATGCCAAAAACCCCTGACAACCTTTCCTCAACAACTTCCTAGCTGAAATAACAGAAATAAGATTCTGAGGTGCTGAACTCCTGTCACCAACAAACTTAAATTCTACTTCACCAGGAATTCTGAAAATCACCTCCTTATTCCTGCAATCAACCACGGCAAAGTGCTGAGACAACCAATCCATTCCCAAAATAACATCAAACTCCATCACATCCAACAAAATCAAATCAACGGGTAATTCTCTATCTCCCACGAGAACTGGACAACCAGAAAGAACAATATCGGCGTCCAAGGAATCACTCAGAGGAGTGGCAACAGACAAAGGAAAAGCCATCCTCGAAGCTTGCCAACAAGATTTAGAAGCAAAAATGGGAGAAACAAATGAATGCGTGGCACCCAGATCAAACAAAACCAAAGCATCCAGGTAACAAACAGAAAGAATACCTTCCACGACTGCATTAGATGCCTGAGCATCCTGCTGAGTCAGATGGAAGACTCTCGCCTGACCTCGACCTCCCTGCTGACTGGTAGAAGCCTGGCCAACGCCTCTAGCACCTCCTCTAGTACCTCTACCACGACTCTGCTGTGGAACAAACTGAGTAGAACTCTGATGTTGGGCTGGTGGTAACTGAAATGGCACGGGTGCTGCACTAGCAATCGATTGTTGTGGGAATCACGGAATCTACTACTGCTGATATCCGGGGTAAGGACACGATCTGGCAAAATGTCCTGTATGCCCGCATCTGAAGCATGTCAACGGTGTCAGATAACACGGTCCCTGATGGACTCTACCACAAGTCTGACAAACACTGGCCGCTGATCCAGAACTACGACCACTGCTGCTGCTCGAAGCACCTGACCCAAATCTGAATGATCTACGCTGACCTCCACGACCATGTCTACTGCTCCGATGCACTCGCTGCTGCTGTCTCTGACTCTGCTGAGTCGAACCTCGCTGCTGACTACTCGAACCAACATGAAAACTCGAATATGGAGTAGCCTGCGATCCACTCGACTGAACTCCTAACTGGTAATAATCAGGCATCGCTCCCTGCCTAACTAATCTCAGCTCAATCTCCTTAGCTAGCTCAATTACAGACTCGAGAGTAAGGCCTGCTTTAGGCATACCAGCAAAAGCTGAGCCCAAACCAGTAACATATGTAGTAACAGCGAAATACTGATCTCGTATCAGATCCTCAGCATATCTACCCAATCGAAGAAACTCTCGGGTATACTCCTCTACAGATCGATCTCCACAAGAAATACTAGTCAACCGGAGACGATAACTCAAACGAAGAGGCTCTGGACAAAATCTCCTCATGAACCGCTCTCAAAACTGAGCCCATGTCATCGTCATCATGTAGGGCTGGATCATCTGAATGAACCAATCTAGAGCTGGTCCCTCGACAGACAACTCAACAATCATGATCCGCTGGTACTCGGTATGAGCAGTCCGAGTCCTAGTCTCAATCGCATGCAAAAAAATCTAAAGGATCAGAAGTCCCATCAAAAGCAATCCTGCCAACTCTGGCATAGAATAAAGCTGCCTCAGGGTCAGACATACCCTGCTGATAGGCAGGCTGAACAACTGGAGGAACAGGAACATCAAACTCAGGCTCAACAGGCTCCTCGTCCTGTAACTCTCTCTGCCTACGGCGACCTGCCGCTCCTCGAGGTCTACCTCTGCCACGACCTCTACGTCTAACTGGCTGCTCAGGAGGTAAAACCTCATCCTGAAAAGACTCATCATCCTCGGCCTCAACGACCGGTGGAGCGACACGCGCTCGCCTCCTCATTCTGAAAAGACAAACGGAAAGATTCAGACAAAATAGACAACGGAGGAATAACACTGAAAACTACAGTAAGGAATACTTATCAAGACATACTCGAACCTAATACACTGCAGTAGTCCAACAGAAAACACAACTTTAAAACTAGGGCCACAACTCACATAACTAAGCCCTGACATAGAACTCCACTCTGAAACGAACTTCGCTCTGATACCAACTTTGTCACGACCCAAAACAGGAGTCATGACCGGCGCTAGGGAACGGGAATTCTTTCGAATCCGGAACCCGTAGCAAGCCTAAAAAAAAATAAAATAAATATGCAATAATAGCCATAAAAATATAATATGCAGCGGAAAATAAAATCATAAATATTACAATATCATCCATAACAACTGGATATAATTCAAAACTCATCACATCACATATATAATCTCATAAATGTATAATCTTTATACAAATCCAGTTTCAATATAATACATCTCTTTAAAATAAAGTACATGAAATCCAATACTTTAATTCACAACTACTGCAATGTCTAGATAGAATAAATAAAACTCAAGTAGACAATTTACATAAAGAAGCCGGGGCGGAAGAAATCCGGCATATCGACCTGCTACTGAGGTCTGAAGAAGTTGACTCTCCTGAAAAATAGTCAACGGAGGGGAGTCAGACCTCACTGAGTGAACTACTATAATATATATACATACACACTAAGTGATAATGCATACAGTCAACAGTATATATATAATATGTATATATACAGGCAAATTCATACAGATGCAAAAAAATCATTTTTATATATTTTACTGAAAAATCCCAATTTATGAAGGATCATATAGAACCCTAGAATATTGCAACCTCAGAAAATAGTGTTAAATAACACTCAAGCCACACAGGCTCACTTAATCCAAAATATATCCACTTAATCCATTTGGACAGTAGACTGGCCCCGAGACACTAAGTCAACCGAGCTCCAGCAGTCTAACTGCCAGTGTGATTGGCCCCGAGACACTTGGTCAACCGAGCTCTAGCAATCACACCCACAACCACATCTCACATATCAAATAATCATATCAACTCAATATCCACAAATAGTTAGTAACATAGCCTAAAGCTATAGGCGTACCGGTACGTACTCGGTCCTAGTGCTGCCCACTAGGTAGCACGTTCTATTGATATCCTTCATCATTAAATATAAAACATTCATTCACAATAAATGATGCATGAATTTAAATAAAATGACAATATAAACCATATATATACCGGAAAGATACCAAAAGTAAACCAGGTATATTTCAAGTATATATATGTCAAATGAATCCCATCAATTATAACTTAAGCTGGAAATATATTTAAAAAATATTTTAAATACATTTTATTCACAAAACATGCATATAATTTATTATATACCAAAAATAAACCGAAAATATACTTAATATAAACTTAAGAAATAATCAAATTATTTATGCATATTCAATCAACATAAAACATGCATTTCTAAATCATGCATCCTAAGCATATATATATAATATAGTAACTCACCTAATGCGCTCCACGAGACAGGTCCGACGGGCCTGGTCCACTAGCCCTCGGTCTCGGCGCAACTAAACAAGCAATAAATAACCGACATTAGAATAAACCTAACAGAAATCCTAGAATTCAATCTAGAGTATTTAACACAGAATCAAAAATTAGGGTTCGACTGGATATCACGTTTTACGAGAATTCTACCGAAAATCCGACAGAACCTCCCCTGTAAAACGGACATCTCTCTACTTAAAAGAGTAGAGCCGACCCTGCAAAGAAAATACACTTCGAAAAACGAGCTCAACACAAACAAAATCCCACGGTCGGACTCCAAACTACAGTCCACCGATCGGGGTCCACAAACACAGAACATAATTCAAATATACCAAAAATATCCTTAAATCACAGAAATACATTTTCATAGGTAGAAATTACATAATTATCCCTTAAAACACTGTAAAAACCGATAAAATTCATTTTATTAGAAAAATCGTATATTATATTTATAATTGAAAATAATTCACGAAAAATAGTTTTAATTAGTTAAAAATACCAAATATTTTGTAGAAATCATTTTTATACCTTAAATAAATATTAAAACCAATTAAATTACATTGTTTACGTGAAAATTTCCCCGAAAATGCAAGTCCCGGGAAAATTTTACGTAAAACACTTAAAATAATACACCGTAATTAAAATAGGTTTTAAATACATATTAACTCGTAAAAATATCATAATATATATACAAATTATTGACACTGCATATCCCGATACAGTGTAAAAATATTTTTAAAAACACGGGATATTACAAAAACCCTAGAGAATATAACATATTTATAGACATTTAAATTAGGATTTCACTTGCCAAACAACCTTTTGGTAATTTCTCACTTATTTTTATTCTTATTTTATTTAAAATTAAATCAAAAATAATATTCTATTTATTTAAGATAACATTTACCTTAAATAAATAAATAAATATTTTATCTATTTATTTCTACAAAGCTTATTTGGGTTTCTTAAACCCATATTCGTTTTGGACTTGTTTAAAGTATGTAACCCTGTAAGTTCACATAACATTAACAGTAGGCCTTAAATTTCTATTTAGGCCTGCAAGTTATAAATGACCTCTAGCAAGACATTATGACTACCCAAGTCATGTGAAGTTAATAATCTGATATAACCTAATATACAGTGAATATTCTAGTCCTTTTGTCACATAATATCTTAATTGAATATAAGGCATAAATTATGTCATTCTTATAGAATTCAATCATATAATTTCTTGATTCCAAGTAGATTGAGAATGATAAATCAATTTACTTTAGCATGGTCATGCATTTTCCTTAGTCTATCTTATTAAGGGGCCCATAGATATCTTACTCATATTAAATGAGGGACAAATTCCTTCTCAATCACTCACATTCCTCACATAACTCATTTTATACCCAACAACAACCTATTTTATCATCCGATTGATGATAATGTAAGATTGTGTCAAAAACAAAATAGTTATGTAGAAATCCATGGTGATTTCAAGATCAAAAGACTTAGCTAATATTACTATAATGAGAATTACTTACTACAATTATCTATGTAGTATTCTCATGATGAGTCAATCCAGCACTTTATTTCTCAAATAAGTACCTATGAGTTTACTTAATATCTCATATTCATGATTAGTAAAACACAATCATCAATCAACACCATACTTGATGACCAGGAATAATTTGAGTAGGAATAATTTGTTATGACTAGGAATAATTTGCCATAATACATTGTTATGACTAGGAATAATTTGAGTAGAACTCATACTTAATCTAAAGGTTTTACAATCAAATCACATACTTGATGACCTTAGTAAGAATTGACTATTCAAGTAATTACCATAACATAAAATGATAATGAAAAAATGCCTCTTTATTAAATAAAATGACAAAGTTAAAACATGGTCTTACATGATTGACCTAGTGCATATCACTAATACAATCTACTGCATAAAGGTATATTTTGGTATATATGTTAATGAATGTATTTGGTACATTTTTCTTGTGATTTGATGGGTTTAACTAATATTGTCTGCTTAATATTTTTTTTTTTGTTAGATGGAACCAGACAATGGAAATATTCCTGCCATTGATAATTTGAGGGTAGAAGCAGCATAGATTGTGCTAGCCCTAGATACACAGACTTCATCTGCTAATATTTAGAAGCAACCTGAGCCTACCAAAAAAAATAAAAGGGGTGGAATCTAGAGCAAAGTGTTAATTGCATTTTGAGAAAATAAAGGATTAAATAGGGGGCCGAGCTACTAAGTGCAAATACTGTGGTAAAATTCTCTGTGTTGATGCTAAAAAGAATAGCACTTCTAGTCTTAGGAATTATGTGTTGATTTGCACAAAAATGCCCCAAAGCAAACACTCTAGGCAATCTCTTTTAACACTACTACATGCATCTGATGTTTCTCAATCACAAAATTCATAGTTAGAAGTAATAGGCACATGTAATTTTGACCAAGAAGCCATCTGTAAAGCACTTGCACATATGTTTATTGTTGATGAATTACCTTTCAAATTTGTTGAAGGTGATGGCTTCAAAAAATTTATTAAAACTTATTACCCTAGGTTCAAAATTTCATCTAAATGTACTTTTTTTAGAGACTGTTACTTCATATATCTTGGTGAAAGGGTGAAGCTTAAATCATTTATAAAAAACCAGTCTCATAGAATCAATATAACAACTGATTCTTGGACTTCCATTTAAAGACTAAATTATATATGTGTTACTACCCACTTTATTCAAAAAAGGATTCTATCTTTTGTGCTTATTACTTCTCATAGGGGAGAGTACACAGCTAAAGCTCTTGAAAATTATTACTTGATTGGGGATTAAAATATGTGTTTGCTATAACTATTGACAATGCTTCTTTAAATGATAATGCTTTGAATTTTTTAAAAAGAAAGCTCATGTATTAGGGAACTTACTATACTTTTAGATTAAAATTTGTACATATGAGGTGTATAGCTCATATATTGAATCTTATTATGAATGATGGCTTCTAATTCTATTAAAAAAATTAGAGAAGTTGAGAAGTTATGAGGTACATAAGAAATTCACCCATAAGACTTCAAAAATTTAAAGATATCTCTGATTTTATTAGTATTGAGTCTTAGTCTACTTTATGTCTTGATGTTCCCACTAGGTGGAACTTAACTTATCTGATGCTTAGAACTACTTGTTTGTATGAGAGGGCTTTTGATCAATATAAGGAACAAAAGAGTTCCTTTAGGGCAGTTTTAAAGGATGATGTGCCACATTTTTTTTATTGGTAATATGCTAATCAAATTATTGATATGTTGAAGCTCTTTTATGACATGACTTTGCAGATTTTTAGTTCTCTTTATGTTACTGCTAATTCCTTTTTTATTGAAATCTTTTACTTACACTGCATATTGAATGAGTGGTAATCGTCATCTGATCTCTCTGTTGTTTCAATGGATCATTCAATGCAATCTAAATTTCAAAAATACTAGGGTTACCCAGATAAAATGAATACTCTAATATTTCTTGCAAATATTATGGATCCTCAGGACAAACTTGAGTATATAGAATACTCACTTAAGAAAATGTATAGTGAGATAAAGGCTTGACTTTATATGCCATTATGAAATTTGATCGGTTTGCCATGTTTTATGAGTATTCTGTCTTGTATGGTTCTACTTTTGGTGGAAGCAATTCTAAACCCACTATTTTTACTGCCCCTTCTAATCTACCTATGCCTAGGTGTCACGACCCAAAACAGGGGCCATGACCGGCGCTAAAGAACGGAAATTCTTTCGAATCCGGAACCCGTAGCAAGCCTAAAAATAAAATAAACATACAATAACAATTATAATAACACTTTATGCAACGGAAATAAAAATCATAAATATTAAAATAATATCCATATCTCATATATAGATAAATCCTTTGATACAAGTCTCAGTTCAATTTCTCAAAATACATAATTCACACAAATATAATACATAAAACACATAATTAATTTACAACTACTGCAGTGTCTAGATTATAAAAAAATAAAACTCAAGACTCAAATAAGCAGTTTACATAAGGAAGCCGGGGCGAAAGAAATTAGGCGTACAGGCCTGCTACTGAGGTCTGAAGAAGAAGACTCTCCTGAAAAATGGTCAACATAAGGGAGTCAGACCTCACTGAGTGAATTACTATAGTATATATACATGCATACTAAATGCCAATGCACACAATCAAAAGTATATTTATAATATGTATATATACAAGCAATTACATACAGATGCAATAAAATTATTTTATATATTTTATTGAAAATCACAGTTTATGAAGGATCAAATAGAACCCTAGACTATCGCAACCTCAAAACAGTGTTAGACAACACTCTAGCCATACAGGCTCACTTATTCCAAAATATTCACTTATTCCATTTAGACAGTAGACTGGCCCCGAGACACTAAGTCAACCGAGCTCCAGCAGTCTGACTGTCAGTGTGATTGGCCCCGAGACACTTGGTCAACCGAGCTCCAGCAATCACACCTCCAAACCATATCACACATCAAATAATCATATCCAATCAATATCCTCGAACAAGTTAGTAATATAGCCTAAATGCTATAAGCGTACCGGTACGTACTCGGTCCTAGTGCTGCCCACTAGGTAGCACGTTCTATTGATATCCTTCATTATAATATAAAACATACATTTATAAAAAGTAAATGATGCATGAATTGAATAAAACAGCAACATAAACCATATATATACTAGAAATATACCAAAAATAAACCAGGTATATTTCGAGTATATATACGTCAAATAAATCCAATATAATAACAAAATAAGCTAGAAATATATTCAAAATCATTTTAAACATAAATGGTTAATAAAGCATGCATATAATTTAATATATACCAAAAATAAACCCAAAAATAAACCAAAAGTAAACTAAAAATAAACTTAAATACTAATCAAATTATTTATGTATATTTAGTCAAAATAAAACATACATTTCTAAATCATGCACCCTAAACATATATATATAAAATAGTAACTCACACTTAGTGCGCTCCTCGAGATAGGTCCGACGGGCCTGGTCCACTGGACCTCGGTCTCGGCGCAACTAAACAAACAAAAATAATAAACATCAGAATAAACCTAACAGAAAATACTAGAAACTCGATCTAGAATATTAGACACAGAATTAAAAATTAGAATTCGACCGGACATCACGTTTTACGAGAATTCTATCAAAAATTCGGCAGAACCTCCCCTGTAAAACGGACATCTCTCTACTCAAAGAGTAGAGTCGGCCCTGCAAAGAAATACACTTCAAAAAGTAGGCACAATAACTCATCCACAAGCCCTCGGTCGGACTCCAAACTACAGTCTATCGACCGGGGGCCACAATTCACAGAACAAATATAAAAATACCGAAAATACCCTTATCTCACAGAAATACATTTTATACGTAGAAATTACGTAATTAACCTTAAAACACATTAAAAATCGATAAAACTCATTTTATTTAGAAAAATCGTATATTATATATATAATTAAAAATAATTGACGAAAAATAGTTTTAATTAATTAAAAATACTAAATAATTTGTAGAAATCATTTTTATACCTTAAATAACTATTAAAACCAATTAAATTACATTTTTAGCCAATTTTGGGTGAAATTACCAAAATACCCCTATATATATAAATATACTAAAATTCATTCAAAAATTCACCAAAAATAGTATAATTATCCAAAATTAATTTTCTCAACATATTTATCAATAATATCACTAAATAAACTCAATTAACCAATTAATTTCAATTAAAAACATAATTAACCTAATTTTCCAAAATTACATAAACCTAAATAAATTCAAAATAAATACATAGAAATTCATAAAAATTCCAAATAAATTCCTATAATTCATTTTAACACCTATATTTATCATAAAACAAAATTTCATAATTTATTTAATTAATTTCCGAAAATTAGAAAATAATATTAAAATATTCAAAAATACCCAAAAATCAAAATAATCTCCAAAAATTCTACAAAAATTCATGCATGTATATTAAGCTAAGGGGAACAACATTTGTGAAGGAATTTTTCATGAATCAATCAAATTGAAGTTCAAAAAATCAAAAAACCTAAAATGGCCAAAATTGAAAAATCGAAACCTAAGCAAATCAAGATCATTTTAAGTGAAACAAAGCTTGGAATCACACTCACCGGAGCTCAAGGAGAAGAAAGAGACCGGTGGTGTCAAAAACGGTGGCCGAAAACGTCATGAACGACGTTAGCTCCCACTTTTGGCTTTCCGACCAAAAATGACTTCCAAACGCCGGAAACAACTGCAGCAGGTGGCGGGGAAGGCTGAGGAAGGAGGTGGCACTCCGGGAGGCACACCGACGGCAAGGAAACGGGATGGCAGCGGCCGGATTTGCATGGGGAAGGTGATCGGGGAAGAAGGAGTTCGGGTGGCAATCTTGTAATTAAACCAAACTTTATAATTTTGTTAATATTAAATGTATATATGTATATATATATATATATATATATATATATATATATATATATATATATATATATATATACTTTACACTATATATTAAAATAATATAAAATCACACACATAAAATTTTAATATTTTACAAATTTGATACACCTAAAAATAAGTAAATAATATTAAAACTAATAATAAATAATAAAATATTAGGGTAATATTAATTAAACCCTAATTAAATAAATAATTACACAAACATACGTTATTTAGTATTTTAAAAAAATATATATATGAGTTCATACAAGTCCATAAATCTATTTAAAATAATTAATAGTAAATTATTTACGTGAAAATTTCCCCGAAAATGCAAGTCCCGGGAAAATTTTACGTAAAGCACTTAAAATAATACACAATAATTAAAATAGGTTTTAAATACATATCAACTCATAAAAATATCATAATATATATACAAAATTATTAACACTGCATATCCCAATGAAATATTAAAACATTTAAAAACACGGGATATTACACTAGGAAAGCTTTGTCTTTGTTAAAATCAAAATTCAGAAAGCATAAAATGGATACTAGTAGAAGCTTTTGAAATAAAAAATCTAAACTGGATTTATATCTATATGAGGAAATTGTGGAGGAAGATGATTCCTTTGATGTCCTTCATTAGTGGAAATCAACTTAGAAAGGTTTCCTACTCTATCTAATATGGCACGTGATATGCTTGTTGTCCCTATATTAACTATGGCATTTGAAAGTGCTTTTAGCACTAGCTGGTGTGTTCTAGATGTTTTCAGAAGTTCTCTTACTCCTAAGATAGTTGAGGCATTAATATGTACTTTATATTGGCTAAAATTAGTTAATAAACCCATCTCAATTGAAGAGACCCTTGATGAGTTAGAAAAATTTAAGAGAGGTATAATTTTTTTATTTTTTTAATATCTTGTTATGATTTAGTTTACAATTACAATGAATTTTAACTACCACTTTTGTTCCTTTTTTTTTTTTTTTACAGATCTACCTTACCAAATTGGCATTGGCCTTTCTGCATTAACTACATGCTAACTTGATCTTAATTAAACAAATCCTATCATAAGACTTATCAGTAAATTTTATGGTTTCATTTTTTTTTTTTACTTCATATCTGTGCATGACTACCTGATTCATTTCCATTGCTCTGCTTGATTGTTGTTGTTGGATGATTGTCTATGTTTACTGCTTTGCTTGATTGAGTTGTGCATTTTTGTTGAATGTGTTGTTCCTACTTCTGTGACTTACATGATTTGCAGTCTTTTTGATAAGGTGCCCATGTTGCTGTTACAGTGCATTTAGTGCATAACTTTGAGCCAACGATGAAAGCTTCCACCCTTATATATTCTGATTATGACAAGAGTGCTTGCTTAAGTTTCTTTGGTGGCTAATTTTTCTCAGCTATCAGAAATGTGGTTGCCTTCTTGGATTGACTGATACATATAAATTCTGAGCCTCATTTTATATTTGTTTCAGTCTTGTTTTCTAAACTGATTTTTAAGCCTCATTTTCCCTTTATTTTGTGTTTGTTCTTTGGAGGGACTTGTATTTTGGAGACTCTATCTGCAATCATTTTACATGCACATATATATTTTGTATATTGTCTACTATATTTTTGTAAACAACAGACAAATTTTGTATAGAAAAATGTAAAGCCCAATTTGTTTTATACTTAATCTTTTGTTAATTAATATTATAGAATGATTAGGCCTCAATTTTTTTTGTTAATTGATATTATAGAATGAGTAGACCTTAATTGTCTGGTTTGTGGGCTAATACTTTTTGTAAATGTTAATGTGCAAACAAATGTTTAGGCCAGTTTTATTTTCAAAATGAATATCATTTTCAGTCCTTCTTTTTATCAATATGTAAAAAATTATATTAGGCTTTCAATTTCTAAAGCCCGGCCTTTAGTGGCCCAAAATAATTAAACCGAATTATTTCAGTACTGACTGTGCAATTATATTACTTAGATCGGTTTGGTTCAGTTACCAAACATAGACCTTCAAAACTACTCGATTTTATGGACTTAGCAACCGAACCGACAAAAACCGATTGATGTTCTGCCCTATTAAATAACATGAAGTATGTTTTAAATGTTTAATTTTAATTTTAATTTTTTTTTTTTTTTTTTTTGCCATATAAAATAGAAATTTCATTTATAATATAAATAGTACAACTAAAAATAATAGTTCATTACAAACACTGTTAAGATTAGAAGTCTTCATGTCCCTAATAACAAATCAAGATAGAACTGTTTTATCCCAAGTATAACTGGACATGAATGAAACAACTTTTCAATGAAATACAAATAATATTGTCAAAAGTTGACAAAACAAACACTTACATCCACAATGGAACCAACCAAATCAATGGATTTTGAAGATTTTTGCCTCACGTGTAGGATGGAGCAAGTTTGTGGCTTAAAAAACCTACTTGTAAAAAGGCTCAGAGGGAAATCTAAAGAAAATCCAATCAATTGCAAAAAATTTTGAACAACAGGAATTCCATGCACATACTCTGCAGGGGTAAAGCTAATTCTATTTGAAGTTCAAAATACATCAAACTCCAATAATGGGAGAGCTATAATTACAAAACACTAAAAAGAAGAAGACAACAACATGTTAGATACATAGAAACTACTAATATATATTTTGAAGAAACTAATATATAAAATAAGAAAATTAAGTAAAGAGGAACATTTCCTATCAAAGGCAACAACCCTCTGAAAATGAGATTGAAAAAAAGAGTTTTCAAGAGTCTTCTAGAATAGAGAGGAGACAATCATTTCATTTCATTTCTTAATTTCTTTTCTTTTAATAAGCTGTCATTTGATCATATTATCCCATACATTAAACAATTAAGTGTACAACTTTGTCAAGATTCCCTTTAGTTGATTTACTTCTAACTTAGTTCTAAGTTGTAATAATTGATTGGAGGAATCAAGTTGAAACTTGCTCATCTATACACATAAATAGTCATCCATTTTTAGAAGGATGAATCATATTCCAACACCAGTACGATTTCTAGAACACGGGAATGTTTCATCATTTTATGGCTAACGACCAAATTTTTTAAATCCAGCAAGTTGCATTGAGACATTCAATGGCTAACGACCAAATTTTTAAATGGAGCAAGTTACATTTAACCTTAGTATATACTCAATAACCCAAGTTACATCACAGGAAACCACAAATTATAATCAACATCTCTTAATTTAAACGAGAGAATCTCTTACGTCCGGTTTAATTTTATTAAAAAATTTATTTCATTTTTAAATAAATTTTTTGAATAAAATTTATTTAATCTTAATATATTTCATTAATAAAAATAAATTTAATATTAATCAATGCTATAAAATTAAAAAAATAATATTAGAAATTAACTTTATAAAATTTTTATTTAAATCAAACACACTCACTTAAATTTGTAAATAAATGTTATAAAATTTTGTAAAATTTCAAACACATTCTCAAACAAAATATTAAATCCAAATTTATGTAAAAATCAATATTAAAAGAGTTTTATCCTAATAAAATTCCTCTAATTCAAATTATAAAATAATTAAAATTCATATAACTATTAAATAGTATTAAATTAAAATAAATACAAATTTTATATAGTCGATCAAAAATATATGGTTCATAGTAAACAAACCGTGTGGGTCCATTTATTTTTGTCAAATATTTAAGGTTTATATCATATATATAATGCCACCACTATAGCCAACATGTTTGTTCTTCGAGTTAAATCTAGAAATTAAAGTTGAAGACAGCATATACAAAGTTTCTTGCGAATCAGACAAATGCTAATCGCTTAGTTGTATGGAATTCTTTTGTGGCCTAAAGTCCGATGTTTAGCGGGCTTTTTACCGATTTATAACAAAAAAGTTAAACATTTTACCAAATTTGGAGAGGTTTTAAAAAAAATCCAATTTTAGGTTGAAAAAACAATAAAAAAAATTAAAAATAAAAGGACCAAAAAACCCATAGTGGCGGATTTATTTTTGTTAATTAAAAAAAATTGCAATAAAAATGAAGTTTAATGGGCAAACTTAATATTAAAAAGAAAAGCAGGAAAGAAGCATTTCTGTAAGGCTGGATTGAATAGTTTTATGGCTCCTTATCCTTTAATAGTTTTATGTTTTATTAATTTAAAGATGCAATAATAATAATAATAATATAAATTTTAATATTTACATTTGATGCTATTATTATTATTATTATTATTAAGTTATTTTAAAATATTTATCCTCTTTTTTTGTTAATAAAAATAAAAGAAAAAATGACTACCATCCCTGATATTTGGCTAAATTAACTACTTCATTCCTACATTTTTAAAAATTAATTAAAAAATTAAACCTTTGGTCAAAGTTGATATACAAGTTCCAAAAATTAATGACAACTAATTATTTTTAAATATGGCCTAATAATAATAATAATTTAACATCTTTTTACTATTTCAAAATGTTTTCCATTTTTTAAAATAATAATAATAATAATATTAGAATTTAAAAATTATTATTATGTATATTATTATTCTAAATTCGAACTCAATTCAATTTTAAAATTTAAAACTCCATTGAGCTTCATTTTCAAAATTTGAGTTTAACTTGATTAAATAACTTTTATTATCGAGTTCGACTATATAATAATAATAATAATAATAATAGCATCAAATGTCAATATTAAAATTTATATTATTATTATTAAAATTATTTATATTATAAAAAATTAATAAAACATATTTATTAATCCAATAGTTAAAAAGATTAAACCTTTGGACAAAGTTGATAACCAAGTCACACAAATTAATGGCAACTAATTATTTTTACATGTGGCCTAATAATAATAATATAACATCTTTTTACTATTTCAAAATATTTTTCCTCTTTTTTTAATTATTAATAATAATAACCATAATAATAAAAATGTTATAATTAAAAAATTATTATTATTATTATTATTATTATTATTCCAAATTCGAGTTCGATTCAATTTTATAATTTGAAACTCGACTTGAACTTAATTGACCTTCATTTTCAAAACTTAATGGTGACTTGATTGAATGACTCTTATGCTCAAGTTTGACTATATTCGACATAGTTATATATATTCAAACTAAACTCAATTTGATAAGATATTTTTGTCATTATATTAAAGTAGCATGTACAGGTTTGATTGTACTGATTAAACTCGCAAGTCTATCAAATTAAATATTAAAGAGTTTGAACTTGACTCAAATATTTTACCCAACAAATTCAAGCTTGAGCTCAACTCAATTATGACCAAGATGATTTTGGGCTTTTACAAATAAATAAATAATTTTTTAATTAAAAATAATATTATTTATATATTATTAATAATAAAAAAATATTATTATTATTTTGAATATTATTATAATTAAATTAAAAATAATTATAATAATATTAAAAACCAAAAACAAAAAAATTAAAATATTATTATAATCAAAACAATCCATAATCATAACAATATTAAAATAAGAAAAAAAAAACAATTGAAGTGGCCATTCAACTTAATAAAAGGAAAAAAATTATTTAGACATTTTTGATACTTCCAATTTTAAATTAAAAAAAAATAATTTCATCACTTTGACTAGCAGAGTTATTTTTCTGCCACTTAAAATAGCAGAACTCTGTATATAATAACAACTCATCAAAAACTACTCTAAAGTGATAATAACTTTTCAGAATACCCCAAATTTGAAATTACTTTTCCAAATTGGGGAAAAAAAAAATTATACCAAATTGGTAAGAAAGCCCGATGTTTAGCTACAAACTGTGGCTGCAAAATTGTTTGCCCCATGATAATAGGGAAGACAAAATTTGCAACTAGAGAATGCCCCACTTTATTCTCAAGGTTAAATTTAAAGCAAAATTATGAAAAATTAGAGAGAGCAACATCGATGGACAATAATAAAAAGAATTACCTGACTATGAAATCATATTATTAATTGGTGTAGCATTGCAATTGGTAAACCTATAGATCCCTCACAAATTTCAAATATGATTTTTTTAAAAAAACATTTTCAATGATATTGAATTTAGGTGATTTCAAATTTGGATCATTTTGATATAAGACCTATGCCGAATTTATTTAGTTTTATTGTCCAATTATATTCAAGTTCATTTTATTTAAGAATTTTTCAAAATTTACGTTTTATCCCCACTCCTCAAAAAATGAACTTTTTCAAACTAGTTCAACATTTTGTTATAAATATATATACTATTTAGATTATAAAGTTGAAATGAAGATGAATATACAAGAAATTCAGGAATAAATTAATTAATTTTAACGAATATATTTTTTTTGAATCCTTAAAATTAATTTAAATATAATTTATACTAAGAATCTAAAAAAAATCACAATGGCCCTAGATGATCTTTTAATTTAGTCACTTTCACGGGTTTTAATTAATTTTTTTATAAAACAAAATCTAATAAAGCAGACAAAAATCGTTTTCATAAAGAAGAAAAGGAGAAATGAGATTATGCCACGTGGCAAAAGCCAACGAACATTAACTACCAATCAACTAGACCTCACATGGCTGACACTACAAAATGACAAAATGGGCCGTCGTTTTGATCACATTTCTACACCCAAAGGCCGAAACCGCGTTCACTAATCACGGACCATTATCCACCTCCCTATTAATTATTAACACTTCAATTTCTCTGTTTTTAATAATAATTTTATTTCAAAAGAAAATTAATAATATTCAATGTTGAAATTTTACGGTCCAAAATAATCAGAATTTATATAAAATTTAACTGCCGATGCGGAAGAATGCTGTCGAACAGAATGAAACACTGCTTTATTCTGCTAGATGCATAGGATATCATATAACAAGTTTGCTTTTTACCTTCAAATTCAAGGGTCTATCCTACTCTATTGTTTCATAACAATAAACGCCCGCTCTTATTGCTTCAACGGTGCTTTTTCACCTTCTTTTCACTCTGGACAGGAGCACTAGTGGACATGGGGTTAACATTTTTAAGTTAATTGGTTGAATTAAGAGAAGTGCTATAAGTTAAAAGTTATTGTATCAATGATGATTTAATAGTGGAATGTCTTTATGTGTTTGTTTATATCATAAGAATACTATCATTTAATTGAAGAATTAATCATTTAAACTTCTTTTAGAATATAAAGTTATTTTGTGTAATTTATCGTTGATTTAAAGTCTATTAAATTTTAAATAATTTGATTTGTGTTAACTAGAATTGTAAGAGCGATAAAAATTTTTAAATAGGTAAAAACTAATTCATTGTGACTATATATATTAAGAATCAAATTCGAAATTTCATATAAACGGAAATAATTTTATGCCAATTGATTCTAACAGTTATCGGTAAGATACAAAAGGGAGATTAAAGATAATAAAAAGAACTCTAAATTGAGAATTTCATTTAAAGTAATAAACACTTGTCTCATAGGCGTGCCAATCACTAGTAATTAACATATAACGCCCAAATTTTAATGTTCTTCCCCTTTTCTTCACCTAGGTGTTTGAGTGGAATGGATGATAGATTTTAGTTCTAATTTGTTTTGTAAAAATAATCATATGAAACAAAAATCAGACAATTAAATTAGCAAATTATGAGTATTCTACCATTTTACAATGGCATCACACATCAGTACATAATAATTATAAGTTGAGAAAAATTTTACTTATATTTAGAAAATTGCATTTCGTTATTGAATATATTGTATATGTTTTGAATATATCTTTCAAGCATGATAAATTTAAATATTTGATACAATATATCCAAAACAAATACAAATTTGTCAATTAAGGATGGTTTGAATTTTACTTTCATTTACGAGAATTGAGGATTTCGAGTTTGAATTTTTATAGTCATAATTCACCAATATTGGTGAAAATTTATTGTTTTTATATTAAATACTATAAGGGCAACTCCAACCCTACGCCACTTCTTGCTTCATTTTGCAACTTTGCAAAGTTGGTTGCCTATATGCAGCAAACTTTTAGTAATTGCATTTGTACTTTTTTTTTTAATTTCAATAACAACCATTTTTCATAATTTATTTTAATATAGTTCAAATAATTTTGTTCAATTTAGTTTAAATTTATATTATATTTATCATATTATTATTAAATATATATAAATTTTATTTAATTATTTTTACTTAAATAATATTAATATTGTCACTTAAAATAATATTATTTTTTTACTTAAATAATATAAATTTTTTATTTAAATAGTTTTTTTACTTAGATAATATTGATATTAAATTATTTAAATAATATTAAAATTTGGATAGAAACAATTTAACAACCATAGATTTATTCAAATTCAAATGATTAAATTATTAATAATGTGATTTATATTTTTCAATTTAATTAGCGCCTATAATAGACCATTTTAATTTTAAGATTTAATTTTATGTTTGTAAATTTATTTTATTGTCTTTTAGTTCTCTTCATATATTATATTATTTAATTTTAAAAATATGTGAATGTATTTATATTATTTATTAAAATGTATTAATTATTTTATCCATATATTTTTTTATTTTTAAAAATATATTCCAATAATAAATTTTATTATAAATAAATATATTGATGCATATTGTAAGTATTGAATAAATTATAGTTGTAATATATAAAATGTTTAAATAATATAATATTAGTATTGGATAAAAATATATAAAGAATATTCTTTTTAGAATTTAAAATAAAATAATCGGTTAAAATAAATTTACTGTAATATATACATTTTTTAATAAAACTTTTTATATTTTGATATTTACCCTTAAAAATGACTTACGAGTGGTTGCTCTTATTGTATAACATACGACTTATTAAATTTTTATTGAACAAAAAATAGTCACAGATTCAAAATTGAAATATAATTTTTAATAAACTCATCCAAAAAATACATTAATATAATCAAGATGTACGCAAAATTAATCTCGAAAATTCATACGGAGGCATTTTAAGTCTTGCAAATAATATATTTATTTATAGAGCAAATCGATTGGCACTTGGGATTCTAAAAAAAAAAAAAAAAAAAACATGATATGATTTGAGGTGGAATTGACGACCCACCTAAAGACTAAAGATTTCTACACCCTCCCCAAAAAAAAAAAAAAAAAAAAAAAAAAAGATTCTTTCATCGATTTTTATTATTAATTATTATTATTATTATTTTGGTTCATCAAAAAATTGGAGCCCACACGGTTAAACAAAAGTTGGCATCCATGATTTAATTTTTAGGTCGCCATCCGACAGGTATTAGCCGTTAAGACCCCACCTTTTGTAGACTCTCAAGCATTTTATAATTTCAATTGTATTAATTGGCATCAAGATTTTTTTTTGTCAAAAAAAAAAAAAGAATTTTATGAATTTTCCATAACTAAAATGTCCTAATTTAATTACTTATTTATAAACTTTAACATAATTTATAGTTTCATAGAGTTATTGGTAAGATATAAAATATTTAAGCTATATATCATAAATTTAACTATTAAAAATAATATATTCGAAATAAGTAAAAATAATCTTTATAAATAATTTTTTTCATTAAAATATTTTTACTAAATTTTAGAAATTAAAATAAACTTATAAAAAGTTGCAAATATTGTAATTTTTCAATAACAATAAACTTTTCAATTATATCATTTATAAGCCTTTATATGTCAATTAATTAAGCTAATCTAATCTATAGTTATATTCTTAATAACCCATTTGATGTAACCTTATCTTATTATTATATAGATATTCTAAAAAGAAAGATCACCCGCTGCGGGCAATATTAATAGCTAGTATTTTAATAATAATAATTTAAAAAATAATAACAAAAGATTTAATTATTTCATAATAAAATAATTATTTAACATAATAAACTACCCACATTGCACTATATATATATATATATATATATATATATATATATATATATATATATATATATATATATATATATATATATATATATTCATAAAAGATTGAAATTTGAAAATTAGAGAACGCATCCAAAAATCTCAACTAGATTGACATCCTTTTAACGTTCACATCACACTTCCAAAGCCTATGCTCAATTAAAAGAAAAAGAGTTGATACAAGCAAAAGGGACAACAAGAATAAAAGTTCTAATGAAATCTATAATTAGACCTTCTACTATGATCATGATAAATAGCATCTAAATAAAAATCTAGTGTCGTGTCCCACCAAAGATCTGATGTAGCAGACCATGCTTAGCAAGAAGATCGGTTGACACTTTGAATTGCATCTGAGAAACAAAATACAATTATTGCAGCCATTACCCAAAGAACATTATAACTTCTAACCTGAAATAGTCAAACCACGTAAGAAGAATCACACTCTAGCCACGAGATTGTGCTAAGCATAATCCCATGTTGTTTGGACAACATAAATGGCTACTTTAAGTTCTGCCAAATATGCAAAAGAGCAACCAACCTTAAAAGCAAATGGACCTTTTGTAAAGCCACGAGGATTGTGAAAAATTCCCCCTGCTCCCACCTTTCTTAGATTACCTAATGCAGAACCATCGGTGTTGGCTTTAATCCATGAATAAGGGAGAGGCTGCCAGCAAACCGAAATGATTAGTGGAGCTTGACTTAAGATCCCTTGAATACGAAGAGCACTCAGAATTTGAAAATCATCAATAGAATTATTCATGCGACAGGTTCTAAAAAATGCAGCCTTCTTAATCGCATTCCACATACCATGCAAAATTGTGCTTTATTGCATCAATAATGAAATCAACAATGGAGCCTAAAAGCAAAAGCTGTTTGCCGAATAACATTGAAACAGAATGCCAAACCACAACTAAAAAAT
Source organism: Mallotus nudiflorus (assembly GCA_947683625.1). Taxonomy (NCBI): domain Eukaryota; kingdom Viridiplantae; phylum Streptophyta; class Magnoliopsida; order Malpighiales; family Euphorbiaceae; genus Mallotus; species Mallotus nudiflorus. The sequence continues at coordinate 475,590 of CANTUR010000488.1, forward strand.
GCCATTGTAAAAAGAGATATTGACAATTTTCCAAAGTAAAGGGACATAAACAACAGCGTAAAGGAAAATATAAACCTTTAGCATATAAAATGTCATCCATAGGAAGTTAATTCTACACAGCTCGCAAGCAAAAAAGAGAGTGAGAAAGAAGGAGGAACTCCTTCCAAATAAAGGAATGCCAAGCTACCATTGGTTTAGCAGAACAAAGAAAATTTTACATTTTCTTCATAGAGTGAATGCCATCATCAACTCTACCCTAAACACAAATATCCTTATAAAAAAAAACTAGAGAAATTTCTTCAATAGCTTCCCTAACCATTACATTACTGATATTCAAAAGGTTCCAAGATCTATTCACTAAAAAAATTGTCAACATTATCCACCAAAGAAGCTTGATCTTTATAAGAAATATCCAATTAATTAGAGACCGTTGGCAAAATCCATTCGTCAATCCAGAACTTCAACTTGTTATTCTCTCTTATAAACCACTTAATATCCAATCAAAGAGATGCATAAATTCCTTTTATGGAAGACCACACCGAAGACCGGAAGTAACTTTCTCTCCCAATACTCTAAGGGTGCAAGAAATGGTTTCTAAGAATAGACATAGGATAAGAATTCACAGCTATTAAATTCCATGCAGTCTTGCTAAGCATAGCATCATTTAGAAATTTTAACTGCTTAATTCTAAATCCTCCCTCATTCAAAGGCAAGCAACATATGCGCTAAGGAATAGTAATAAGCTGTTTACAATCAATAGAACCAGACCAAATAAAATTCCTCACACAACGCTCCATGTAAGTAATAAGAGATGAAGGCCACTTATAGACTATAAAAGAGTACAACAATGAACTGGTAATAACAAAATTTATAAGAGTAATAAGACCAACTCAAGATAATGAGGTACCCTTCTAATTAGAAAATTTTCCATAAATTTTATCTGCCAGAGGTTTTAACCATTTTTTCTAAAGAGCACCTGTAAATAAAGGAACCCCTAAATAATTAAAAGGGAAGGAACCTTTAACCATACCTATAATTCCTTGAAGCTTAGTAATCCTACTATCATTAATTGAAGCACTATAAAAAACTTCTGATTTTTCCCAATTAACCATTTGCCTAAATAATTTAGCATAACACTAGAAAACCTTATTAATGGTCTGAATATTATGCATAGAAGCCTTAGTAAATAAAATAATATCATCTGCATGCAAAAAATGAGTAGGCAAGGAAGAAGTCATTGTGTACAATATAGGTTGAATAGCACTTGAATCACCCTTGAGGGAAATTAATCTATTAAAAAAATCCTCTGTCAGACAAAAAATGAGGGGGGATAAAAGATCCCCTTGGCGGACACCCCTTGAATAAGAAAAATAACTTGTAATCTTCCATTAATCATAACAAAGAGTCTAGCAAATAAAAACAATGTCCAAATCCAATCTTTGAATTTGAAAGAAAAACCAAAGGCCTCCAAAACGTCTAAGATAAAATTCCAATCCAGAGAGTCAAAAGCTTTCATTATATCAATTTTCATTAATAAATTGCCCTCAGAATAAGATTTCTAAAGCATATTAATTCCCTTAGAAGCCCCCACAATGCAATAAAAAATATTACGCTGTTTCAAAAATCCAAATTGGTTATGGGAAATAATACTTGTAGCTCTAAGAGATAGACGATCAACAAGAATTTTAGTAACAATTTTGAAACTAAAATTGTTGACAACAATGGGGTGATACTACTCAATAGCTATAGCATTAACCGTTTTTGGAATTAACACCATAAAACTGGAATTCATGCATGTATTGATAATTCTAGAAAGAAAAAAGCTCTAAACCACAACATAGACTTCATTCTAAATCAAATCCCAAAAGGTCTGTTAAAAAATACTAGTGAACCCATTAGGACCCAATGCACTATTAGCATCCATATTGAAAACTATGGACTTAATCTCATCAAAAAAGGGACATCTAACTAAAGCAAAATTATCTTCATCAGAAACCAAATAAGGAACAACTAACTGAATCAAATGAATATTAGAAAACACTCTAGCATCTGCCTGAAAAAGATTTTTTATAAAAATCAACCACATGATTTGCAATAATGTGCTTATCATTAATGAGACTACCATCAACCTGAAGCTAGTAAATGCCATTTTTTGATTTTTTTCAAGCCAATTATTAATGGAAGAAAGCAATATTCTTATCACCAGCTGCTAGCCATTTATTTCTACATCTCTCCTTTAAGAAAATCTCTTATTGCTTAAGAGATAAATCAAAGGCCTCATGAGCATCTGTCTCCTTCTTATGACAGTCAGCATCAAGAGTATAAGAGGCAATTTCATCATGAATTTCTAAAAGACTAGCTAAAGCATGTTGAATATTAGACTCTAAAAATCCATAAGTAGATTTATTCCAAAGTCGTAAAGCTCCTCTAAGTCTTTTTAACTTATACACAAGAAGCTGCATAGGAGGGAGACTGTCAAAAGGAGCTGGCCAAGAGTTTGTAATGAAATCCCACAAATCCAAATAGGTTACCCATATAGAAAAATTACAGCGCATAAGGAGAGGCAAGTGATAATATTGGCGTCGAGGAAGAACTGAACAAGATATATCATTCCACTTATTAAAAAAGGCAAGATTACCAAGAGCTCTATCAATATGGCTCTCTGCTCTACTATCACCAAATCTTCTAATAGTCCAAGTATAAAAAGCACCTCTAAGTGAAATATCCAACAACATATAGTCATTCATAAAGTTTCTAAAATCACGACAAGGACCTAGAGCAGGAGCTTTACTAATTTTCTTATAAGCACCAAGGATAGCGTTAAAATCACCTAACACACACCAACTCAAATTAGAATTAGGAGATATGTTATACAAATCAAACCAAAGATGTAATCTTCAAATACTCCAAACACTACTATAGATGAAAGAAATTCTTTACAAAATATTTGCAAAAGAAATGTCAATGGTAATATGTTGATCATGAATATATGTAAAATTAAAAGGCGATAAACTTCTTTTACCAAGCACCAAAATATAAGGAATAAGGCAATCATTACAAGCAATAAAAGAAAAGTCTATTCTATCCTAAAAAGACTAAGGAATATAAGAGAATAAAACCATGGGTTTAGTTAAGCAAAGTAAATCTGGAGCATAAAGTAGACAAAAATAAAATAAAGTATGTTGGGTTGATGAGTTCCCCATACCTCTATAGTTAAAAAAAATCTTCATAAATTCAATTTATCAGGCTTTTGAGTCACTTTTTGGAGAGAGAGAGACCTGATATTTATTAGTTTTTAGGGACTTACGATGATGGACAGTATTCCATTCTTCTTACTCCATTTCATCTACCCAAGAACCATTAGAAGTAGCAAGATCAACATTGTCATATATCTCATCTCCCAAGACCTTATATTTTTTATTTAATTATACACTAGAGGTAAAAGCAGCATGTGTCGGACCATTAGAGGCAGCCAAAATGAGGTCATAATGCACCAAGGAAGCATCTTAACTTTATTCATATTCACAATTAATAGGATTAAAATTACTTGTGATTTCAATTGGACTATTATTTTAAACTGGAAGTATAGCAGAAGTATCCTACTACTGCTCATGATCCTCATCAACAAGCTCATCATTAGTTGGGACATCATCCATTAGTAAATCCCAAGTTAAAATATCAAAAGCATTACGGACGGTAACATCAAAATTAACCTTCTGCTTCCAAACCTATTTTGGTTCCTCCTGACAAGATGCACGATTGGCAGGCTCAATCTTTTATGCTTATGGGTGTGGATCATTCTTTTGTCTTCCCAATCGACAGTTTTAAAGGACATGTCCAATATTCAAGCAAATAGTACAGAAGGAGGGCAAATTCTCATAAATGATATTAATGAACAAGCTCTTGCTTATTCTTTTGCTTATTACCATTAAATCAATATCAATGAGAATTTGGGCATAGTGTACAAATTCTCCATTGATTGTGGCATTGTTAATTTTAAGAGGTACACCAATTCCACTATCAATTGATATTAGAATTTATGGGTGCCAGTACTCTTAAGGAAGTTTGTAAAAGTGCACCCAAAGTTTATGTTATAAGATTTTTTATCTGCGGATCAAAATCAGGCGTCCAATGTTACAAACAGAGAATACTTAGCTTCAAGGTTGTTGAACCACTACCCCCATATTGTAATTTTCTCAATATTGGAGTTCAAGATTACATGATAGAAACCACACCCTAATGAAATCAGTTTCTAATTTAAAGTGAGACCTCATACGGAAGAAAGTTTCTTTTTCAAGTCCACAAGTTTCTATGAGGATTCACCCCTTGCTAGAATGATTTGAGTGATGAGTGCATGCTGACAAATAGATTTGTTTTTTAAAAATCTATTGATTTATTTTAATGGCAATAAAGCCACCTTTATGAGTTACAAAATTCTCGTCAAGGGTAATACGAGGCACTTGATCAAAATTGACAACAACTATATATGACTTAGACAGTGCATTAGGGATTGGAGCAAACATGGCAAAGTGACTTATGTATTCCATGGTGAACAGAGAGACCAAACCGGCCTACAGAGATCAATGGAAGAGTCCTCAAGGATTAAGACTCTCCATTTAGAACGTTTACTAGTATTTTTCAAATTCTAAAATATGTTTAAAATAAATTATAAATCTTTTTTATCACATTTTTAAAAGTATTTCTCACACACACACATGCATATCCTCAATTTTTTAAATAAATAATTGAAGAAATTTTTATTTTTTCTCTATCTCACTTTTTTAGTTATATAAATTTAGAGTCTGTTGCATTTTAAAAGAAAATTTTGCATCATTTCATATAAAAATTAATTTAAACTTAAATTAAGAATAAAAATTCAATTTGAATATAAATTCATGAGCAATGATTAAAATTTTATACAACAGTTATTAAATTTTAAATTCAAGCTCTTTTTTTTTTCCTTTTCAATATAATTAAAAACTATTGATTTAAGGACTAAAATTTAAATATTTTAATATATACATTTGATGAATAAATTTTGTTGAGAATTAATTTATATTGTTTAACTTTTATAAAAATAAAGACTCAAAGGACATGGCAAAGTAATTATATAAATATCTTTTATCTAGATTTTTTTGAAATTGAAAAATAAAAAATTATTAGTGATATTGCTTTAGAATTATATCTTAATACTTATAATTTTTGAAATTTTTTATAATTATCATCATATGATGAACATATAAATATTACAAACTATAATTAAAAAAATTCTTTAAAAGTTATCTATTAAATATATTTCTGCCAAAATTTTCATATGAATAAAAACCAAGTAAAATAAATTTGTTATAAAAATTAAAAATCATATGTATTTATAATTATAACTTAAATAAAGAAAATTTCTATTACTATTAAAAAAATAATTTCATTGGAATTTGTAACTATAAAGAAAATAAGAAACGGTGGAGTAGGGCTACTAAAAAAGCCAAAGAAATAGAATTATGTCAAAGCAAGTTGGGGACATTAAAAGCATGATGGTTTCTCCACAGACCAATTTCACGTGAGTATTGTTAAGTCCCAACACTTATCCACATGCAGCCTAATAATACTTCGTCCAACTCACACAAGTATGCTAATAAGCCTCTTTACTCATAATTTAGAATTGTGCTTTGCCTTTGGAAAGTGAGTACATCCACTAGCAAAAGTGTATGCTTAAGTAGAAAAAGGTAGCACAAATATTATGTGTAAAGGAACATTACTTTACACTATATAAATAAACAATAATGGCTACAAGAAAGTATGCTTCTTATGGCTTTATAAGGCTTAGCCCTCACTTGGCTATCATACACCTTTATGGCTCTTAAGACACTTCCTCACTTCTACAACATGCTAGAGCACCTAACATAACTCTAGCTTATTATAGTCTATTTCGTAATATTCTATAGTATTCCTACATACTATAGTTGAGCTTATGAGAATTTATCCCTTTCAAAACCACGCGTCATTGTGTCAAAACTCCTTAGGCATATTTTCTATGACATTCTGCCCCACCAAAGCCAGTGAAGCCCTTATCGCTTATGAGGCTATGGTGATTCCAAAAGCTTCATAAGCATCTTCAACCCTTGAAGTAGGTCCTTTATCACCTATATGTCAAGACCCTCACACTTGACTTGTGTTGCTTGAGTAGTCGATTTACACCTCCCATGAATCTTCAAGACTCCTTTATCTTAGTCATGACCCTTTCGTGCTCTTATGGTTGCTCCATTTGATCCTCCCTTTGGATTATGTTAGTCGAAGCACCCCTTACTCTTTTGGGAAGTCCTTTGCATATCCTTACGAACATCTTCCTTCCATAGCGCACCCCTTGATGCTTTTATGCCACCCATATCACCCTCGCGGATGGTTTTGGACTTATCATCCACCTTACCCTTTAGTGGTGAAGTAGGCCTCCTTCGCTCATTCTTGTACTTGCTCCCTTGTTATATAGGCCTCTTTGCACCCTTTTCACCTTGTCCCTCTCGAGATTCACCCTTGGAGACTTATGTGTTGAAGATCCCCATGTCTTGACACTTCTCCCTCTTGATGGGTATGAGAAACATTTGGCCATCCTCCATAAAGTACATGGTGTTAGCGTAGGGAAACAAGATAGCATTCACCATGTTTAAGAAGTTCATCCCTAAGTAGAACTTCCTTCCACTAATTAGAGCCATCAAAATGTCAAGTTTTCCATACCATAAACCAATCTCGATGTCGACTCCATAAGCCTTCCCCTCAATCTCGAACATCTTATTGTCCACCCCTTTGGCAAAGCCACTTAACTTTCTATATGGCATGCCTATCTCATCGACAAGTTCCTTTGCCATATAGATCATATTAGCATCTATGTCGATTATGGCTTCCAAGATTTTTCCACACATTTTAGTTTTTACCAACATTTGCCCATAATGTTATTCTCCACTCTTGGGTTGAATGGAATTAAGGAGAGTGATGCTAGCAAGCTCCCCCTCACATTGCTTTTCCCCCTCCATTCTTACTAAAGCCATAAGCTTCATTCGCTTGGGGCACTCATATGCTCGATGTGGCCCATTACAAATGAAACAAGCAAATTTAAGTTTAAAAGACTTACCATTTTCCTCCTTATGTTATGCTTTGGATGACTCCTCTTTATCATCCCTCTTCCACTTGCTTTGTCCCTTATATCTTGGGCGAGAGCACTCTTCATCATCATCAAAAGACTCCCCATTGTCTCCCCCACCATTTCCATCGTACTCGACCTTCTTACCTTTTCCTTTTGAGTCCTTCCTCTTAAAATCTATTAAGCTCTCGGTAATGGCCATCATGGTAGCAAGGTCTTTGACATCGCATTGTTCTAACTCTTGTTTGGCCCAATGGGACAATCCATCAAGGAAGTTTAATAATGCCTTCTTCTCTCTCAAGTCGAGTATCTCCAACATCAACTCAGAGAACTCCTTAACATACTCTAGTATATAGCCCTCATTATGTTGAAGGCAACGAAGCTTGGCCTTTGCTTCATTCTTGGCATCCTTGGGGTAGAATTGGGACTTTAAATCCCTCTTGAAATCTTCTTGTGCAGTGATGGTGCACTTCCCCCTCTTGATGTCCTCACACCTTCTTCTCCACCACACGATATCCATATCATTTAAATAGAGAGATATGGACCTTACCTTGGCATTCTCATCTACAATGCCTACAGCCTCAAAGTACCTTTTTAAGCTCCATAGGAAGTTATTTATCTCCCTCGTATTCCTCCCCCCACTATAGGCTTTTGGCTTGGAAGCATCTCTTTGTGAGTGGTCGTAACTTGGACTCCCCCACCTCTCGCCAATGCAACCTTTACCAAGCTAAGCTCCATCTCGAGCTTCTCGACCTTCTCCTTGTAAGCTTACAACATTGCCTTAAGGGTTTTGTCTTCCCTCAACAACTTATCCATGACCTCATTCAAGGACCATTGCATCTCCCCTCAAAGCTCCTCGTCACCACCCTTAGACTTAAGCTCCATGATGTGTTGGTCCATGTCTTCGATTTTATCCCTCCAATCAGACATGGTGGTCTGTAGCTTGACCAACCTTTCCTCCATGGCCATTAGTATGTCACGAGACTTCTCTTGTCCACCCTTCTTCGAACCACTTTGTGCTTGGCTTGTTGCTTACTCACCCGAACCCGCCATTCTCTTATGTTAACACTCCAATGCACACTCTAAAGAAGGCAACCCAAATCCTTGAACTTAACTAAGAGTTCTGATACTAACTGTCATGTGAGTTTTGTTAACCCCCAACATTTGCCCACGTCTGGCCTAGCAATACCTCGTCCAACCCATACAAGTATGCTAGTAAGCCTCCTAACCCACAATTTATAATTGTGCCTTGCCTTTGAAAAGCTAGTACACCCACTAGTAAAAGTGTATACTTAAGTACAAAAATGTAGCACAAGTGTTATGTGTAAAGGAACCTTACTTTACACTATATAAATAAATAAGAATGGCTACAAGAAAGTATGCTTCCTATGTCTTTACAAGACTTAGCCCTCACTTGGCTATCACACACCTATATGGTTCCTAAGACACTTCCTCACTTCTACAACATACTAGAGCACTTCACACAACTCTAACTTATTCTAGTCTATTTCAGAATATTCTATAATATTCCTACATTCTATAGTTGATCTTAAGAGAATTTATGCCTTTCGAAACCACTCGTCATGATGTCAAAACTTCTTAGACATATTTTTCATAACACCAAGCAGGGGCAGGGGCAGAAATGGAAATAAAGGAAACGATGTCATTTTCATGAAGAGGTACTCAGCAATGACATGTCTATAATTAACGCGAAATTTAAGCCTGTAAATATAAAGAACATACAGTGGCAATTTTGCAAATAATCATAAAATTAACAGGCACAAAAACACTTTTGACAGAACAGTGAAATTGTTGTTTCAAGTTTATATATATAAATAGATTGTGTTTTCATTCCAATTAATTTAATTATGATTATGAGCATGCATTTAGATTTTCGTTGATTTGATTTTATTTGCATTTAGTCATATGGTTAGTATGTTAAATCTTTGTCAATTAGTTGCCAGATTTGCTAAATCTATGTAACTTTTCTTTTGGTAGCTGGATATAGAATCAATCACATGTCCTACAAGCAACATTAATTCAGTCTAAATTAATTGAGTTTTGTATTTAGTTAGTGATATGACATTTGAAATATTTTTGTTTAGGATCTAAAGATTTAGAGGCTTTGTATTATGCCTTGATGTGTCAAATTCCCATGCCTGAAATAATTGCCAACATGTGATAATCAATATATTTTCACCCAACAAATTATTTAAAACAGATATCAACTAGTGCTTAATTAATTTATTTTTTTAACAACAGTGCTTAATTATCAAGATAGGGCTTAATTATTAAGATGAGAGTCCAAATGAATTTTTTTAATTGAAAATAAAATTCGATTTTTTAACCTTTTTATTTTTCCTTTCCTTGACTTAAGTCTTAACTATTTAAGTTGATTGTTAGAAAAAAAAAAATTATGAAGACAAGAGTATTAATGCCTTTACCTTGGAATTGTATCCTCTGTCCCACCAAGAGAAGTAGTTTTTCTTTAGTGGAAAATGTCAAATTTTCATTAATAATATATTTTAAATAAAAGAAAAATTTGTAAAATATACATGACAAAAACATTAATTGTATTTTTTTTAATTAATGTAGGTGATATCTAACAATTTTTTAAATTCTGATTATTTTAAAATTTAAGTTAGATTAATTTTATAAAGATGATAAAAATATTTTTTAAATCATATTATATAGTGTTTAAAATTGACTTTTTGACATTTAAAGGTTTTATTCTGAAGTGTCAGTGTCAATTATAATAAATATTTATTATTTTTGTTCATTTTTATATATTTCTATATATTTTAAATTTTTTTTTCACCCAAAATGTCAGTATGTTAGAAAAAAAAAAAAAGGAAATTAATACGATTTAAACTCACATTATAACACTATTTCGATGAATTCTCAACCATCAAGATCAAGATGTCTTGTTTATATATTTTCAGCTTTAGATTAAAGAAATAAATATAGAAGACTATAAAAAGAAAGTGTGAAAATAATTTATTTCATATATTAAAATTAAGTAAATTTATATACTAATAGGATATTTTCGCAGTTCTGAACTTTTGAGTTGAATAAAGGTTGAGTTAATGTATTCCAGGGTCTTTTTTTTTTTCTTCAATTTCTTCAGCATAAATTCTATTCCTACACAATTGTTCTATTTGAGATATCTTTTACCTACTTAAAATTAAGTGTTACATAATGTCTCATATTCTCACACAATCGTGTGCCTTATCCATCACATATTTAAAATTAAGTGAGCTTATATATTTAAAATTTTCTGACCAAAAAAATATATTTAAAATTAACATATAGGCTACATATTTAAAAGTAAATGTTATATACTTCTTATGTCAAAACCATTTTTTAGTGATAATTTTTATTTAAAATATTCTTTATTTCCGTACAATTGTGTGTCATATCAGTTATATACCTAGGGTTTTTTGGGAGGTTTAAATACTTAAAATTAAGTAGGTTTATATGAATGGCTTATTCCCTCATGATCATTTTTATTCAAAATATAATATCAGTTATGTACTTAAAATTTAATGGATTTATACATTAAGGTTTTGTGGTCCCGGGCTCGAGTTCAAAATAATTGAAATTCTTGTGACTATTTGATATGGAGGTATTATATGCAAAATTTAGTAGATTTATATATTAATCAAATATTTTCACCTAATAAATTAAACTTTTAGATTGTATAAATATCCAATGAAAGCATTTTTGACATATTTTCAATTGATGCATTCACAATTCATTTTTTTATTTTTTTTTCAAAAAAAAAAAGTATAAACTTAACAAAATCAAAATTTTGATTCTATTTTGGGAGAATCAAACTTTTGCTATCAACCATGAAACAAGGAACAACAACCTACAAGCATCTACGAACTCCAAAAGTGTTTTAAGTACAAAGGAATATATATATAACTACGTTATATGTAGCCTGTTGATCATTAGCAATGATCTTTCAAGTGATCTTTTAAGAGAATCAATTCTCTTAACTGTCACAAAAGAAATTAGTTAACTGCCATTTTTTCTTTGCTAAGTTCGTTATAACTTTAGACACGATCAAAGATGCAAAACATATATATATATATATATATATATATATATATATATATATATATATTCCTCTAAAACATTTGATGACACTTTAATAAATGTAACACTTATATTAATTTAATTCACTCTTGCCATTAATTTTTTTTCATTTCTTGAGATTATTGTGCCCTAGATTCTAAACATAGAATAAAACCCTTTATCACCTTAACTAGGATATCAACTCTGCTCTTTGAATTATTTTTTCCCCCTAAAGTTGAATTGTTAAACACTTGACGAAAAAAAAGGGGGCACATATAGTGAACCAATAAGGTTTAGTTCTTTTAATTATGTGTGAGGATCATGTGTAAGTTTATATATATATATAAAGAACTTATCCATATGATCATTAAAAAAAAGGGAAAAAAATCAATATTTAATGTAAAATCTAAATTGGCCGACCAAATTTTGCAAGGAGTGCCAAAAAATTTCCAACCTTAATGGAAAATCATAGAAATTTATCTAATTGGTTTATATATTAGACAACATTGTGCTTACCTTTGTAGGCTTATTGTCCAAATTAATTATAGTAGTATTGCTTGCCAAAGAATTTTGTTGTCCTTGTTGCCAACCATATCATATATATATATAGATATAGATATGTTAGTGAATATTTTAGTATATTTATATGATAAAATAATGGAAAGATGGGTCCCCAAGAAATGGTAATTAATTAATTCTGTAATTATAATTAAGCATATATTTAATTATTTTTATACAAAAAAATTAATTCAAAATCAAGTATTATTGTATAATGGATATGGGTATGTTTGTTAAAGATGATCTTGTAATGATATGTCTTGTCCCCTTTCTTTTTGTACGTGAAGATGACTTTGTTAAAGGTTTTCTACACTCAACAAAAAAAAAAAGTAATAAAATGGGTTTCGTGTAGTGTGAAGCTTAGAATGTCTTTATATTATTAATTTCATTAAAATAATGATTATCATAATTAATTACTATCATTACATGTCTACAATGGTATTATGGTTATCATGATTAGTCAGTATATATATTAACTCATGACATGCTTCAAATATTGCTAATGTAATCCTAAGTTGGATTTCATTTCATTTTCTACTTACCAAAATTTATTAAAAGCATAAATTCCATTTTAAGCTCCACTTAACCGACAAAAATATTGTGTTACATCCATCAATAATTATAGCCAATTAAGTAATTAAAAGAATTGAGCATTATGCTTAATTAACTAGGTTTATTAATTGCAAGGTTTAATATATTATTTGATACCTTTATTTATAAGTAGAAATTTGAAAAATCATCGATAATCGTTAGATTAATTAGTTGGAAGTTATTTTCGTTTAAATTACATTTTGAATTGAAATTTTTTAATGTATATAATTATATTAAATTAGTTATTAGTAAGTCTTTATCATCTTTTTTATTATGTCTGGATTAAATCGGATTAGTTAGAGTAGTGTATTTTAAATATCAGTAATTCAGATAAAAAAAATTTAAATGATCATATTTATACTATAAAGTAAAATATGTAAAGAAAAATGAGAAATTCATTTATTATTCCGTGGAGTTTGAAGTGAGATAATACCTATATATATATATATATATAATATATATATATACACACACCTGCAACACACAATATGGATGTATATGTATAAATACATATGATGCATGCAGGTAAATTCGAGAAAAAGTGAGAGTTTGAGAGAGAATAATGATGCCAAATATAATCAAACCTCGGATAGGACATAAAGGCGCGTTGCCCATTTTATTCCTTTTGAAAATTTTTTTGGATGATTAGTTTGGATTTTTACCATTCTTTTTTAGAAACCTAAAGCAAGAAACAAAAAATTAAATTAAAAGAAGACTAAACACCACTAACCCTAACCCTAACCCTAATGCCCTAATTCTAACTCTTGGTTTTTCTTGTCTTTTTTTTTTTAAAAAAATTCAAATTAGGCATTTAATTTAGGCCCCTTTGGTGGTCTCTTAAGTGTACAATAAAATAATTAATACATCGTATAATTAATCAATTAATATGAAAAAATTAGCTCAAAATAATGAAAAATTTTATATTTAAATTCTCAGTGTATTAAATTTTTTAAATTGGTGTTAATCACGAGACACACACAAAAATTAGCATTGTATCCATATAAAATAGAAAATTTTCGTATTTATATACGAAAAATTAATTTATTTCATTATTTAATTAATTTTAATTAGAAATAAAATTTGTTTTTGTGGAGTCTTGAATTAGTCAAAGAGAAGCCTCCTTCATTTCTTGCAAGGATGACTTTATTGTTCAAAATGGGTCCATTAACTTTCTTTGGGCAAAATATTGGTGGGAAAGTTGGGTTACCAGCTCCCTTTTCTGACCAATAAACTGTGTCACATTGACTCTCAATGCTCATATATATGTATATATATATAGGGTGATGGGGATTGGGATTGAGATTTTTATAGAAAGAGTATCTAAAGAATTGAATTAATTCCATGGTGAGCATGAATGGCACATGCAAGGCAGTCCTCAAGTCAAGAAAATGAGAGACATGAGATGTTTTGAATATATATAAAAATGAAGTTTCTCACTATGTTTTATGTGTTTTGTCAAAAATGACATGCCCCCCCTATTTATATCAATTGCTCCCTAAATGTATAAAAAGAAAGTTTTAAAAATTTTGAAAAATAAAGGATAAATATTCTTCACTTTAGAAAATCTAGCTAGCTTCAAGCCACTTCTATTAGTTATCTAGAAATTTTATTTAAAAAAAACTGGAATTGAACCGACTACATAATTCAAAAATATATACATAAATTGAGCAAAAAAATTAAATTTTAATAGATTTAATAAATATACGAGTACATATATAGTTTTTTACTCAGGCAATGTAAAAAAAAGGGACAGTATCTTTTCAAAAATAATACTAATAATAAATAAATAAGACTTGCCATAGAATTATAAATATATATCTATTATTCTCTTGATATTATGTACGTAGAGATGGGCCAAAGAATTATTCCACAGACAGAAGAAAGATAAGTGACACAAGAAGTCCAAGAATACAACAATATTATAAAATCTATTAATTAATTACTCATTTAATGGTTAGCAATTTTTTAATCATATAGATACAAAAATTCTCTAGCGTTTCCAAATTTAAAACCTAAAAGAATCTTACCTAACATCTTCTTAATTTTAGTCAATAATTTTTTTTAAAAGAAATTAATAAAAATTCATTCATAATAGTTTTTATTATTTAGAAAGTAATTACGTTTATTCTCAAAAAAAAAAAAAGTAATTAAGTTGGTGCTGGTTGATCTACTTGTATAACATCATCGAAATTTAAGTTTAAATTCCCGCCTCCAGTGTATAATGATAAAAAAAAATAGTCAACTTGTAGACTCTTAGCCAAAACCATTTAGGCACAATTTACTTTCATTAAAAATTAGCTAATTATCTTGTAATATACATATTTTCAAAAGAGTTATTCAACAAATTTTTTTTTTCTTTTGAAAAAATTGTTACTTTTGCAGTTTTGTTGTAGAATTCATAACATAACAAGCTCAAAATAATAGTAATTAATTAATTAATTAATTCATGATTTTTTTAGTTTGAATTAAGTAAAAATAGATGGTAGGCAATAAGAGAAAACTCAAAAGATATATAAGACAGATTTGTTTTTTACAATGGAGGCAGCCCACGTGAGAGAAAATTATTTGTTCTCACTCTAAAATATAAATTTCCATACTAATTCCAAATTATTAGTCAGCATAGTCAAGTTTTGTTACAAATTTCAAAGGGAGTCTTTAACCTACATGATGTTGATATGTTGAATGTTTAACTAGTAAAGTTGAAAATTAAGAATTTTTTCTAAATTTTTATATATTTAAAATTTTATATTTTATAAAAATAATTATATAATTTGAGATCGATGAAGTTTATTATTATTATTTTAAAAAAAAAAGCCAATGAAATGAAGAAGGATTTTGAAAAATGCTACGATAGTTTCATGATTATTTATATTGAATAAAATGTTTGATTTTGATTTGGAAAGAATAAAAACAAATAATTCATGCAAGTTTGAAAATTAATGGAGAACACCACATGGATATATAGTTAGTTCCACATGCAAATGTACTTTCAAGAATGTGAGGAAAATAATTTTCTATTTCTTTTCTTTCAAGTAATCAAAACAAAAACAAAACCCATCATAAATTTATGAAATTTTTCTAACTATGTTTTTTCTTTTTTTTTTTTTAATTGATTTTGAAAGTGATTAATTTGTTAAAAAAGTGACCAATGAGAGGGAAGGGAGGACCTTTTGCATACTTTAAGGTAAGCAAAATAAATTATACACTTCGTTTATTACTTATATTACAAATAATAACTACAAGTGGATAAAGAACATATTCCTTAAAGAACATATTCCTAAAATAAAACATACTACTTTTATATATTGCAATAAATGAATAATAGAAAATATATTTTTATTTTAAAAATTATACATTACAATAAACAAAAGATAAGAAATAAATTTGTATCCTACAAAATTCACTCTTTTATTCTAAATGAACATAGACATTGCAATGAACAAATAAATACTATAACATGTAGTTGTATAAATACTTTTATATTTAAATGTTAGATAATTAAAACATTCATTAATAATTTAATATTGATAAATATATATTAGTATGAACCATCGATATTTAGAATCTACTTAATTCTAATTAATTCGGTTTGATATGAATTTGACCATAAAAAAAGTAAAAAATTTTTTAATAACTAATTTACAACTGAAACTCAATACATTATTTAAACGATAACAATTCACTATCAATTGATCTCAACGATTATTCTTAGTAATGATCATTTTTCTTTAAAATCAAGATGAAATGTAGAGTATATCCATCAATATTGTAAGCAGCTCGCTGTTAATTAAAAAATAAACGTATCCAATAAAAATATTCACATTAGAATAGTCAAGAATTTCTCAAAAGATAACTCTTGCTGTGCCTGTGGTGATCAGCTACGGCCCTATAATGATGAGAATGGCTGTGGTCTTTTGTTTGCCCGCTTTTGCCGCTGAGTTGTGATTCTTTTGGGATAGCTCTAAAAGCTCATGTATAGAAACATGTAGACTCAGTACAAAATACTGACTCTAATACCGAATACCATAGAAAATTGGCTATTGGCCAGTAGGCTTTTGGCTTTATGTGCTTTTGTCTATAGAGCTAGTGAAGAAAAAAAATCAAAGAAAAAAATAAAAAAGCAAGCAAAAAACAGTAGAGCAACTAGTCCTTATAAAGACCCACCTAAACCACTCAAAAACCCCCCCTCATATTCTCTTCATTTTTTGTTTTTGGGTGTTATTTTCTTGAAAATATCGCTGGTTTAGTCCATTGGTCAAGTGTAGTACAGTGCTAGTGCTTTTGTATATGGATAACCAAAGAACTTCTCTTCTTAATTGGGCTTACTACTGCCAAGGAAAGGTAAGATGCATACATTTCTTGAACTTTGATGTTTGATTCTTGTTTAGGTTTTTAACATTCAGGGAGAGTAATTTCTTTTTTTGTTTTGGTGGGTATTTAATTATGTGTGTTTTTATGAATAATGCAGAGCATGGAAGAACTAAGGCATTCACTTCTGTGCAAAAGTTTGGAGCTTGAGCAAACAATATTACAGGCACAAGATGAGTTGAAAAAGAGAGATGATCAGTTAATTTATCTTAAAGATCAAATTGCCAAAATGATGAGAGAAAGAGATGAAGCAATTGAAAAATGCCAAAGACTACTGCTTGAAAGGCTTTTGATTCAACAGCAGCAGCAGCAAAATGCTCCTTTGTCAGGAATTTCAAGCATTGAAGATGATCCCAGAAGAGCAATTGATTCAAATAATGGATTTTCCTCATCAGATTGTGAAGAAAGCATTGTTTCATCACCAGTTCTTGACCCAATTCCACAATTACCACCACCACAACCACCATCAACAGCCACACCATCATCAGTAGCTCCTCAAGCAACAACAAGAACAATAGATATGGTACCTCATAAGCCTTTACCTGAAAAGGGTAAGCTCTTACAAGCAGTAATGAAAGCAGGTCCTCTTTTACAAACTCTACTTCTTGCTGGACCACTTCCTCAATGGAGACATCCACCACCACCACTTGAGTCTTTTGAAATCCCACCAGTTACCATCCCTTCACCACCACCACCACCACAACTCCTCCACCAGGACTCTTTAATAAACGTTAACGGTTGCAATAGGAAAAGGGCACTAGTATATGACGGCTCTGATTCACCTACAGAGACCAAACATCAAAGGATACTTCTCCACTGACAAAAAGTGATGATTTTTGCACGGTTCTATAATATATATATATATATATATATCCTTTCAATTCCTCTAAAGATTAGTGAGAAAATGAAATTTGGAATGTTGGGTTATGGGACTGATCTAGCATTTTGTACAGAAAGTTTGTTTTTTTAGAGAAGAAACTGTTCCGAGTTGACTGAAGGGGATGAGAGAGAAGAGTAGTAGCAGAAGAAGATGGGCTAGTTCTCGGCTTTTTTTGTGCCGGTGTCTTCTCTCAGCAATTTTTTTCTTCACATTATAGTTTTGCTTTTTTTTTTTCTTGATGATGTGAAAGGGGGGAAGGAATGGTCCGTTTTCTCCAAAGATTTATTTGTTTTGTGCTTTGGGCATGTAAAATGTAACTTTAGGTGCTAAGAAGTTTTACTAATTAGTGAGTAGTAAGTTAAGTGTGTGTAATCTTGAAAGAAAGTGAAAGATTGAAAACAAAATCAAGAAAACAAAATGATGGTGTGAAGTTGTTAGGATTGGAAGATGGGGTAAGGCCAACAACCAATAGGCCACACAGACCTGCTTGTCTGCTTGAGTGGGTTCCCACATATCAGAATCAGGATCTGCTACTGGTGTGATGTATGATTATATATATTTCTTCCTTTTTCTCCTGAGGTGATCAATATGATTGATTCTATATATATATATATATTTATAAAGTTCTAATCTTGTTGATGTTTCTTCTTTGTTTTCATTTCTCAAAGTCATTTTCTCTCTTTTCTCTTTTAATGATCTCATGTTTTCATTTCTCTTTTCTTTATAATGTTTATTGTATTAGCCCCACTACTCTTTACTTGTGGGTAATGTTTTTGTGTGTGTTTTTAACATAATTTTTTTAATCACTGGCATTTAAAATCAATTAAAATATAAATAATTCGATCTGATTCGATAAAAATATAAGAATGATAAATATTTTTTAATAATTAATTAATATAATTATAAATATCATTTAACTAAAATTAATTTCGCTGATTTGAAGGATTGTTGATTTTTTTGGCAAGTGCGCTTTCACATGCAACATATTATTTACATAACTGAGAGGACACATTTGGTCTTCCGGTGAATAATGATTAATAGTTAATTTTACTTGTGAAGTCTAAACAAATGAAAGCCTACCTACATCACTAGGAGAATATACTGTTTTCTCCAGTGTTTTACGCATGTTCTCTCCCTATTACCATTCCATTTGCTGGTGCCATTTTTAACACGTTGTGCCAACCCATTTGCGCAAAAGTAAACTGCTTACCATCAAAGTTGTTTATGGTTCTCTATTAGGACAACTAAGTTCACTTATTGTTCATGATGAATTAGGGTAAACCCTGAAGCAATTTATGACTTCACCTAAATTCTTAATTAGAATTCCAGGAGTTTAACTAATAGGTTACTAGCATATGTTAGCTTCATTGAATCAGCTTTAGTGGCATGTCTTTAGCTCTTTGATCACTGTGGTTTATTTTTTTTGTTTATTTTTAAAAAAAAAATATTAGTATTTAAAATTTATTAAACTCTAATTAATTAAATTCAACTTTAATATAACAAAAAAAATTTAAATAACTAATTTAATATGACTATATATATAACGGCTTAAATTTCAAATGTGTTTGAACAACAATTTCTAGTAACTGATTTCAATTATTATTACTATTTTTTCTTTCCTCACTCAGAGGCAATAAGACATCACTCATCTTTTTTTTTTTAGTTGAGAAAGTAGAAGGCAAAAATCGAATTCTTAATATTGATGTCTTAAAAGAAAATATACCATTAATCTACTCAACTTTCGGTTTCATTCACTGAACTTATAACTTAATTTAGATGATATAATTGAAATGAAGCCACAGAGCATAACAGAAAAGTGAAAGAGACTAGCATGTTCAAAATTTACACCAAAGAACAACAAAATTGGACAAGTAGCAATCGGGATATAATGAATCTATGAACCCTATGACCAAGGTTAGGAATGTTAGTTAGGCTACGAAAAAAATCGAAAGAGAAGGAAGGAGGGTTGGCTTTTGGGGGGTTTGTCTGGTCCACACGGCAGAAGCTTAGAAATTAGAAAATTTGACTATGAATGAAAAAGACCTGATCATGAACTCTGAAGATTAGACACAACAAAACTCCTCTTCTATCGCAAACTTCTCTTCACAAGGGCAATGTCACAATCATAACAACTCAAATCAGATCAGATCCATCTCATTCATTTTAGTTTAAAGCCCAATGAATAGCTTTCCACTTAATGAATAGGCCTCTGGCTGTTAAACAATTAAGTTTGAGCTGGTCATTAGCCACTCAAAATTTAATAAAACAATTATTAATTTAGGTTTATATATAGAAATTCGTGTAATACATTAGTCAAAATTAAATTACATAAATCTCAGCTTGCAAATAAGTTTTAATAAAAACTTGTGAGTTAGCTCATAATTTTAATACATTAATAGTTTGATATTAAATATATATAAAATATAAAATTTTACTTATAAAAATAAATATAAAATGTTTTAAAAATATACTCATTGAATAAAATTATAATTTTATCAAATATATTAATAAATAATTTTAGTTTATAATTAATATTTTTTAATTTTATAAAACTCATTTATATTCGTAAGTAGCTCGTAAATAACAAATTCAGTTCAAAATAAAGTTTATTAATTCAAGTTAGTTGCACTCCCTATTGATAATAAAAACAAAATGGGAATGGATATGAAAAAATAGAATACGCAAAAATGATGCCCACTTGAGGGAAAAATACAAGCATCAGAAGTGTACCCAGTACAAAAAAAATACATATATATACATATATTCAATGAATAATCTCTGTTTTTAAACATTCATTATTTGTCTTATGCGGATTTATGTGTTCATTATCGAAGAAAAAATCTCTTGGAGATGAAGTCATCAGCACTATCCATGACTAGGGATTTAAATAAAATAAAATATAAACATTTTATTGCTACTGACCTCCATTGACCTCCTAATTGTTATCCGCATCAAGAAAGACACATAGAAGGCTAGTTCCATGATCCTCATCTAAATTCTACTGTGCCAATTAGAAATGCAGTGATGTGATTGACATTTTCACATATAAAAATTGTAAAGATCTCGAATTTAAATTTTTATGGTCATCCACTTGTCTATTTATGCAGTCTGCAGCCTGTTGAATCTCCTTGAATTAAAGGGAAAAAAAAATAAAATGCATATGCAAAGAATCGAGTGGTAAAAGAGCTTCAATTGCCATGTTGCGTTAGTCATCGCTAGAATGTACTGAAAGCAATACAGGTGAACATATGACTTTGAAGCCCCTTTACTTCAGAATGTAGAAAAACTTTACATGACAGATCCAATTCAAATCAGGATGAAAATTTTCATTTTAGACTCTTCCCTGACCATGCAAATGTGCGCACATCCAATAGATGAAACTATTGCAGTTGCGCTTTCAGTGTTAGGCCTAAAGACAACGGTGTTCGATGGGATATCTACTCACAGGTATCCACAATGCTGCTGATCTTTACAAGGAAAATTCTTTCAGAATCAACTGGACTGTATGACTAAATCTTCAGCTACAGATCATCATCACTGTTGGCTTGAGCGACATTATGTTGATTTTGTTTCTGAGCAGTATACATATCAGCAACCTGGAATATATTGGAGAAGATGTTAGCTGTGTACGTGGATAAGGGGAACAGGAGAAAGAAATATTTAGCAATTAGGACTGCTTATTGCCTTCCAACATCAAAAACAACAAAAAGTAGAGGAAACATATAACAATGGATTCGAAATTGCAGACGACATAACTGGATTTTGAAAATTATATACAATAATTCTGTTTGCGAGTTTTACTTCAGAACATATAGTAAACAGTATCGTATATTACCTGCTCTGATGTTGTGGCATCTTCTGGAGACTTGTCTTCCCGGACACGCATTAGACGTGGAAATCGTAGAGAAATTCCCTGCAGCAAGAAACAAGCAGCAGCATAAAGTTAATCATTTGGTTTAGCAATGCTCAAGTATGCATGGAGCCCATCGTTATGTCAATAAAACATCAAGTGTCAAAGAAGATAAACTCAACCTTGTCAGAATTCACTATACCAACTGCAGCACGGTGAACAGGACTAATAGTTAAATCTGCAGCTTTCACCTCCCACACCTGCATTTAGTAAATACATAATATAATAAGAATGATAGCGATAATATAATTAAAAATAAACAAGAGAAGGAAACCCAATAAACTTGGCAATTGGCAAAAAAACAAATTCTTGAAATTAGGAAACTAAGAATAGAAGAGCCAACTATTTGCCCATGATGAGAATTTCAGACTCATATTTGTGTTGTTTTCAAAGATTTTAAGCATATATTCAAGAATGAGTTAGGGATGTGAAAACAAAGAAAGGAGGTTTATAAACTAAATACTAAGCTGAGACAAAATATGTGAAAAAGCACTAGAACCAAAGTTTACATAAAAGAAATTGGAAGTAAACAATAAAGTGGAGTGGATTAAGGATGAAAAGAATTACCTCACTGGGCTCAAACCAGACATCTGGTTTGATTTTTTCTTCATACCTATAGTATGACTGAAACCAACTAGAAAGTTAAGAGTCCTTGAAGTAAACATAATTCCAAAGCTACAATGGAAAAACATAAGAAACAGACCCTTGGTTGAGGAACCACTTTAGAACGAAGACTATCAGAACGTTCTTCAAGCACTTGCTCCGAAAAACCAGTGCCTATACATTATAGCAAGAATTTAAACCAAAAAAAAAAAGGACATCAAAAAAGCATAAAAGAAAATGGCTCCAATATCAAAATAACTCAATACCCAGCAACCAAAATTTTTACTCACCTATTTTACATATGCTCTCGTACTCTTCAGTACTACTGTTATAGCAAGCAAGAAGAAAAGCACCATAGACACCTAAGGGCAAGTACACAGCATCATGAGCAAAACTAGGTTTGGACCTAAAAGTAGAATGCTTGCTCCCACTTCCGAAATGCAACCCGAAATATCAAAATAATTAACATGAAACTTGCTGCAGCACTTTGCGTGCTTGATTCAATTAAAAATGTACTCACCAGTACGTTTTCCACGACCATGGAAAGCAGCAATAGGAACAAGATCAAGCGAGTCTCCAATACTGCAGAGAATAGTATCCTTAATAATAGTAATAATTAATTATAAAACAAAGCAATGTGCATAAGGCCCATACTAATTAGACCTTACCTTTCTATGTAATCTTTCTTCAATTTTACCCAGTTATTTGATCGTTTTGAAGGCTCATAAGTAGCATCCTTGTCCAATGTTTTGATGATTAAACCCTCACAACTGCAAACTAAGATGAATCAACGACAAGAATGAAAAAACAAAATAACTTAAAATACATGTCACATGATTATTCACATGAAAGAAGAAATAAATCAAATTGCAAAATTTCATTAAACATTAGATGAATATATTACAACATACAAAGTACCTAAAAATTAGAACAAGACTGGTCAAACAATTAAATTTAAATAGCCTGCTAGAATCATGTAGTTTCTATTACACAGTGAGCATGTTCTCCAATGGAGAACCCTTATATGCCAAATTTGTGCACCCATCAAGAAACCTTCAAAAAGCACAAGAAATAAAACATTTTATGATGTGTTTTGTACGTTCATTTAATAGTGGTTAACTGAATAGAATACAATTAAGAAGGACATATACTCCATAACAGCAGACAGAGAGAAAAACCACACAGAAATTCACTCAGTCTGTGAAATTTAGATGTATTAGAAGGAAGAGTTCTAGACAACATAAAAGATGATGCAAAATTTCCTACCTAATTATCACAGGATTACTCAAGATGTAGATCAACATGCTATAATAGATTATGCATTACAATGCATCTGAGTTATGCCTAGCATCCACAAAAAAAGCCAAAAGCATGAGACAATGACCTTGCATCTACAGCAGCATCTAGGAACTTCTGAATTTCCTCAAGATCATTTGAGATTATTGCTGTTGCAAACTGTAAATATTCAGGGTCTTCCTCAAATGAGTCGTAGAGCCACTGCACAGGAACAACACATAGATCCAAAATATGAATAAGTTAGAATTTTCTGGTAAAGGCAGATCAGTAACATCCAGGCTAAACGCATCTGTAAGGATATGTGCAGTTATTCAAAGACATCAAAATACAGCTAATATGATTGGGCTTCCATTATCACAAGATATCAACAGCATTAACAATTAAATCTAATAAAGGACCACCCTTTTCTCCGTTAAATCACTCCATATAAACATAAATAAATCATAATCTAATGGGTAATGGCAGCATATTCTGGACTCCTGAACACCATTCAAGACTCTTTTTCCGCTCTGCACAAGATCTGTAATGCTCCTATTTTCTAAAGGGTTAAAGTCCAAATCCCTAAGCACATTTATCTGTAGCATTCAGCAGGGCAATATAGCATTGGGAAGTCTACCTTGTGTTATTAACAAATAAAATGCACACGTCTGTATGACTTAATATGTGTTTTCAAAGGCACAAATAGCAAGTTATTTGGTCTATATGATGCAGAGATCAATCCTCAATGATCCAGGCAGAAGCCATTTTTGTTATTATACAATGTACATGATGAAGAAAAATTAGTAAAAAATCAACTATTTGCTATGGCAAATTAGGGACATATTGCTAACTGTATACACATAAAAGTCTTATCATAAATTTTAAAATGTAAATACAAGGGACTTAGTTGACTAAATGCATAAGATTAATCATAACCTTGACCCAGTCCATAGCATTAACAGAAGGAAAAAAAATGAATGAAAACCTAAAACCATATCACAAATTATCAAGCACCCCTCTCCACCATGACCAGCCAGCACCAAAGCCTTCTTCCAAAGGTCTCCAATAGTTTATTGCAGCAAGAATATGGCTAATTGCATTGAGTTTAATATGGCTAGATTTTACACACTAAACATATTGGTAAGAAATAAATAGGATCACTGCTGGTTGGTAATTAAAACTCTTTACTGAGAGACAAAGAAAGATTTCAGAGGCATTTACAGCAAAAAGAAATGAAGTCAAAATCTTGAAGCATATGAGCATGCAAGTAGGCCTTCAAATCCTACTAAGAAATTCAATATTTTTTTAATAAAGAATATTCATAATAGATTCTGAGCAATAAACATTTCTGTCATTTCAGACTCCAACCAGTGTCACTTCATAATAAAACCACCTTGAAAGCAATTACATTCAATAATTTATGATGCTAAAGAGTAGAACACTGCAGAAAATGCTTCAATTAAATGAGTTAATTAAAAAGAACAAACCTTTCTACGAACTTCTAGCTGTTCTTCAATGAGTGGTTTGCCATTAAGATACAACATATCAAAGGCAAATATGCAAACATCAATCTTGATGTCACTCATTACCACATTTTTCCGGGGCCGGGTACTAAGTATCTGCAACAACATATCATGAAAAAAAATATATCACCTCAACTAAGGAGAGCTTGAGTCCCAACTGCACGATTGGTCATTAAAGGTACTTGGAGAAAAGGGCACAACATTGCAAAGCAAAAGGACACAAATACAGAAAAAAATATAGAGGGGGTTTTGTAGCTAGCATAGGATACAAGCTACCATATGACACAAATCAAAAGTCTTACCTTCAAACAAGCTACAGTCATGCTTGAAGATGAAAACAAATGCAAGCTATTGAAAACCCAGCGGGACAAATAAATAATGGAAATAGCTGTTAACTTAATGCAAGTCAAATTTCCATGTGCCATGATTAAGATAACAAACTTGAGCTCATGCTTTTATGCTAGAACAAACCAAGTGTCTCATGAGAAGATTAATTTGATCTGTGTCCAGGCTCAAGAAAATAAAACTTTGCCCAAAGAAAAAAAAATTAAATAGGCCAAAATTAAGCTTAACTTAGCCTGGTCATTGCATACTGCAAATGCACTGTAAGTTAGTGTATTGGCAGTCCCAGCAACCAGCACTGTATACTGTAAATATAAGCATGTTAAACTGTATAATTAGTGCAACCATTTTTAACTTATTTTTCATTGACTTGATTCGTAAATCAAAAATGTAAAGATAATTATCATTTTTGTTGTAAATTTAGAATGTATTTAATCCACAATTATCACTGTTCATGTTGAGATCATATTCGAAACCTTTTTTTTTTTTTTCCTCCATGACCATCTTTCTAACTTCTTTCTTCATTAAAAGTTTTTTTAAACAACTATTCTTATCCTTGATAGCTGATTTTATAAGTCCATCAAATTATGTCATGTTAAATGTCCATCCACATTAAGTAAACTGGTTGGTTAAATTTGCATAATTGTTGTTTGTCTTGCATCAGGCATACAATTTCAGAAGATTGTCAAAGAACTGGCTAGATGTAATAACTCATCATTTGATGGCAATAAAAAAATATCTATGAACTAAAGATGGCTACATATTTAATCATACATAACAGAATAAACTACCTGAAAGGGCAGAATTCTTTTTTCTGCTCGGTTAAAAGCAACTATTTCACAGTCCAAAACAAAAGATTTCACAGACGACTTCCTTAATCTGCACACAGGAAAAAAAAAATTAGCAATTAACAGATAGAAACAATTATTCGTAACTGAGGAGTAGATTACAAGTACCAACTTAAAATAAACAAGCAGGCAGCAGCTTAAAGATAAACCGGCTCTCACATATTTGAAATGATAATAAGTTAAACACATGCATCAAAACCTCAAGTTACAATATCCAGACTGGAATTTAACATTCTTGATCAGTGTGAATAAAATGTTTTGGAATAGGGCTTAGTTGAAGTTTATTGTATATTTGCAACTAAAATATCTCGAAGACAATTTTCGGGCCAGCATTTTCATGCAAGATTTGATGAGGAATTAACATTCGTTCATGATGAAGATAATGAGAACAGATCTGATTGCAGCTCAATAAGATAATCAATATTCACACCAAAAGGAAAGTAAAAAAGATACAAAACAGTACAAAATTGCAGATATCATTTTGTAGCTATGAGAAGAAAAAGGGAAAGGGAGATATGAAAGGAAGATATAAGAGAAGCCAGTTTGGTAATCTAACAGAGATGATGACTTCTCTTTAATATATTGTACCTTGGGGTATGAAGCTCCAAGATTCAGTGCTTTAACTTTTTATTATTTGGGATGTTACAGTTTAGACTGGCTTTCATCATGTCACAAGTCCATAAATAAATATGTAATGAAGTATACCTTGAAATTGCAGCAACTACATCAGGATATTTTCCAGTATTGCGCTCAGCATTTCGACTGTATATCTCAACTGAATTATCCTCCAGAAAATGTATCTGCTTTGAATAAATGTTTGATCAAAAAGAAAACAATAAAAGCAAAAGAAAAAAGAACCAGAAGCAAAATAAGAAAATGAAAGCACTGCAATTAGTTAATATCACCTGCGCACGTTCACCATCATACTTGTATTCACAGGTGAATTTTATACCCTGGAACTTTTCTACTATATCAATCACACTTTTGGCTGGTTTTGCAAGCATTGGTCCAACTGGGACACCAGGTGTGAAGTCACATGTCTTGGAAAGATTCCATACACCATCGTTAAGAAGAGCAGGGACTATTCTATCATAGACGGGGAGTAAAGAGTATACTTGTTTAACAATCTTTGCAGCCTGATACAAACAAATGGAATAATATGAAACCCATCAAAATGACTGTTATAAAGATTGACAACTTTTCGCAAATTGATCAGATGTTCTTTCTGTTTACTTCCTAGTACTTAATCATGGGAGCTGCTTCAGTCCAACTGCCTTAGCATAAATAAAAAAGAATGCATCTCACATGTTCAAAGACCTGAAGATGCATAGGAACACTACATTTGATCCCTCATCATTCTGCCAGATTTGTAAATAAAACAAGCCATCCAGAAATTCGGAGGAAAAAAAATGCAAAAGAGGTCAATAAGCCCAACTCTAACATGCTAGGTGCATATCAATAGATGATGTTTCATGGCTTTTAATACATAACTATTATTATGCGTGCAATTTGTTTACCAAATTTCTTCAAGAAAATTATCAATTTTCCTAAATCTTTCACAGCTGTTAGCAACATGTGAAGAGATGCCAAAGCTGACAGTTTTAATCCCCTCAGTCATTAAGCAGACATCAACCATTAGCACAAGTAAGATGTTACCAGCAGACTTTCTTAAGCCTTAAAAAATGTCATCCTTATTTCCATCATTTGGTGTTAGCATGTATCTAAGAGGGTCTTTTCCTCAACCTCAAGGGATTACCAACCTATCATAAGTTCTAATTAAAGATAAGCCTGCAGCCACTGAAACTATGCTGAAGTCTACCATGTATGAGTATTTACATACTTTTCTAAATTCACTTTATGAAAATGTCAAAGACTAACATGGAGCTCCATAAGGATAGAATTGATAATCTTTTGCATTTTCCTACCCAATAAAAAGAAACCTTTAATTGAACTTTTTAACAAACTTGGGTTATCTGACCAGGTCTTGAGCAATAAAAAGTGCACAGACTTTCTTAAAAAAATATCTTCAAATGTTAAATCAGATACTCTTAGACAAGGGTTCTACAGAGGTTAAATTGTCAGTCTCTAACACCCCTAACAAAACAAGCCCCCATCCCATTAATAAATATAAATAATTGTTGTGATATTGCAGGGAACAGTCTTCTATGCAGGAAACAACTCACCTCATCTAAAGGAGACTGAACATTTGAAGGCACAGTGCAATGGTTTTCAGAAAACACAAAAGCTTGTCCTAATGCAGTCAAAAGAGTTTGTCCTGCCAAATTGATTCGCAACCTCCCCTGTGGAATGCGTCAATAGAACTAAACTAAGGGAAAGGAGAAGAAAAAAAGGAAAGAAATAGGATCTAAGAATGTTAAAAATTACAACCTGAAGCAGACGAATTAGATATTGAGGCTCGCAGTCAGTGGCTGCAACAAGAAGTGCCTTGATGCGGTTTTTTTTTCTTATCTTGACTGTCCTTCCCAGATTCCTATAAGATTCAATAAAAATAAATTAAGAAACTGTATTAAACTTATATAACGCAACTTCCATATCAATTATATTTTAGCTTATCAATCTCCAACTTACTTTCTGTGTGTGTGTGTGTGTTTGTTCCATAAAAGAATAAATTGCACTGCATTATAATCAATAAGAAAAAACATGTATCCCTAGGTCATATTTCAGGGAATTGAGGGGAGAGAGAAAGAGAGAGGGGAAGAGAAAAGGAAAAAAGAAAAATAGAAGGCTACCGTTTTTATTCTTTTCCTGACTATCAGTAATAATGTAGTATTCAGAGGCTTCATCGGCCATAAATCAAATAAAGATTTATGTAGTAATAATGTAGTATCCATTCACTCAAAAAATAAAAAATAAAAATAATCTTTAGAAAGGGAACACATAGCATTTGTTATTCCATAATTAGGAAGAAGAGAAAGAAAACAAATAACAGAAAAATAAAGAGACCAACTATGTTCTTCTTTATTTTGCACTGCCAGTAGTAATATTCTGATTGCCTATACTAAAACTACTGATATCTGAATACATAACATCCTCATAACCATAACATTAATGTGTATATCAGTCACCTGATTTGGGTAAGCATGATATATGAATACATTGTAATCATTACTTGAAACTTCATACATCACAAAAAGAAACAGTGACTGTCTATTTTCATGTTTCAGATTATTATGTATTCACAAGGTTTCAGATATGTTACATACAGTTGTAAGCAATGATTAAAATTCGAAAAATCACAGACTAGTTCACTCAAAATACACAATATGTATCAAAATATAAAATCTTAGCTGAAGGAATACCCTTGTCTTACCATCTTTGTTTCTAATTGAGAAAATTGTGCTACTGAAACAGTATATTATCCAACTTCCTTGACATCTATTAATAGTTATTTTCTTGAGATGCTTCATTTGATCAACATGCTTTATGAGCACAACCTTAACCACAAATATGAAGAAACACATTTTTAAGCAACTCCAACATAAGAAAAGTTGAGTTATTTTGTGCCAATTCATATGAAAAAATCACCCATACCACAAAAAAAGAATAGGCATGAAATTCATTTTCTCACAGTATCAGTTATCTTCTAGACTGACAATACCTTTGCAATCAGCTGAAAAGTGCTGAATACTTTGGCAACTGTTAGAGGATCAGGCTTGCGCATCATAGTTTGAGATGAGCGGCTTGCTTGCGCAACGCATCCCAAATCTCCAGTTCCCTGCCGGTTAACATTAAATACATATGAGGGGCAAACTAAACAAGTTCATAAATCAAATATGTAACTTAAACTAATATTTGACTAAACCAAACTATAGCCCTACGTAAACCAGGTGCATGCTCAACTCTTACAATGATCATTAGGCAGAATTAATAAGTGATACATATAAACTGAATTGTGGAACCTAAGCTGATTGTAATGGGGAATCGAACAAACTATAATCAATAAAGATAAAAATAATAGAAGAACATAATTGAAATAGAAATGAACCATGAACACCCCAAAAAAATCCCAAAATTCAACAAGGCAATATCTCACCTCATATTCCTTCTTAACTTGCTTCTCAGTCCTCCCAAAGGCCTCAGCAAGTGCCTTAATAATCATAGCTTCACCAATACCCAACTCAACACCCTCATGAGCAGGTGCAACTCTATTGGCTAAAAGATAAACTAAAGGCAACAAATCATCAGGAGTAGTAGACATCACAGTCCTCAACATATTACAAGCCACATTAGTAATATTACCCCGACCCGTCTCTTTCTCGGCTTCAAGGTACTCAAAAGCAGAACAAACGAATATAAAAGGAACTTTATCGCCTTTCTCCCAACAAACCACTTCATTAGGGTCAAAATCTTTGGGATTTTTCATCAAAGACTTAATCTTTCCCTTCAGCTCCGAAATTGCCAAACGCTGTTTCTTCGAGTTCTCAATTCTTAGTGAATTGGGGTTTTGCGAGATAGAATTTTGAGGTTTAGGATCAGATTCAAGAACTGGGTTCTGGTTCTGCTGTGTTACAGATTCTAAAGAAGAATTGTTTAGGGTTTTGGGGGCAATTTGGGAATCTGGGGACTTGCGTTTTTTAGGAGATTGAGACTGTGATGGAGTTTTTTTGGATTTTGCCATGAGAACATCGAAGGCGGAGCGAGGCTTGGACATTGTAGAGTGCGAATTGGATTTCACGATGAACTGAGAAGTGATTGGCTTGTTGATATTAGGGTAAAATGAAAAGCGAGAACTGAGACGCCGAAAAGGGAAGATGATGCAGCGTAGCAATGAGGAAGAGCAGCATGGACGAAGAGTGAGCATGTAATAGAAAGCAACAGTGGAAGATTGCTGTGGAAGGAGCTGTGATTGCTGCTAGTCACTGTTCTCGCTGTTTACTGCTTCCAAGCAGAATTGGGTCAAGAATTTGGCGGGAGATTGGCGCGGAATTTCCGGTTTTCTTTTTTTGTTTAATCCATTAACTATAAACTTATTTCGAGATTAATTAAAAAATATATTGAATCGGCTCAATTTTGAGATAGAGGTAATTGAATCCACTCGACTTAATTTAATTATTTTTTATTTATAATATATATTAGAGTTTAAATTTAAAAAATTACAATATAAATTTAAAAATTAATGATTTAATTATTTTTTAATTTATTACTGTATATATCATGACTATTTAATTAGAAAAATTATAACTTAAACTTAAAAGTATATATCAAAATTCAAACTTGAAAAATTTGAACTCAAATCAAAAAATTAATATCTCAACTTAACTTAATTATCTTCTAATTTAATGTGACTGTATAAATTATGACTTAAATTTAAAAAATTATTTAAACAAAAAGAATTTTCTACTGCATAATATCTGCGGTATTGATTGACATAAACTTTATTTTATTATATTAAAAATATCTTTAATAAATAATTTCAAAAAAATACGTGAAAACATTATTTTTAGTTTTAACTAATTTACTATTAAAAATGTGTACATATACATATAAATACTATTATCATAGAAAGAAGGCAATATACCCCACGACTTTGGTTGTAGTGGTGAGGGCATTAAGGGCCTCGTGGATATGGCCAGTTCGAAACCTCATTCCACCTCCCTCTTATCATATAATCTAACATCTAATAACTTTGTCAAAAAAAAAAAAAAGTGTTATGGAAATAAAAAGACCATTTTAATTTTGTTTAGTAATTTTTTACATTATCAATTTTTTTAAGAGAAAAATTATACTATAAAAAATTTAAATTTAAATGGTAATTTAATATGATTAAATATGAAATGAAACAAAAGTATCTTGTATATACAAGTAGTTTTTGGATAACCAATATGCAACTTCATTAGTTGCTTGAGAAAGTTATAGAAGATGAACATTAGGAAGATTGTTGATGATGTTTCTTAATTCCTCAATGATAGTTTCCACTTCCCCATGTGGGATGTCTGAGTTTGGTGAGTTACATGAGTTAAATTAATTGAGAATTATGTTCAGCAATCGGAGTGGCTGAACAAGCATGGTTAGAGAGGCTGAAAGAAGCATCATGGTTGATTTTCTTATGTCTATAAGGAAGAGTAGTTCAGTGCGAAATTCTGAGAACATCAAACTCATGTTTGAATTGAAATTAAGACAGATTCATATTCGAAAAATTTTGATAATAAATTCTTTCAAAATTGACTATTTGTCCTTTTGGAGGGCTTGTGGTTGTGGAGAGGATTGAGCTTAGTCTTCCTTAAGTTGAGACCACCACCTATTAATTTTAGAGTTGTAACTTCAAGAGCTTCTTGTTTATTTGCAAAAACAACTGCATTCCTAGCTTTCCACACGTACCAGCATTTGCATATGCATGCAACAATATTAATGTTATCCTTATCACTGTTAGAATCCAAAATAGAGGTCAACCACATGTCAAATGATTGGAAATCCACATATCAAATGATAGTAACATTCTTTGGAAAAAAAAAAGGCAGTGACATTTTGTGTCAAAAACTTCACATAAAAATGAAGATATATGTTTTTAGGCAGAATGTTGTAGAATTGTTTCAATTGGGCCTATATTAGGGATTAGAATATGGCTCAATTTAGCGTCGCCCAAAGATTATAATACAGTAATAATTTTACACTTTACACTTTTTTTTAACAAAGATTGAGAATTACACTAACTATATATATATATATATATATATATATATATATATAATATTATATCATTTCATATCATTTCATATCATTTCATGCTTGCTATTACTACTACTACTACTAGGCAAGTAAGGGTTATTACAATTTACACTTACTTTAATCTAAATATGGTGTTGTTATTTTTTTGTGTTTTATAGGACACAATTTTTTTTTCAGTACTACATTTTTTTTCTTTTTTTTCTTCTCTTATTTGCTTTCTTTATCTTTTATCTATCTCTTAGTTTTCTTCTTCTTTCTACTCTCTGTGTCTTTGCTTATTTCTAAAATTAACTTCAATAACAATAAAATAATCAAGATTTTTTGCATGCAAAACCCACTAAAACTTTCTAATTAAATTTTCTTCTTACATTTTATAAATCTTAATTTTTCTATGTTTTTTATTTTATTTTATTTTTGCATATTAAAAACTACTATTTTCCAAAATTGTATATTAAAAACTATTGAAAGAAGCATCATGGTTGATTTTCCAATGTCTATAAGGAAGAGTAGTCCAGTGTGAATTTCTGAGAACATGAAACTCATGTTTGAATTGAAATTAAGATACTGATGTAAGTTTTTTTCTTCTAAATAAGATAGATTTATATCCGAAAAATGTTGATAATAAATTCTTTCAAAATTGACTATTTGTCCTTTTGGAGGGCTTGTGGTTATAGAGAGGAATGAGCTTGGGCTTCTTTAAGTTGAGACCACCACCTGTTAATTTTTAGAGTTGTAACTTCAGGAGCTTCTTGTTTATCTGCAAAAACAGTTGCATTCCTAGCTTTCCATACATACCAGCATCTACATATGCATGCAATAAGATTAATGTTATCCTTATCACTATTAGAATCCATAATAGAGCTCAACCACATATCAAATGATTAGAAATCCATATATCAAATGATAGTAACATTCTTTGGTTAAAAAAAAAAAAGGTAGCAACATTCTGTGTCAAAAACTTTACATAAAAATGAAGATATATGTTTTTACATAAAATGTTGTAGAATTGTTTTGATTGGGCCTATATTAGGGACTAGAATATGGCTTAATTTAGTGTCGCCTAAAGATTATAATACAGTAATATTTTGAAAAAAAAAAGTAAAATTACACTTTACACTTTTTTTTAACAAAAATTGAGAATTATACTATATATATATATATATATATATATCATATCATTTCATTTCATGCTTGCTATCTAATATCTATCTATCTATTACATTTACTACTACTACTACTACTACTACTACTATTATTATTATTTATATAGAGAGTGTTGTCATTTTTATCTAATTCGTACATCAATATGTAAGAGTCTCAATTTTGGTACCACTAAAAATTGAACCCATGTCATGGGGCCTTCATCTTGCCATTTGGACTAGGCAAGTGAAGGTTATTACACTTTACACTCACTTTAATCTAAATATGGTGTTGTTATTTTTTGTGTTTTATATGAAACAATTTTTTTTTCAGTTCTACATTTTTTTCTTTTTGTTCTTCTCTTATTTGCTTTCTTTATCTTTTATCTATCTCTTAGTTTTCTTCTTCTTTCTACTCTCTATGTCTTTTCTTAAATCTAAAATTAACTTCAGTAACAATAAAATAATCAAGATTTTTTGCATGCAAAACCCACTAAAACTTTCTAATTAAATTTTTTTCTTACATCTTATAAATTTTAATTTTTCTATGTTTCTTTTCTTTTATTTTATTTTGTATATTAAAAACTACTGTTTTACAATTGAATCGTAATAGATAGTTTTCA
Organism: Mallotus nudiflorus; assembly: GCA_947683625.1. Taxonomy (NCBI): domain Eukaryota; kingdom Viridiplantae; phylum Streptophyta; class Magnoliopsida; order Malpighiales; family Euphorbiaceae; genus Mallotus; species Mallotus nudiflorus. Next base: position 510,149 of record CANTUR010000488.1, read on the forward strand.
TTATTTTTTATTGTTAATACTTAACTTATTTTTAAGTTCTCTTCTTGTTATTTATTAGCATGATCATTAGGATTGTAATAGTCTTCTTATTTTAATCTTAAATTTTTGTTATCCCTTAATTTCTTCATATTATATAGATTTTCCTTGTTGTAGAGGTTACTTCCTATGTGAAAATTTTTTCTTTTTATAGTTATATTTTGTACACTATAAATATATCCCTTTGTAATGTACGTATAGTACATACAATCAATAATATATATTATTCGTTCATAATATAGTGTTAGAGTTATGCCTAAGTTGTTTTGTCTTTATGTTGAAAAGCAATATCTTTACTTCATTTGTTTCTGATTTTTTTTGTTATTGTCAAACTAGTATTTGGATCTATTTCTGAAAAGACTATCATATAGAAATTGGTGTTTACAAACCAAGTACCACTAATTTTGACTAGATTAAACTATAATCTTTAGGTCCAAAGTATGAAGATTAAAGGTCACAATAAGAATATTAGCACAATCCTTATAGTCATGTTAATATTCTTCTTGTTCTAATTTTATTTCAATTTAATTCTATTTCCATTAGATTGCCTTGAAAAAATTTAAGTGTTATTGTAGACACCCTCAGTTTGACCGGCCAAAATGGAAGCCCAATGATGAAATTAAACAAGCAATAGATGGAAAAAGAACTGCCCAAAACTAATCCAATTTCCACTTTATGGACTTAAAAGCTCAAAGGGCACAACTGAGCCCATTAAGGTCCATAAAGCCTGCTAAAGAGGTGTTGTCTCTCCCATGCCTTTACAGCAAGAAGTCGAAGAAGCGATGCCTCTTCGAAGAGGCACCACCTCTATACCTTTGTCACACACTTAAAAAATAAAACATAGTGAAGATAGCTATAAGTGGTGGACATATTCTCATTATTGTCAACAACCCGGAATGCTAACAAGTGGGCAATATGGGCGCATATTATGGACTTTTAGTAGGGAGTGCGTGAGTGTAATATCCCGTGTTTTTAAAATATTTTTACACTGTACCGGGATATACAGTGTCAATAATTTTTGTATATATATTACGATATTTTTATGAGTTGTTATGTATTTTAAACCTATTTTAATTACTATCTATTATTTTCAGTATTTTACGTAAAATTTTCCCGAGACTTGCATTTTCGGGGAAATTTTCACGTAAACAATGTATTATTAATTATTTTAAATGTATTTACGGACTTGCATGAACTCATACATATTTTTAAATTATTAAATAAAGTCTGTGTGTGTATAATTATTTAATTAGGGTTTATTATTACCCTAATATTTTATTAAGTATTTAATTGTTTTATTGTTATTTAATTAATTTTATTTAGTATAAATTATTAAAATATTAATATTTTTATGTGTGTGGTGTATATTTGATGTGTGTAATTTAATATTATTTTAATATATAGTATAAAGTATATATATATACATATATTTGTCAAAAAATCAAAAAGTTTGGAAAATTACCATTTTGCCCCCGACTTCTTCTTCTTCCTCCCGATTCTCCCTTCTCCATTTCCGGTCGCTACCGTGCCGTTCCTTCACCGTGGGTGTGCCGTCCGGTGTGCCACCGTCTTCCCCGACCAATTTCGCCGCCTGAGGAGGCCGTTTCCGGCGTCTGGAGATCGATTTTGGCCGGAGAAGCCGAAAATCGATCCACCGTCGATCACGCCGATTTAGGCCACCGTTTTTTACACCGCCAGTCTCTTTCTTCTCCTTGAGCTCCGATGAGTGTGATTCTAGCTTTGGTTTGAGCTAAAATGGTCTAGAATTGCTTAGGTTTCGATTTTGTCAATTTCGGCCTATTAGGGTTTTTGATTTTTTTGAGCTTCGAATTCGAATTGATTGATTCATGGAAACTTCCTTCACAAATGTTGTTCCTAGTAGCTTAATCTACATGTATGAATTTTTGTATAATTTTTGGAGATTTTTTGGATTTTTGGGTATTTTTGAATATTTTAATATTATTTTCTAATTTTCGGAAATTAATTATTTAAATTATGAAATTTGAGTTTATGGTTAAATTAGGTGTTGAAATGGATTATAGGAATTTATTTGGAATTTTTATGAATTTCTAAGTATTTATTTGAATTATTAAAGTTTATGGAATTTTGGAAAAATTAGGTTAAATGTGTTTTAAATTGAATTTAATTGGTTAATTGAGTTTAATTATTAATATTATTGATAAATATGTTGAGAAAATTAATTTTGGATAATTGTATGATTTTTGGTGAATTTTTAAAGTAATTTAAGTATATTTATATATATAGGGGTATTTTGGTAATTTTACCCTAAATTGTCTAACAATGTAATTTAATTGGTTTTAATAGTTATTTAAGGTATAAAAATGATTTCTACAAATTATTTATTATTTTTAACTAATTAAAACTATTTTTCATGAATTATTTTCAATTATATATATAATATACGGTTTTTCTAATAAAATGAGTTTTAATCGGTTTTTATAGTGTTTCAAGGTCAATTATGTAATTTTTACCTATGAGATGTATTACTATGTTGTGAGGATATTTTTGTTATATCTGGAATTATTCTGTGTTTGTGGACCCCGATCGGTGGACTGTAGTTTGGAGTCCGACCGTGGGATTTTGATTGTGTTGAGCTTGAATTTCGAAGTGTATTTTCTTTGCAGGGTCGGCTCTACTCTTTTGAGTAGAGAGATGTCCGTTTTACAGGGGAGGTTTTACCGAATTTTCGATAGAATTCTCGTAAAACGTGATATCCAGTCGAACCCTAATTCTGTTTCCGTATTTTAATACTCTAGATTGAATTCTAGGATTTCTGTTAGGGTTTATTCTGATGTCGATTATTTATTACTTGTTTAGTTGCGCCGAGACCGAGGGCTAGTGGACCAGGCCCGTCGGACCTGTCTCGTGGAGCGCATTAGGTGAGTTACTATATTATATATATATATGCTTAGGATGCATGATTTAGAAATGCATGTTTTATGTTGATTAAATATGCATAAATAATTTGATTATTTCTTAAGTTTACATTAAGTATATTTTTGGTTTATTTTTGGTATATAATAAATTATATGCATATTTTGTGAATAAAATACATTTAAAATGTTTTTAAATATATTTCCAACTTAAGTTATAATTTGATTGAATTCATTTGACATATATATACTTGAAATATACCTGGTTTACTTTTGGTATATTTCCGGTATATATATGGTTTATATTGTTATTTCATTTATATTCATGCATCATTTATTTTTGTGAATGAATGTTTTATATTATTTAATGATGAAGGATATCAATAGAACGTGCTACCTAGTGGGCAGCACTAGGACCGAGTACGTACCGGTACGCCTATAGCTTTAGCCTATATTACTAGCTATTTGTGGATATTGATTTGATATGATTATTGATATGTGTGAGATGTGGTTTGGGTGTGATTGCTGGAGCTCGATTGACCAAGTGTCTCGGGGCCAATCACACTGGCAGTCAGACTGCTGGAGCTCGGTTGACTTAGTGTCTCGGGGCCAGTCTACTGTCTAAATGGATTAAGTGGATATATTTGGAATAAGTGAGCCTGTGTGGCTAGAGTGTTATTTAACACTATTTTCTGAGGTTGCGATATTCTAGGGTTCTATGTGATCCTTCATAAATTGGGATTTTTCAGTAAAATATATAAAAATGATTTTTCTGCATCTGTATGAATTTGCCTGTATATATACATATTATATATATATTGTTGACTGTATGCATTATCACTTAGTGTGTATGTATATATATTATAGTAATTCACTCAGTGAGGTCTGACTCCCCTCCGTTGACTATTTTTCAGGAGAGTCAACTTCCTCAGACCTCAGTAGCAGGTCGATACGCCGGATTTCTTCCGCCCTGGCTTTTTTATGTAAATTGTATACTTGAGTCTTATTTATTTTATCTAGACACTGCAGTAGTTGTGAATTAAAGTATTGGATTTCATGTACTTTATTTTAAAGAGATGTACTACATTGAAACTGGATTTGTATTAAAGATTATACATTTATGTGATGAGATGAGTTTTGAATTAATCTAGTTGATATGGATGATATTATGATATTATGATTTTTATTTTCCGCTGCATATTATATTGTTACTGTTATTATGGCATGATTTATTTTATTTTTAGGCTTGCTACGGGTTCCGGATTCGAAAGAATTCTCGTTCCCTAGCGCCGGTCATGGCCCCTGTTTTGGGTCGTGACAAAGTTGGTATCAGAGCGGAGTTCTGTGTCAGGGCTTAGTTATGTGAGTTGTGGCCCTAGTTTTAAAGTTGTGTTTTCGATTGGACTACTGCAGTGTATTAGGTTCGAGTATGTCTTGATAAGTATTCCTTGCTGTAGTTTTCAGCGTTATTCCTCCGTTGTCTGTTTTGTCTGAATCTTTCCGTTTGTCTTTTCAGAATGAGGAGGCGAGCGCATGTCGCTCCACCGGTCGTTGAGGCCGAGGATGATGAGTCTTTTCAGGATGAGGTTTTACCTCCTGAGCAGCCAGTTAGACGTAGAGGTCGTGGCAGAGGTAGACCTCGAGGAGCGGCAGGTCGCCGTAAGCAGAGAGAGTTACAGGACGAGGAGCCTGTTGAGCCTGAGTTTGATGTTCCTATTCCTCCAGTTGTTCAACCTGTTCAGCCTGCCTATCAGCAGGGTATGTCTGACCCTGAGGCAGCTTTGTTCTATGCCCGAGTTGGTAGGATTGCTTTTGATGGTACTTCTGATCCTTTAGATTTTCTACATGCGATTGAGACTAGGACTCGGACTGCTCATACCGAGTACCAGAGGATCATGATTGTTGAGTTGTCTGTTGAGGGACCAGCCTTAGATTGGTTCATTCAGATGATCCAGCCCTACATGATGACGATGACATGGGCTCAGTTTCGAGAGCGATTCATGAGGAGATTTTGTCCAGAGCCTCTTCGTTTGAGCTATCATCTCCGTTTGACTAGTATTTCTCATGGAGATCGATCTGTAGAGGAGTATACCCGAGAGTTTCTTCATCTGGGTAGATATGCTGAGGATCTGATGCAAGATCAGTATTTCGTTATTACTACATATGTTACTGGTTTGGGTTCTGCTTTTGCTGGTATGCCTACAGCAGGTCTTACTTTGGAGTCCGTGATTGAGCTAGCTAAGGAGATCGAGCTGAGGTTAGTTAGGCAGGGAGCGATGCCTGATTATTACCAGTTGGGAGTTCAGTCGAGTGGATTACAGGCTACTCTATATTCGAGTTTTCATGTTGGATCGAGTAGTCAACAGCGAGGTTCGACTCAGCAGAGTCAGAGACAGCAGCAGCGAGTGCATCGGAGCAGTAGACATGGCCGTGGAGGTCAGTGTAGATCGTTCAGATTTGGGTCAGGTGCTTCGAGCAGGAGCAGTGGTCGTAGTTCTGGATCAACGGCCAGTGTTTATCAGACTTGTGGTAGAGTCCATCAAGGACCGTGTTATCTGACACCACTGACATGTTTCAGATGCGGGCAGACAAGACATTTTGCCAGATCGTGTCCTTATTCCGGGTATCAGCAGCAGCAGATTCCGCGATTCCCATAGCAATCGATTGCTAGTGCAGCACCCGTGCCATTTCAGTTACCACCAGCCCAGCATCAGAGTTTCACTCAGTTTGTTCCACAGCAGAGTCATGGTAGAGGTACTAGAGGAGGTGCCAGAGGTATTGGCCAGGCTTCTACCAGTCAGCAGGGAGGTCGAGGTCAGGCCAGAGTTTTCCATCTGACTCAGCAGGATGCTCAGGCATCTAATGCAGTCGTGGCAGGTATTCTTTCTGTTTGTTACCTGGATGCATGGGTTTTGTTTGATCCGGGTGCCACGCATTCGTTTGTTTCTCCTGTTTTTGCTTCTAAATCTTGTTGGCAAGCTTCGAGGATGGCTTTTTCTTTGTCTGTTGCCACTCCTCTGAGCGATTCTTTGGACGCCGATATTGTTCTTTCTGGTTGTCCAGTTCTCGTGGGAGATAGAGAATTACCCGCTGATTTGATTTTGTTGGATGTGATGGAGTTCGATGTTATTCTGGGAATGGATTGGTTATCTCAGCACTTTGCCATGGTAGATTGCAGGAATAAGGAGGTGACTTTTAGAATTCCTGATGAAGTAGATTTTAAGTTTGTTGGTGATAGGAGTTCAGCACCTCAGAATCTTATTTCTGCTATTATGGCTAGGAAGTTGTTGAGGAAAGGTTGTCAGGGGTTTTTGGCATTGGTTAGGGATACGTCAGTGGAGAAGTTGTCACTCACAGATGTTCCTATTGCTTGTGAGTTTCCTGATGTTTTTCCCGAGGAGTTGCCAGGTTTACCACCTCATAGAGAGATTGAGTTCTGTATAGATGTGGTACCAGGTACTACTCCTATATCTATGCCACCTTATCGTATGGCTCCTACAGAGTTGAGAGAGTTGAAGGAGCAGTTGCAAGAGTTATTGGATAAAGGTTTCATCAGACCTAGTGTTTCTCCTTGGGGTGCACCAGTCCTGTTTGTGAAGAAGAAGGATGGTACCCTGAGACTGTGCATTGACTACAGAGAGTTGAATAAGGTGACAGTGAAGAATAAGTATCCTCTCCCGAGGATAGATGATTTGTTTGATCAGTTACAGGGTGCACAGTTCTTTTCTAAGGTTGACTTGAGGTCGGGTTATCATCAGTTGCGGATTAGTGAGGCCGATATTCCTAAGACAGCGTTCCGCACTCGTTATGGTCATTATGAGTTTCTGGTGATGTCTTTTGGTTTGACTAATGCACCAGCAGCTTTTATGGACCTGATGAATAGAGTATTCCGACCGTATGTGGATCAGTTTATGGTAGTCTTCATTGATGATATACTAGTATATTCTAGGAGTATGGAAGAGCATGTATATCACTTGAGGATTGTACTACAGACATTGAGAGATCATCAGCTTTATGCTAAATTCTCGAAGTGTGATTTTTGGATTGAGAGTGTTTCTTTTCTTGGACACGTAGTGTCTAAAGAAGGTATTCAGGTTGATCCATAGAAGGTTGAGGCAGTATCTGAGTGGCCTAGACCTACTTCTGTTACGGAGATTCGGAGTTTTCTGGGTTTAGCCGGGTATTATAGGCGGTTTGTGCAGGATTTTTCCAGGATTGCAGCCCCTATGACTCGCTTGACTCAGAAGAATGTTAGATTCGAGTGGTCAGAAGCTTGTGAGAACAGTTTTCAGTTATTGAAGGAGAAGTTGACCACAGCGCCAGTATTAGCTTTGCCTAATAGTGTGGATAAGTTCACAGTTTATTGTGATGCCTCTAGAATTGGTCTTGGTTGTGTGTTGATGCAGAATGGAAGGGTGATAGCCTATGCTTCGAGGCAGTTGAAGAAGCATGAGCAGAACTATCCTACACATGACCTAGAGATGGCTGCAGTGATCTTTGCTTTGAAGATTTGGAGACATTATTTGTACGGGGTGACTTGTGAGATATTTACTGATCACAAGAGCCTTAAGTATATTTTCCAGCAGAGAGATTTGAATTTGAGGCAGAGAAGATGGTTGGAACTGTTGAAGGATTATGATTGCGAGATTCTTTACCATCCGGGTAAAGCTAATGTGGTAGCAGATGCCTTGAGTAGGAAGTCCTCAGGTAGTCTTGCTCACATCGGTGTTGAGAGGAGACCATTGATCCAGGAGTTGCATTTGTTGGTGGATCAAGGTCTGATGATGAAGATTAGTAGATCAGGTGGACTGTTAGCTCAGTTTAAAGTATGATCTGTACTAAGGGATAGGATTAAAGCAGCTCAGAGCCGAGATCCTATTCTGGAAGAGCTTGCAGAGAATGTCAGAACAGGGAAGTTCACTGATTTCACACTCGATGATGATGGTGTGTTGTGGATCAGTGGTAGATTGTGTGTTCCTGACGTGGATGACTTGAGAGAGGAGATTTTAGAGGAAGCACATTCTACAGCCTACAGCGTTCATCCGGGTATTACTAAGATGTACCACAGTATCAGAGATCTATACTGGTGGGATGGATTGAAGAAGGATGTTGCTGATTATGTTGCTAAGTGCTTGACGTGTCAGCAAGTGAAAGCCGAACATCAGAAGCCTTCTGGGAAGCTTCAGCCTCTTCCTATTCCCGAGTGGAAATGGGAAAGGATAGCTATGGATTTTATGGTCGGTTTACCTCGTTCGAAGGATGGATACGATTCCATCTGGGTGATCGTAGACAGATTGACGAAGTCTGCACATTTCTTGCCTGTGAAAGCCACATATTCAGTTGCTAGATTGGCGAAGTTGTATGTGAAGCATATTGTGTGCCTTCATGGTGTACCTGTGTCCATTGTGTCAGATAGAGGTTCAGTGTTTACTTCTCATTTTTGGCAGAAGTTGCAGGAAGCGATGGGCACTAGGTTGGATTTCAGTACTGCTTTTCATCCTCAGATAGATGGTCAGTCTGAGAGGACGATCCAGACACTGGAAGATATATTGAGGATGTGTGTCTTGGATTTGGGAGGTAGCTGGGATGATCATTTGCCACTCGTTGAGTTTGCATATAATAACAGCTACCATAGCAGTATTGGTATGGCACCATACGAGGCGTTGTACGGAAGGAAGTGTAGATCCCTGTTGTGTTGGGATGAGATTGGTGAGAGAGCTTTGACTGGACTAGAGATGGTTCAGGATGCTGCAGAGAAAGTCGTCGTGATCAAGCGAAGATTAGAGACCGCAATTAGCAGACAGAAGAGTTATGCGGATCCTAGGCGCAGAGATGTGGAGTTTCAGGTTGGAGATTTCGTTTTTCTGAAAGTATCTCCGATGAAGGGTGTGATGAGATTTGGTAGGAAGGGTAAGTTAGCACCGAGATACATTGGACCGTTTGAGATTCTGGAGAGAGTTGGCACTGTTGTATATTGGTTGGATTTGCCTCCGAGTATGTCACAGGTGCATCCAGTATTTCATATCTCGATGTTGAGGAAGTATATCTCAGACCCTTCACACGTATTGCAGCCTGACAGTGTGGAAGTGAATGAAGATTTGACGTTTGTGGAAGAACCTGTGGCGATCGTTGATTTTCAAGTTCGACAGTTGCGATCGAAGCAGATTCCGATGGTCAAGGTTCTATGGCGTAGCGACAGAGTTGAAGAGCATACGTGGGAGACTGAAGCTGAGATGCGAGCTTCTTACCCGTATCTCTTTCCTTCTTGATCTTATCTTTTAGAATTCGGGGACGAATTCTTGTAAGGGGGGGAAACTGTAATATCCCGTGTTTTTAAAATATTTTTACACTGTACCGGGATATACGGTGTCAATAATTTTTGTATATATATTACGATATTTTTATGAGTTGTTATGTATTTTAAACCTATTTTAATTACTGTCTATTATTTTCAGTGTTTTACGTAAAATTTTCCCGAGACTTGCATTTTCGGGGAAATTTTCACGTAAACAATGTATTATTAATTATTTTAAATGTATTTACGGACTTGCATGAACTCATACATATTTTTAAATTATTAAATAAAGCCTGTGCGTGTATAATTATTTAATTAGGGTTTATTATTACCCTAATATTTTATTAAGTATTTAATTGTTTTATTGTTATTTAATTAATTTTATTTAGTATAAATTATTAAAATATTAATATTTTTATGTGTGTGGTGTATATTTGATGTGTGTAATTTAATATTATTTTAATATATAGTATAAAGTATATATATATACATATATTTGTCAAAAAATCAAAAAGTTTGGAAAATTACCATTTTGCCCCTGACTTCTTCTTCTTCCTCCCGATTCTCCCTTCTCCATTTCCGGTCGCTGCCGTGCCGTTCCTTCACTGTGGGTGTGCCGTCCGGTGTGCCACCGTCTTCCCCGACCAATTTCGCCGCCTGAGGAGGCCGTTTCCGGCGTCTGGAGATCGATTTTAGCCGGAGAAGCCGAAAATCGATCCACCGTCGATCACGTCGATTCCGGCCACCGTTTTCGACACCGCCAGTCTCTTTCTTCTCCTTGAGCTCCGGTGAGTGTGATTCTAGCTTTGGTTTGAGCTAAAATGGTCTAGAATTGCTTAGGTTTCGATTTTGTCAATTTCGGCCTATTAGGGTTTTTGATTTTTTTGAGCTTTGAATTGATTGATTCATGGAAACTTCCTTCACAAATGTTGTTCCTAGTAGCTTAATCTACATGTATGAATTTTTGTATAATTTTTGGAGATTTTTTGGATTTTTGGGTATTTTTGAATATTTTAATATTATTTTCTAATTTTCGGAAATTAATTATTTAAATTATGAAATTTGAGTTTATGGTTAAATTAGGTGTTGAAATGAATTATAGGAATTTATTTGGAATTTTTATGAATTTCTAAGTATTTATTTTGAATTATTAAAATTTATGGAATTTTGGAAAAATTAGGTTAAATGTGTTTTAAATTGAATTTAATTGGTTAATTGAGTTTAATTATTAATATTATTGATAAATATGTTGAGAAAATTAATTTTGGATAATTGTATGATTTTTGGTGAATTTTTAAAGTAATTTAAGTATATTTATATATATAGGGGTATTTTGGTAATTTTACCTAAATTGTCTAAAAATGTAATTTAATTGGTTTTAATAGTTATTTAAGGTATAAAAATGATTTCTACAAATTATTTAGTATTTTTAACTAATTAAAACTATTTTTCGTGAATTATTTTCAATTATATATATAATATACGGTTTTTCTAATAAAATGAGTTTTAATCGGTTTTTATAGTGTTTCAAGGTCAATTATGTAATTTTTACCTATGAGATGTATTACTATGTTGTGAGGATATTTTTGTTATATCTGGAATTATTCTGTGTTTGTGGACCCCGGTCGGTGGACTGTAGTTTGAAGTCCGACCGTGGGATTTTGATTGTGTTGAGCTTGAATTTCGAAGTGTATTTTCTTTGCAGGGTCGGCTCTACTCTTTTGAGTAGAGAGATGTCCGTTTTACAGGGGAGGTTCTGCCGAATTTTCGGTAGAATTCTCGTAAAACGTGATATCCAGTCGAACCCTAATTCTGTTTCCGTATTTTAATACTCTAGATTGAATTCTAGGATTTCTGTTAGGGTTTATTCTGATGTCGATTATTTATTGCTTGTTTAGTTGCGCCGAGACCGAGGGCTAGTGGACCAGGCCCGTCGGACCTGTCTCGTGGAGCGCATTAGGTGAGTTACTATATTATATATATATATGCTTAGGATGCATGATTTAGAAATGCATGTTTTATGTTGATTAAATATGCATAAATAATTTGATTATTTCTTAAGTTTACATTAAGTATATTTTTGGTTTATTCTTGGTATATAATAAATTATATGCATATTTTGTGAATAAAATACATTTAAAATGTTTTTAAATATATTTCCAGCTTAAGTTATAATTTGATTGAATTCATTTGACATATATATACTTGAAATATACCTGGTTTACTTTTGGTATATTTTCGGTATATATATGGTTTATATTGTTATTTCATTTATATTCATGCATCATTTATTTTTGTGAATGAATGTTTTATATTATTTAATGATGAAGGATATCAATAGAACGTGCTACCTAGTGGGTAGCACTAGGACCGAGTACGTACCGGTACGCCTATAGCTTTAGGCTATATTACTAGCTATTTGTGGATATTGATTTGATATGATTATTGATATGTGTGAGATGTGGTTTGGGTGTGATTGCTGGAGCTCGGTTGACCAAGTGTCTCGGGGCCAATCACACTGGCAGTCAGACTGCTGGAGCTCGGTTGACTTAGTGTCTCGGGGCCAGTCTACTGTCTAAATGGATTAAGTGGATATATTTGGAATAAGTGAGCCTGTGTGGCTAGAGTGTTGTTTAACACTATTTTCTGAGGTTGCGATATTCTAGGGTTCTATGTGATCCTTCATAAATTGGGATTTTTCAGTAAAATATATAAAAATGATTTTTCTGCATCTGTATGAATTTGCTTGTATATATACATATTATATATATACTGTTGACTGTATGCATTATCACTTAGTGTGTATGTATATATATTATAGTAATTCACTTAGTGAGGTCTGACTCCCCTCCGTTGACTATTTTTCAGGAGAGTCAACTTCCTCAGACCTCAGTAGCAGGTCGATACGCCGGATTTCTTCCGCCCTGGCTTTTTTATGTAAATTGTATACTTGAGTCTTATTTATTTTATCTAGACACTGCAGTAGTTGTGAATTAAAGTATTGGATTTCATGTACTTTATTTTAAAGAGATGTACTACATTGAAACTGGATTGTATTAAAGACTATACATTTATGTGATGAGATGAGTTTTGAATTAATCCAGTTGATATGGATGATATTATGATATTATGATTTTTATTTTCCGCTGCATATTATATTGTTACTGTTATTATGGTATGATTTATTTTATTTTTAGGCTTGGTACGGGTTCCGGATTCGAAAGAATTTTCGTTCCCTAGCGCCGGTCATGGCCCCTGTTTTGGGTCGTGACAGTGAGTTTTTGGGGAAGAGAGTTTGAAAAATAAGTGGAGAGAAAGAAGGGAAGAAGGAGACAGAAAGAAAAGGAGAAGCTAAGGAAGGAAGAAGAAAAAAATAAAGAGAAAACCAAAAAAAATAAAAGAAAAGAAAATAAAAGGAGAGTGTAGACACTCAATTTTGGGATGATGAGTTATGGATGCGACAAAAGATTCTAATAATAAAAATGTCATGAATAGGTCTTCAATATTTGATTTTTGAAACTTCAAGGGTCTAATTGCATTTTTCAGAGAAAGGATTTAATGTTTTCATGGGCTAAATTTCAATATTTTTTAGGGATCTAATTGCAAAACTTAAATTCTTTCAAGGACTTTTTTGTAATTAAAAATAAAAAAAAAAGTGTTCGGAATTACACAATTCCGATCAAAGTTAGACTTCTTCCGCTCATTCTCAAATTTTTCAGGATAAATTGAGTCCTAATTGGTCTAAAATTCTCCTAAAATTATTTTGATAATATTTTTAAGAAAATAGAAGTCTTTTAGGAATTAATTTGTAACTAGGATTTGAAAATGTACCCCTATATAAGGAGTGTTTTGGCTCTAAAAATGGGGGAGGCAAAAAAGAAAAAAAAACAAAGAGATGAAGGGAGGAAAAGAAAAAAAAAAGAAAGAAGAAAAGAGAGAAAAAAAAGAAAGAAGAAAAGAGAGAAAAAAATCTTATTCTCTACTAAATTTCTTTTGCTTAATTGTTTGATTAAAGATTTTTGGAGAATTTTTAAAGAACAATATTCAAAAACCTATCAAGAATGGTGATTTTACAAAATTTGAGGAGCACTTCATTAAGATTATGCATAAGCATCATCTTCTCCTTATTTTATTTGATTTATTTACTTCTTTTATTGATTTTTAATTTTGTTTATTATTGTTATAATTTATTCACTAATCATATTCTTTGTCTTTTTTATGGTGATTATGGAGAAGTAAACTCATGAGAAGTCTATGAGATATCATGGATAAAACCTTGTAAATTTAGTTTTTAGGTCTTTTTATTTTTTTTTTTTAATTTCTTTATTTTTTTTATGTTTTTGGGGTTGTATTAATTATTTTATTATTATTTTCAATAGATTATTGTAATATCCTCAATAGTGGGAATAGTGGAATTATGTGTGTGATTGTTTATTTATTTTAATTAATTGGTTAGTAAAATTAAGGTTTTAATTAGATAATTAATTAAAATCAATGAAGGAAGTAGATTAATTAGTTGTTTGATTTTTAATTTAATTGTTTTAATATGTTTTATTTGTTTTTGGGCTTGTTTATTTATTTTTATGTGTTTTGGGCCTTATAAGCTCATATTAGATTCTAATTCACCCATTTAAATTTAAGTTTTTTTAAGTTTAATTAATTAAAATGCATTTTAAGCCCATAATTAATTAGATTTTTAGTTAACATAGACCCATTTAGTAAATTAGACGTAGGCCCACTTAATTTAATTAACTTAGACTTAGCCTATTTAATTTAAGCCTTTTTCATATGTTGTAGATTTAAGATCACCTTAGCATTAAAATATATAGAATTAGACCCATTAATTTAAATACTTTCATAATTTGTAGATTTAAACCCATTTTTAGAATTAAAATAAATAGACTTAGGTTCATTTAATTAAAATTAAAAGGAATTAGTCTTTAACTCAGTTGTAAATTAAAACATATAGATTTAGCTCATTTAATTAAAATTAATGTATATTAGATTAACTTAGAGATTATATGTTTGAATGAATGCATTATTTACTTGTATTTTCATGACTGGTTTGCCTTGGAGTTAATTGCTAGAATAAGGGTTTATATGAAATTGCATGTAAATAGAGAACAATATAGTAATTCATAAAGTAATTCTAAAAAAACACAAGACTAAAAGAAGTTGGTATTTCATATCCAAAATCTTCTAGTAGTGGTGTTGGCTTTCTTTTAGGGAATTGAGTACTACCTTTTCAATTTGTCCCAGTTATTACCCTGGGCGGTGACTCCTCTGTCACGATCCAAAATAGGGATCATGACCGGTGCTAGGGAACGGGAATTCTTTAGAATCCGGAACTTGTAGCAAGCCTTAAAAATAAAATAAGAACATGCAATAATAATAATAACATAAATAACATATTTTGCAGCGAACACAAAATCATAAATAAAATAAAGTAATAATCCACCAATAAAATTAAATGAACATCCTCATCTCATATATAAGTAATCCTTCAATACAAACCCAGTTCAAATCTTTAAAATACATATTTCTTACAAACATAATGTAATACATAAGTCTCACAACTGTCTACAACTACTGCAGATTATAAAATAAAGTCAAGTGAGCGTATTACATAGTGAAGCTGAGACGGAAGAAATCCGACGTATGGGTCTGCTACTGAGGTTTGAAGACGATGACTTTCCTGAAAAATAATCAACGGAGGGGAGTCAGACCTCCTTGAGTAAATTGTTATAATATTTATACATACATAGCTAAATAACAATTCACACATTCAATAATATATATAATAAATATATATACAATTAAATACACACAGATGCAGCAAAATCATTTTATATATTTTACTGAAAATAATATCCATTATGAAGGATCAAATAGAACCCTAGAAAATCGCAACCTCAAACAATGTTAGACAACACTCTAGCCATACAGGCTCACTTATCCAAATATATTCACTTGTTCCACTTGGACAGTAGACTGGCCCCGAGACACTGGGTCAACCGAGCTCCAACAGTCTGACTGTCAGTGTGATTGGCCCCGAGACCCCTAGTCAACCGAGCTCCAGCAATCACACTCAAATCACATCACACATCAAATAAATCAATTCGATCATAATCCTCAAATAGGTTAGCAATATAGGCTAAATGCTATCAGCGTACCATACGTACTCAGTCTTAGTGCTGCCCACTAGGTAGCATGTTCTATTGATATCCTTCATTTATTATATAAAACATACATTCATAAATAAATAATGCATGAGATTGAATAAAATAGCAACATAAACCATATATATACTAGAAATATAGCAAAAATAAACTAGGTATATTCTGAGTATATATACGTCAAATAAATTCAATTAAATTACAAAATAAACTAGAAATAAACCATGAATATACCTAAAAATATTTTAAGAATAATTTATTAATCAAACATGCATATAGTTTAAAATATACCAAAATATACTGAAAATATACCAAAATAAACCTAAGTAATTATTAAACCATGTATGCATATTTTATAAAATAAAACATATGTTTCTAAAAACATGTATCCTAGAACACGTATATATAAAATAACAACTCACTGTTAGTGCGCTCCTCAAGACGGGTCCGACGGGCCTAGTCCACTAGACTTCGGTCTCGGCGCAACTAAACAAATAAACGATTATAGAAAATCAGAATAATTCTAACGAAAATTCTAAGGACTCGATCTAAAATCTTAGACTCAGAATTAGAATCAAAATTCGATCGGACATCACATTTTATGAGAATTCTATCGAAAATTCGATAGAACCTCCATTGTAAAATGGACATCTCTCTACTCAAAGAATAGAGCAGGTCCTGCAAAGAAATACACTTCGAATATACGCAGAACACAATCCCTCGGTCGGACTCCAAACTACAATTCACCGACCGAAGTTCACAATTCACAGAAAAATACCAAAAATACCAAAATTCCCTTCAATACTCAAAATATAGCAAATTTAGATATTCAAACGCTAAAAATATTTATTTAACTGATAAATACACAAAAACCCTAACTTTAATAAAATATTATTAAAAAATGATAATTATCAATAAATTCATAAATATTGACCAAAATACATTTTATAAATCCAAATTACATAATTAACCCTAAAACTTACTAAAAATCGATAAAACTCATTTATTTAGAAAAAATTGTATATTATATATAATTTGAAAATAATTTACGAAAAATAGTTTTAATTAGTTAAAAATACTAAAAAATTTGTAGAAATCATTTTTATACCTCAAATAACTAGTAAAACCAATTTAATTACATTTTTAGCCAATTTAGTGTGAAATTACCAAAATACCCCTAGTTTCGTAAATTCACTAAAATTAATCAAAAATTCACCAAAAATAGTATAATTACTCAAAATTAAATTTCTCAACATATAATTCAATAATATCAATAAATATACTCAATTAACTAATTAATTTCATTAAAACACATATTTAACCTAATTTTCCCAAAATTACATAAACTAAATAAATTCCAAATAATTATATAAAATTCAAAAAAATTACAAATAAATTTCTAAAATGTATTTCAACACTTATAATCACCATAAAACACAATTTCATAATTTATTTAATGAATTTTTGAAAATTAGAAAATATTAATAAAATAATAAAAAATTCCACAAAAATTCACAAAGCTAGATTAAGCTACAAGGATCAATGTTTGTGAAGGAAGTCTGCATGAATCAACCAAATCGAAGCTCAAAAAAATCAAAAACCCTAGTAGGCCGAAAATGCAAAATTGAAACCTAGGAAATCTAAACCATTTCAAGTGAAACAAAGCTTGGAAATGGACTCACCGGAGCTCAAGGAGAAGATAGAGACCGGTGGCATTCAAAATGGTGGCTGGAAAGTCTACGATCGGCAATGGGAGCAACTCTCGGCTTCAAGAAGAAAATCCGGCCAAACAACGCCAGAAATGGGAGCTTTGGACGTCGAAAATGGTTGACAAGGGAGGTGGCACGTCGAGAGGCACAACGACGATGAAGGAACGGCGTTGCAGCGATGTGAAATGGGGAGGAGGGTGTCAGACGATGAAGAGGAAGATGGAGGGGTACGAATTGTAAATAACTTAAACTTTATATATATATATATATATATATATATATATATATATATATATATATATATATATATATATATATATATATATATAATAACTTTAATAACTTATATAATAATATAATAATATTATATTCACAAAAAATTCTACACCACATGTTTTTAAAATAAATAATATATATACATATACATATATATATATCATATGTTAATTAAAAATAAAACTATATATAATATACATAAATAAAATTAATAAACCCTAAATGCTAAATATATATATTTATGCACGTATATGTATATATATATTAATATGATAAATAAAATCATGCATGGAATCATGCAATTATGTAAAATGGACAAACGTAAATAATAAAAATTTATTTAGGTTTGATTCTCCCAAAAATAAAATTCTCGGGAAAATTTTACATAAAGAACTTAAAATAATTAATAATAACTTTAATAATTAACAAACTAATTAAATAATCAAATATATTTATCAAAATTATTAACACTGCATATCCCGATGCAATTTAAAATTATTTAAAAACTCGGGATATTACATCCTCATCTCCATACCATGTATTTGTGACAGTGGTTAATGTGTTCTTTAAAACCCTGAGCTCAAACAGTGTTGCGATTGCTAAAATCTTAGACGCGCTAAACTCCACCATCTATAGTGAGACTTAGAAGAAAAAAAAGGGCTTGAAGGTTGATTATGAAGGAGTAAAAATTGTTATTGTGTTCATGTCAATGCAGAAACATATCAAACTTCTAAGGGCTAATCATTTTGGAAAACAAACTTTCATTTTCTAATAAGAATCTTTATTCTTGAATATTTTTCTTTATATTTTTAAGTGAAATCCTTGTTGTTTCTTATTTAGCTTGTGAAAGCTTATAACTATGTAGTCCAATCGTTTAAATCATTTAAACCTTAAAGTTAAGTGTTACAACCCAAATCAGTAAGTCATGATCGGCGTTAAGAAACGAAAATTCTTTCGAATCCGGAACTTGTAGCAAGCCTTAAAATAAAAACACATGCAAATATAATATAAAAATATACCAAAATTAAAACTTTAATTAATATAAAATAAATTTTTATATCATAATAATAAAATATCTTCATACAATATTCACATACAGAGTCTCTAACTAATACAGTGCAATGCTACAACAATAAACACTACTACTACAACTATTAGAATACAAATAAGAGTTTAGATATAAAAACTACATAAAACAGTCGGGGTTGAAGAAGACCGACGAAGGGGTCTACTGCTGAGGTCTAACAAAGTATAATGTCCTAAAAAAATTTTGACAGGGTCAAACCTCATTGAGTAAATTATTATTATATATATACATGCACTATAAACACACAAACATTCAAGCATCAATATAATAATATATTTATATTTATATAATATGATATACATGTGTAATATCTCGAGTTTTTAAATAATTTTAAACTGCATCGAGATATGCAGTGTTAATAATTTTAATATATATTTATGATTATTTAATGACTTTGTTATTTATTAAGTCATTTTTAATTATTTTTATTATTTTTAAGTCATTTACGTAAAATTTTTCCGGAGATTTTATTTTTGGGGAAATTAAAACGTAAATATATAAATATTAATTAAATTAAAAGGTTTTATGAAGTTGCATGAGTCCATGCATAATTTTAAAGTGTCAAATAAAATATTTACGTATACATGCATTTAAATTAAAATTAGGGTTTATTTAATTAAATTGAATTAAATTATATAGTTTTCATATTAATTAAGTGTGTATATATGTATATGTGTATATATATTATTAAAATATGTGTGTGGTGCATATTTATTGTGTGTATTATATTATATATTAAAATAATATTAACTAAAGATATATATATATAGATATATACATATAATATATTAACCAAAATAAAAGTTTACAAAAATTACAATAGTGCCATCGTCCCCAACCTCCTTCTCCTGATCGCCCCTTCACCATTTCAGTTGCCTACAATGCCATTTTTTTCTCGTCGATGTGCCTCCCGGCGTGCCACCTTCCCTTCCAGCCATTCCCGATGTCCCAAGCTTCCATTTCCGGTGAGTTTGGCTGGATTTTCATCAAGAGGCCGAAAGTTGCTCCTAACTCCGATCAAGCACGTTCCGACCACCATTGCGAGCCCCACCGGTCTCTATCTCTTACTTGAGCTCCGGTGAGTCCATTTCCAAGCTTTTTTTTCAGTTGAAATGGTCTAGATTTCCCTAGGTTTTAAATTTTCATTTTCGGCCTATTAGGGTTTTTGAATTTTTTGAGCTTTAATTTGAATGATTCATGCAATATTTCTTCATAAAAATTGATCCTTGTAGCTCAATATACCTTTGTGAATGTTTGTAGAATTTTTGAGAATTATTTTGATTTTTGTGAATTTTTTATTATTTTATTAATATTTTCTAATTTTCAAAAACTAATTAAATAAATTATGAAATTGTGATTTATGGTGTTTATAGGTGTTAAAATGCATTTGATAAATTTATTTGTAATTTTTGTGATTTTTATATAATTATTGTGAATTTATTTAGTTTATGTGATTTTTATAAAATTAGGTTAATTATGTGTTTTATTGAAATTAATTGGGTAATTGAGTATATTTGTTGATATTATTGAATAATATGTTGAGAAATTAATTTTTGAGTAATTATATTATTTTTGGTGAATTTTTGAACATTTATAATGAATTTATATAATTAGGGGTATTTGGTAATTTGACACTAAATTGGCTAAAAATATAATTAAAATGGTTTTAATAGTTATTTGAGGTATAAAAATGATTTCTATAAATTATTTAGTACTTTTAACTAATTAAAACTATTTTTCATAAATTATTTTCAAATTATATATAATATACTATTTTTATAAATAAATGAGTTTTTATCGATTTTTGATATGTTTTAGGGTTAATTGTGTAATTTGGATTTATAAAATGTATTTTGGTCAATATTTATGAATTTATTAAGAATTATCGATTTTTAATAATATTTTATTAAAATTAGGGTTTGTATGTATTTATCGGTAAAAATAATTATTTTTAGCGTTTAAATATCTAATTTGCTATATTTTGAGTATTAAAGGGCATTTTTGATATTTTTGGCATTTTAAATGTGATCTGTAATTATCTCATGAATTGTGAACCTCGGTCGGTAGAATTGTAGTTTGGAAGTCCGGCCAAGGGGTTGTGGCGGTATATTTTTGAAGTGTGTTTCTTTACAGAGCTGGCTTTACTCTTTGAGTAGAGAGATGTTTGTTTTACAGGGGAGGTTCTACCAAATTTTTGATAGAATTCTCGTAAAACGTGATGTCCGATCAAATTCCTATTCTTATTCTATGTCAGGTATTCTTAGATCGAGTCTCTAAAGATTCCGATAGATTTATTCTAATGTCGTATTGTCATTTGTTTGTTTAGTTGCGCCGTGACCGAGGCCTAGTGGACCAAGCCTGTCAAACCCATCTTGAGGAGCGCAATAACTGTGAGTTGTTATTCTATATATACTTGTATTAGGGTTGCATATTTTAGAAATGTATGATTTATTTTATAAATTATGCATAAATGGGTTAATTATTGCTTAGGTTTATTTTTGGTATATTTTAAATTATATGCATGTTTTATTATGAATTTATACTTAAAATGTTTTTAAGCATATTTATAGTTCATTTCTAGTTTATTTTATAATTAAATTGAATTTATTCGACGTATATATACCCGAAATATACCTGATTTATTTTTGGTATATTTCTAGTATATATTTGGTTTATGTTGTTATTTTATTTAATATCATGCATCATTTATTTTATGAATGTATGTTTTATATAATAATGAAGGATATCAATAAAATGTGCTACCTAGTGGGCAACACTATGATCGAGTACGTACCGGTACGACGATAGCATTTAGGCTATATTACTAACCTATTTGTGGATATTGATTGGATTGATTTGATTTGATGTGTGATGTGATTTGAGAGTGTGATTGTTGGAGCTTAGTTGACCAAGTGTCTCGGGGCCAATCACACTGACAGTCAGATTGCTGGAGCTCGGTTGACCAAGTGTCTCGGGGCCAGTCTACTGTCCAAATTGAACAAGTGAAATTATTTGGAATAAGTGAGCCTGTATGGCTAGAGTGTTGTCTAACACTGTTTGAGGTTGCGATTTTTTAGGGCTCTATTTGATCCTTCATAATCAGATATTATTTTTAGTATATATAAAATGATTTTGCTGCATCTATGTGTTTGCCTGTATATATATTTATTATATATACTATTGAATGTGTGCATTTGTCATTTAGCTATGCATGTATATATATTATAATAATTCACTCAGTGAGGTCTGACTCCCCTCCGTTGACTATTTTTCAAGAGAGTTTACGTCTTCAGACCTCAGTAGCAGACCCATACGCTGGATTTCTTTTTCCCCGGCTTTACTATGTAATCTGCTTACTTGATTTTATTTTATAATCTAGACACTGCAGTAGTTGTAGTCAGATGTGAGATATGTATTTTAAAGATTTGAACTGGGATTTGTATTAAAAAATTATTTATATATGAGATGAGTTTGTTTATTTAAATCTATTGACGGATTATTATTTTATTTTATTTATGAGATTTATTTTCGTTGTGAGATATTTTATTTATGTTATTATTATTGCATGTTTTATTTTATTTTAAGGCTTGCTACGGGTTCCGGATTCGAAAGAATTCCCGTTCCCTGGCGCCGGTCATGGCCCCTGTTTTGGGTCGTGACAACATGCATTTCATACACATGTCAAAAATCACTTTTTCAATGCAATAATAAATATAGAAAAATTTTTAGGTGGAGGATCAGAGCAAAACCCTAAATAGTCTCCAACTTCGATCACATAACCGATAATTAACCGGCTTATCCATAACTCCAATATTTATTTATCCAACTCAAGATAGTAGACTGGCCCCGAGTACACTAGGTCAACGGAGGATTTGCAGCCACCCTTTCCAATAACCATTAATCTCAATATTCAATTTCATAATCAAATAATCAGATTCTCAGTCTAAAATCTATCATACTATTGCGCAATAGTCCTAACGTAGCCTATTAGGTGGCAAGTTCTATAACTATCCTCCAAATCATACTTATAATTATTAAAAATAATGAAATGCACAATTTAAATATGGTAGCATCCATTTTCAAGGCAATATATAAAATATGTACCAATTATATACTAAAACATAGATATAAATATTTAATAAAATAAATCATACTTATATTTACATTATTAAAATATGGATACTCACAAATATTTATTCTATGTGCAATGAATATACATAATGATAACTTACAGGTTGAGTGTGTTCCATGAGAGTGACCCGATTGGCCTGATCCTGAAGGCCTTGGTCTTGACCCAGCTAAAGAAATAATAATAATAATACTTATTAGAAATAAATTTCTAATTTAATAATTTTAGAATTCTAAGAATGACTCGATCTAGATATACTCGAGTAAAATTTCAAAACTAGAATCAGACCGGTTGTCACATTTTAAGAAAAATTTACCAAAAATTAAGCAGAGTTTTCCTTATAAAACGGACGTCTTTTTACTAAAAGTAGAGCTGATCATGCATACAAATACACTTTAAATATACACAAATGTTTAACTTCTCGAGTTTAGCTTACGAACTACAATAATTGGCCAACCGAAAATCAATATACTCAAAATAAATAATAAATATTAAAAATCACTAAAATTCATAAAAATCAATAGCATACCTCAACTCAACTTATTTAAATAATAAAAACATCAAAGATGTATATTTTCAAAATAAGTAACAAAATCTCAAATATAATTAAATAATATTAATAAAAATCCATTTTCAAATATTCAAAATTAAATTTCATAAATTATAAATAATTATTTAAATTGCTCAAATATATAATAAAATAACTAAAAATCTATTTAATCATAAAAATGATAAATAAAAACTATTATTTGAATATATTTTTGGAAACTATTATTAATTATCTAAAAATAGTAAATAATTCAAAAAAATTATTTTAATACTATTTATTGCTCAAAAATTATCTAAAACATAATAATTAACAATAATTTCAATTAAAATATAAAAATTACTAATTTATACTAATTTTTCCAAAAATCCAATTTTCACATAAACATTCAAAAATTCATAATAAATAATCGGAACATAATTTCAATAAACTTTCTTAATGAAATATGTTTAAAATAATTATTAGAATTTATTAAAAATATAATTTTTTAGAGCTCGGAACAATATATGAACAGTAACCACGAGCCCAAAAATTCAAAATTTTTAGAAAAATAAATAAAAATCACATTTAGCTTCCTCACAACCTCTACAATAATTAATCTCAAAACAATAATAGCTAATAAAATCAAATAAAGGCTTAACCTCATAAAAAAGTCAAAATATTAAAAATAAAAATATATAAAAATAGGATAGTTCCCGGAATCGAAACTCAAAACGGTTTAAAATTTTGAAAAGCTTGGAGAATGAGCTTCCAAAAGAGATCAACCTCATGCCCTGAGGTGGTGGTGTTGGGTGGTTGACAGTGGTTACAGAGAAAGAACGAAAAAAGAAAAGAAAAAAAGGAAGAAAAAGAATAAAGGAGAGGGAGGTGTGCACTATACGTTTGACTTTTAAAATTTTTTTTAGTTAAAAAAAGATAAAATAGTATATAGAAATAATATTTTATTTTATTTATTTATTTAATAAAGGAGAAAATGACAAAATAATATTTTAACTTTTTTAAGTATAAATAGTACACATATAATAATATATTTTAAATAAAATATCTCTGACCAAGTACATATACACAAATAATAATAATATAAAATAATTAAATAATAATCAACACTAATAAATCTCACAATTTAATTTAATAA
The DNA here is from genome assembly GCA_947683625.1 of Mallotus nudiflorus. NCBI lineage: Eukaryota > Viridiplantae > Streptophyta > Magnoliopsida > Malpighiales > Euphorbiaceae > Mallotus > Mallotus nudiflorus. Next base: position 534,433 of record CANTUR010000488.1, read on the forward strand.
ATAATTAACTAAAATAATAATTAAAACTCAATTATTCTTACCCACAAAATATATATGCACAATATCAAAATACACTACATCAATAATTCATAATAATAAAAATAATAATATTTAACACTAAATCTTCAAATTTAATTTTGCAAAACAATCATAATATAACTATTTAATAAAATATTTATTAACATTGTATATCTCAAAAATTAATTTAATAATTTATAAAAATATTGGATTATAATATTAAGAAAAAATACTCATCTAAACTTGAATATGTGCTGGACAAATCTAACGATACCTCTTTAGAGAGGCATCGCCCCTCAAAAAAAAAGTAACTTAATGTTACTGAGGAGATGTTGCCTTAACATAATATGGTTACTATTCACATAATTATTTATTTTAGCTCCAAATTTCTCCATCTTTCAGTCACTTTATTAGAAGGGCAATAGAAGTATTTTCATATATTTTGTTAGCTTTAGTTTGGTATATTAGTCAAAATTTTATAAAATAAATATTTCTATTATGAATGTGAATGAACAATATATTGCTTGTGAATGAACAATATATTGCTTGTGAGAGAATAGTACTCAAATAGTGAAAATAAAATCTCTATATAAAGGGATTGAAATTCATTAATGAGAAGATTAAGAAGAAGAAAAGATAGATTACTCTCCAAATTCTTTCAATATTATAGTTCTCTAAATTCTCTCCAAACTCTTTCTAAATTCTCTCAAAATCATTCTACTATAAAATATTTTTCTTCTAGTTAAATACTACTAAATTCAAGTTTAGTTCTATAACAAAATAAGTAATTCAATCTTTATTTCACAACACGTTATCAGCACGAGGAGCTCTCGATCAAAATAATAAGGTACATATTTCTTAATATTTAATATTTATGAATATATTAGTTGATTATATATTATCATGGATGGCTATGCCTCCTACTAATTTATATATTTATATTTATTTCTTCAATCTAACTTTATATTAATTGTTATTTTTATTTTGTTTTACTAACTACACCATTGATGCAAATATTGCTAGAAATGGTTCTAACCTTATGGATGGCTATGCCTCCTACCAATTTATATTTATGCACATTTATTTTTTTTTATTATTTATGTTAATGGAAGGCTATACCCCATTTTATATTAATGGACGGTTTTGCCCCATATTTATACATATCGTTATGTTAATTCACTTGCTATAAATAATCATATCAACATTATTTATTGATTTTACTTTATACAATTTATTTCTCATATATTATATTAAAAAAAAAAAAAAAAAAAATTTCTAACGGGCTATATTTTTATTACCAACGGTAATATAACGGTAATAAACGGCTATATTTTTCATTATAAATAGATGAGCTATAAATGTTATTCATTCACACAAATTCATACATTTTCTCTTTCTCTCTTTACTCTAAATTGTAAACATGATTTGGTATATTTATATTTGTGTTTTGATCATGACTATTATAATTGTTTTAGGAATAATTAATATGGAAGATGATTTTCTATTTGATATAATTTCAAGTATTATTGTATCATTTTTTGTACCACTATTATTTCTTGCAATATTCATTCATGATATAATTAATTAGTAAATTCTGATCATGTTTGATTTTTTTTAGTAGTCATCAAATTTATGAATTCTAATTGAGTTATATTTTTTTTATTAGTTATCATAATGACAAATCTAGCAAAGCTTGAGTTCGTTGCTCTTGACATCACGGGAAAAAATTATATGTCTTGGATTCTAGATGTAGAAATGCATCTTCAATCAATGGGTTAATTGATACCATAAAAGAAAATAATAACACCTCATTGCAAGATAAGGCCAAGTCTATAATTTTTCTCCGTCGTCATCTTGATGAAGGATTAAAATGTGAATATTTGACTGTCAAAGATCCAAGTGTTCTTTGGAAGGATCTAAAAGACAGATATGATCATCAAAGAGATGTAATACTACCAGTAGTCACTGATGAATGGAGAGCTTTACGCTTTCAAGATTTCAAAAAAGTGAGTGACTATAATTCTGCAATGTTCAGAATAGTATCACAATTAAAATTCTGGTGGACAAACAGTCACAGATGAGGATATGCTGGAGAAAACTTACTCCACATTTCATGCATCAAATGTTACACTGCAACAACAATACAGGATGCAGAGATTTAAAAAATATTCTGAACTAATTTCATGCCTACTGGTAGCTGAGAAAAATAATGAACTCTTGATGAAAAATCATCAGTCCCGTCCCACTGGCTCAATAGCATTTCCAGAAGCAAATGCTACAAATTATTCCAGATATAAAAATTATAATAGCCGTGGACGTGGGAGAGGTAGAGGTCGTGGACGTGGAAGAGGTCAATTCTTTGGCCATGGTCATGGAAATAAATATAGTAATACTCCACAACAAACTCAGACTCAACCTCAAAAGAAGTTAAAATCAGTCATCAGTGGTGTTCAAGAAAGGCCTCAATATAAGTCTGAAACTGTGTGTTTCAGATGTGGTAGTAAAGGACACTGGTCACGAATTTGTCGAACACCACCACATCTTTGCCAACTTTATAAGGCATCATTGAAAGGCAAAGAAAAGGAAATAAACTTCAATGAGCATCATACTCATGTTAATGATACAACTCATTTAGATGTTTCTGATTTTACTGATGATTTTACTGACAATGGAAATTGAGACATCTATAATTTTAAGTATATTGTTATTACTTATTTGATTCTGAAGAATATGTTATTGTTATGTATGTTATTTTTAAATTAAATAAAATGTCCTACTTTATAATTATTTTATGTTTTTACCTTAATTGATTAATTTTGTGTTTATCTATTTTGAAGTTTAATATGGATTGTACTCAACATAAAGACAATATTGGAGATCTCTGCATACCAGATAGTGGTACTACACATACTATCTTGAAAAATAGAGATTATTTCTCTGAAATAAAGCCCACAAAGGCAGTTGTAAAAACAATATCAGGTCCTGTAGATCTGATTGAAGGAATTGGCAAAGCTAAATTTATGTTACCAAATGGAACAAAGTTTATAATTGATGAAGCTTTGTTTTCACCAAAATCAACAAGAAATTTGTTGAGTTTTGATGACATATATCGAAATGGGTGTGATACCCAATCTATTACTATAAATGGTAACAAATATTTAAATATAGTTTCCTATGAATCAGGAAAAATGCAAGTATTGGAAAGACTGCCAAAACTCCCTACTGGATTGCATTACATGCATATACATGTAATTGAATCAAATATGGCAGTAAAAGAAAAATCTTATGATCCTTCAATAATAAATTTATGGCATGACAGATTAGGTCATCCTGGATCAGTAATGATGCGAAGGATAATTGAGAATTCACATGGGCATCCCTTGAAGGGGCAAAGAATTCCTCAATCAAATGAAATGCCATGTACAGCTTGTTCTCTTGGAAAATTAATCTTGAGACCTTCACCATCTAAAATTCAAAATGAATCACCTATGTTTCTTGAAAGAATTCAAGGTGATATATGTGGGCCAATTCACCCACCATGTGGACCATTCAGATATTTTATGGTATTAATTGATGCATCTAGTAGATGGTCACATGTTTGTCTATTGTCAACTCGTAATGTTGCATTTGCAAGGTTGCTTGCTGAAATTATTAAATTACGAGCACAATTCCCTGATTATACAATCAAGAGGGTAAGACTTGATAATGCTGGTGAATTTACATCTCAAGCATTCAATGATTATTGTATGTCTACTGGGATCATTGTTGAGCATCCCGTTGCCCATGTACATACTCAAAATGGTTTAGCTGAATCATTGATTAAACGAGTTCAGTTTATTGCTAGACCATTAATAATGAGAACAAAGCTTCCCATTTCAGTTTGGGGTCATGCAATCCTACATGCTGCTTCATTAATTCGCATCAGACCTAGTGCATATCATAAATACTCCCCCACTACAATTGGCATTTGGTCAAGAGCCAAATATTTCCCATCTCAAAATTTTTGGTTGTGCAGTATATGTACCCATTGCGCCACCTCAGCGCACAAAAATGGGTCCTCAACGAAGATTGGGAATTTATGTTGGGTTTGAAACACCCTCGATTATTAGATATCTTGAACCTCTAACTGGTGATGTTTTTACAGCACGTTTTGCTGATTGCCAATTTAATGAGGTTGTTTTCCCAACATTAGGAAAAGGGGAGAAAGAAGTGAAAAGGGATATTTCATGGAATGAACCATCATTATTGCATCTGGATCCTCACACAAAACAATGTGAATTAGAAGTGCAAAAGATTGTGCACTTACAAGCAATTGCAAATCAATTGCCAGATGCATTTACTGATACAAAAAGAGTGACTAAATCATATATACCAGCAGCCAATGCTCCTGCTCGTATTGAAATTCCAGAAATAAAATCTGAGAATAAAGACACTCATGAGTCTAAAACACGCCAGAAGCGTGGAAGACCAATTGGTTCTAAGGATAAAAATCCTCGAAAGAGAAAGGGAGTAGATAATCATATTGATAGCGAGGAAAATATCCCTGAAGAAATAGAAAATAAAGAAAGTCATGAAACATTGTCATATACTGTTGCATGTGAAATCATAAATGACAAAGATGATCCTGAACCAAAATCAGTCATGGAATGTCAAAATAGGCATGATTGGATAAAATGGAAAGATGCTATGCAGGCTGAATTGGACTCACTAAACAAACGAAATGTTTTTGGGCCAATTATTCCTATGCCTAAAAATGTGAAACCTGTAGGATACAAGTGGGTCTTTGTACGAAAGAGAAATGAGAAAAATGAAATAATAAGGTACAAAGCTAGACTTGTAGCTCAAGGTTTTTCACAAAGGCCAGGAATTGATTATGATGAAACATATTCTCCTGTTATGGATGCAATTACGTTCAGGTATCTGATTAGCCTAGTAGTTTCTAAGAAATTAGAAATGCGTCTTATGGATGTTGTGACTGCTTATTTGTATGGATCACTTGATAGTGACATTTATATGAAAATCCCTGAAGGATTTAAAATGCCTGAAGCATTAAGTACAAAACCCAAAGAAATGTATTCGATCAAGCTCCAGAGATCTTTATATGGGTTAAAACAGTCTGGGCGCATGTGGTATAATCGTTTAAGCGATTATTTGATTAATAAAGGATATGTGAGTAATATTATTTGCCCATGCATTTTTATTAAGAAAACAATATCCGGATTTGTGATTATAGCTGTATATGTTGATGATTTGAATATCATTGGAACAGAAAATGAGATCCATGAAGCAACAGTATACTTAAAGGAAGAATTTGAAATGAAAGATCTTGGAAAAACCAAGTATTGCCTTGGTTTACAAATTGAGCAAATGCACAATGGGATATTTGTGCATCAATCAAATTACACAGAAAAGATCTTGAAACGCTTTAATATGGATAAAGCAAATCCTTTAAGTACTCCAATGGTCGTTAGATCACTCAATATTGAAACTGATCCATTTCGACCCTGTGAAGAAAATGAAGAAATTCTTGGTCCTGAATTTCCATATCTCAGTGCCATTGGAGCTCTAATGTATCTTGCTAATTTTACTAGACCTGACATTTCTTTTGCAGTTAATTTATTAGCGAGGTTCAGTTCAGCTCCAACAAAAAGGCATTGGAAAGGGGTCAAACATATACTTCGATACCTTCGAGGAAATGTTGATTTGGGTTTATTTTATTCTAACAATTCAAAACAAGAATTGATTGGTTATGCAGATGCAGGACATTTATCTGATCCTCATAAAGCGAAATCTCAAACAGGCTATGTGTTCACAAATAATGGAACTGCAATTTCTTGGCGTTCCCAGAAACAAACGCTTGTCACTACTTCCTCAAATCATTCTGAAATTATTGCACTACATGAAGCAAGTAGAGAGTGTGTGTGGCTTAGATCAATGACACATCATATTGAAGAATCTTGTGGTTTTCCAGTCAACAAAAGTCCAACAATTTTATATGAAGATAATGCAGCATGCATTGCACAGTTAAGGGAAGGATATATCAAAAGTGATAGAACCAAACATATACCTCCAAGATTCTTTTCATACACTCAAGAGCTAATAAAAGAAAATTATATAGATATCAAGTATATTCAGTCTAGCCAGAATTCAGCTGATCTTTTCACAAAGGCACTTCCAACTGCAATCTTTAAAAAGCACGTTCACGATATTGGAATGCGACATCTACATACTATGTGAAGGAAGATTATACATATCAACTTGAGGGGGAGAATATCATGCACTGTACTCTTTTTCCTTAAGCTAAAGTTTTTCCCACTGGGTTTTATTTAGCAAGGTTTTAACGAGGCAGTTGCAAAATATTGTTATTCAAGGGGGAGTATTATGAATATGAATGAACAATATATTGCTTGTGAATGAACAATATATTGCTTGTGAGAGAATAGTACTCAAATAGTGAAAATAAAATCTCTATATAAAGGGATTGAAATTCATTAATGAGAAGATTAAGAAGAAGAAAAGATAGATTACTCTCCAAATTCTTTCAATATTATAGTTCTCTAAATTCTCTCCAAACTCTTTCTAAATTCTCTCAAAATCATTCTACTATAAAATATTTTTCTTCTAGTTAAATACTACTAAATTCAAGTTTAGTTCTATAACAAAATAAGTAATTCAATCTTTATTTCACAACAATTTCATATTTTTTGCATGATTACTATTCATATAATTATTTTTTAACTCCAAATTTTGCTCGTCTTTCAACCACTTCTTAGGAGGATGAGGGGAGTATTTTAATGTAATATGCTACCTTCCATTTAGTATATTACTCAAAATTTTATGTAAATTTAGATATTTTGCATAGTTTTCATGTTTTATATCATTTTTTTTTCCATTATTTTGGCAAGGCCCATTTTTGTTATGGATCGCCTCTTTGTTTTGAGGGGACATGATATCGCTTGGAACATCTCTTTATTGTCTTTATTTTATGTATTTATTTAAATAATTAGTTATTTAATCTATTTTCTTTAATTTGTAGGTGTTTTGTATTTACTTATTCCTTTATTTTGAAGTATATTTTACGTTGATTTCTTTTAATTTATATGTGTTATTTTTATATGTATTTTGTTTTAGATTTATTTTATATTATCAAATATGTGAAGTTTAAAAGAATATTTTCTTAGTATAAACGTGCGAGTTTTAATATTTCTTGATTTGTATGCATATTTAGTAGATTTATGTCGATTTATTATTGTTGTTATTTATATAATTGTATGTTTTAAGTTATTTTAAATTTTTATTCGTTTTATTAGGTGTAAGTATATTTTATTTCATTTTTATATTTTGTTATTACTTTCCATATGTGATTATTTATTGTTTAAATATTTATTTTCTTAATTTTACGTATTTTTATTTCCAATCAAATTAACTTGGTAATTTTATTTTTGTAGGTTTTATTATTATTATTATTATTATTTGCGGAGAGTTAACTCATCTATTTTTCAGGAATTATTAAGGCAATGATTAATTGCCGGATTATGACCCCAAATCCCGGAGATTTAATTTTCTCTTTTTTATATGTTTATTATTCTCGTCAATTTGCATGAAAAAAAAGGGTTATAATATTTCCTCTTTTCCATTTCTTTGTGTGCGTATTTATTTTATTGCCCCTATTTATTTTATTTTATTTTATAAATATTTATAATTAATTGAGAATGTTGTGAATCACACTTAATTTATATGCAATTGAAATTAAATCCAAACTTGAGCTAAATTGTAAAATTGGATTGGAGATAAATGTAAGTTGCATGTAAATTGTAATGATCATGTATTTTAAATAATATATAATTATTTTGAGATATACAGTGTTAATAAAATTTTAAATTTTATTTATATATTATTGTTATTAATAGTGAATATTATTTATTTATTTTATTCTAAAAAATTTATTTATGTAAAATATTTATTTTGGGAGTTCTATTATTTAAACATATTAAACTTATTATCGTTACTACTATTTTAAATAGTATTATCATTATTATTGTCATTATTGTTGTGGGTATTATTATTATCATTATCATTATCATTATTATTATTATTACTATCATTATTATCATTATTATTAATTGTTATTATTTGCATTTTAGTGCATAGTGTGCAGGAGTTGTGTTGTGTATATATGTATATATATATATAATAATCCGAGAACTCCATTGTTTCCATTCTCCCTCGTCCGGCCACCGTTCTTGATGATTACGGTGTGGTTTTGCTCCTATAACTCCATAGAAGTTGATTCTAAGCTCCTAGGAGCTTGAAAATTTGAATTGGTAAGGATTTAAGCTTGGTTTTAAATTCGGCCTCTTTTGCTTCTTGATTTTTTTGAACTTCAATCTTGATGATTCAAGCTTAATTCCTTGACAAAAGTTGTTTTTAGTAGCTTAATCTTCATCCTGGAATTTTTGTAGAATTTTTGGAATTTATTTTGATTTTTGTGAATTTTTTATTATTTTATTAATATTTTTTAATTTTCATAAATTAATTAAATTGTCACGACCCGAACTTAAGGGAACGTGACCGGCACTAGGGAATGGGTAGGCATAAGGCCCCTGAAACTCGTAGTAAGCCTAAAAGGAAAGAAAAACAACACCTTATAATTTTAAACTTTATTTTAAAATAGGACACATTGTCAAACTGATTTTTCTAAAATTTAAACGTAATTGAATGCATAAACAACATATTTCCAGCGTCATATATATAAATCAAACTTAAATCGTTATACATAAGCGTGGCCCATATAAATAAATTACATAAATATACTTAAACCATACAATTCTCAGTACATATACTACTGCAGCATCCTAGAATAATACAACAGTACAACTTACAATAACCTACATAAAATAGCTGGTGAAGAAGAAACCCGGTGTGGAGGTAGTCTGAGGTCGAACTCCCAAGCTCCTGAAAAAAAATAAATTAAGGGGAATCAGACCTCACTGAGTAAGTCAATAAAAATAGTTGTACGGTTTGAAAACCTTTTTGAAAACTATATAATTATAGTGAAAATAATTTATAATGTAAAGGTATAGCTTTTGAAAAATCTCGGTAGAACCCTAAACTCAAAAATCTAAATGGCCAACTGGGCCCACTTGTTCCAATCAGACTACCGGTCCCCGAGAGCAAAGGCATCAACCGAGGCACCCAGTTGCAGTCATTTACTTAATCCAAATATATGGTACTGGTGGTCCCCGAGAGCTAGGGCATCAACCGAGGCACCCATCCCAGTCCATTTTTAACCTTACAATCACTGGCGGTCCCCGAGAGCATAGGCTTCCACTGAGGTACCTGTCCCAGTTTAACATCCACCAATCATATATATATCGGATCCATCTCTCAATCTCTACCATGTGCACATAGTCCTGGTGAAGCCCACCAGGTAGCCCATCTACCAAAATTTCTCAAATTTGACTTTTAAATAAATACAAAATGCGTTTTAAATCTTAAATAACAGCATTAAATTAAATAAATCATATAATCAATATTAAAAATATGAGCGCATGCATTCTTTAAATAAACACATGCACAAATCATTCTATTGACTTACAAGATGAATGCGAAGGCTGACGACCACTCGTTTGTCACGACCCAAAACAGGGGCCATGATCGGCGCTAGGGAACGAGAATTCTTTCGAATCCGGAACCCATAGCAAGCCTAAAAATAAAATAAGCATGCAATAATAATAACAATAATAATATCACAGTTAAATAAAATATAGTGCAGCGGAAATAAAAATCATAAGTATCACAATAACATTTCCACCAACTGGATTTAAATTAAATACTCATCTCATATATATATATATAAAATCTTTCAATACAAATCTAGTTTAAATATAATACAACATCTCTTTAACAATTTAATGACTACTGCAGTGTCTAGATAAAATGAAACTCAAGACTCAGAGAAGCAGTTTACACAAAGAAGCCGGGGCGGAAGAAATCCGGCATACAGACCTGCTACTGAGGTCTGAAGATGATGACTCTCCTGAAAAATTAGTCAACGGAGGGGGAGTTAGACCTCACTGAGTGAATTACTATAATATATATACATGCACATTAAATGATAATGCATACAATCAACAATATATATCTAATATGTATATATACAGACAAATACACACAGATGCTGTAAAATCATTTCATATATATTTTACTGAAAATCATCATTTATGAAGGATCAAATAGAACCCTATAATATCGCAACCTCAAAAATAGTGTTAGACAACACTCTAGCCATACAGGCTCACTTATTCCAAAATATTCACTTATTCCATTTTGACAGTAGACTGGCCCCGAGACACTAAGTCAACCGAGCTCCAGCAGTCTGACTGTCAGTGTGATTGGCCCCGAGACACTTGGTCAATTGAGCTCCAGCAATCACACCTCCAAACCATATCTCACACATCAAATAATCATAACCAATCAATATCCACAAATAGGTTAGTAATATAGCCTAAATGCTATAAGCGTACCGGTACGTACTCGGTCCTAGTGCTGCCCACTAGGTAGCACGTTCTATTGATATCCTTCATTAATAAATATAAAATATTCATTCACAATTAAATGATGCATGAATTTAAATAAAATAACAATATAAACTATATATATACTAGAAATATACCAAAAATAAACTAGGTATATTTCGAGTATATATACGTCAAATAAATCCAATTAAATTACAAATTAAGCTAGGAATATATTTAAAAACATTTTAAATATGATTTATTAACAAAACATGCATATAATTCAAAATATACAGAAAATAAACCAAAATAAACTAAAAATAAAATTAGGTAATAATTGAATTATTCATGCATAAACAATCGAAATAAAATATATTTTTCTAAATCATGCACCCTAAACATATATATATAATATAGTAACTCACATTTAGTGCGCTCCTCGAGATAGGTCCGACAGGCCTGGTCCACTAGGCCTCGGTCTCGGCGTAACTAAACAAACAATAACGACAGAAATCAGAATAAACCTAACAGAAAATCCTAGAACTCGATCTAGAATATTAAACACAGAATCGAAATTAGGGTTCGACCGGACATCACGTTTTACGAGAATTCTATCGAAAATTCGACAGAACCTCCCCTGTAAAATGGACATCTCTCTACTCGAAGAGTAGAGCTGACCCTACAAAAAAACACACTTCAAAAACAAGCTCAACAATTCATCCACAACCCCTCGGTCGGACTCCAAACTACAGTCTACCGACCAGGGTCCACAATCACAGAACAATTTCAGAATTACCAAAAATACCCTTATAACATAGAAATACATTTTATACGTAGAAATTACATAATTAACCTTTAAACACATTAAAAACCGATAAAAACTCATTTTATTAGTAAAATCGTATATTATATATATAATTGAAAATAATTCACGAAAAATAATTTTAATTAATTAAAAATATTAAATAATTTGTAGAAATCATTTTTATACCTTAAATAACTATTAAAACCAATTCAATTACATTTTTTGCCAATTTTGTGTAAAATTACCAAAATGCCCCTATATATATAAATATACTAAAATTACTCCAAAAATTGACCAAAAATAGTTGAATTATCCAAAATTAATTTTCTTAACATATTTATCAATAATATCAATAATTAAACTCAATTCACTAATTAATTTCAATTAAAAACACAATTAACCCTATTTTCCAAAAATTACATAAACTTAAATAATTCAAAATAAATACTTAGAAATTCATAAAAATTCCAAATAAATTCCTATAATTCATTTTAAAACCTATAATTATCATAAAACACAATTTCATAATTTAATTAATTAATTTTCAAAAATTAGAAAATAATATTAAAATATTCAAAAATACCCAAAAATCAAAATAATTCCCAAAAATTCTACAAAAATTCACACATGAAGATTAAGATAAGGGGAACAACATTTCTTAAGGGACTTTTCATGAATCAATCATTTGAAGCTCAACAAAATTCAAAAACTCTAATATGGCCGAATTGAATAATTGAGAAAAACCTTACCAAATTGAGTTTTAAGCTTAAACAAAGCTTGGAATTGTCTTCTATGGAGGCTAGGGAGTCAAACAACACCAGAATGAAGGAATTTGGTGGCCGAAATAGTAAGTTGTGAAGAAAATGGGACTTTCGGCCAAAAATGGAAGAAAAGGAGTTGGCCGGCGCCGGGGAAGACGACTGGAGCAGCGGAGCTGCTGACGAAGACAGTGACATGCAGGGGAGGCACTCTGACGGCCGGTGATCGGAAGTAGCAGCGGTGAGGGTTGATGGAGGACGGGTTTCGGGAAGAAAAGAGAAAGAAGAAGGAAAGAAAAAGAAAAAGAAAAAGAAAAAGAAAAAAAAAATAATAATAATAAAATATATATATATTAATATAGTATATTAATAAAATACTTGGGAAAATCACATGCCACACATTATTATAATAATTTAAAATTTAATAATAAATAAAATAATTAAATAACAATAAAATAAATAAATAAATAATAAAATATTAGGGTAATATTAATTAAACCCTAATTAGATAAATATGTACACATATATACGGTGTTTAGTATTTTAAAAATATGTATGAGTTCATGCAAGTCCGTAAAATCTATTTAATATAATTAATAGTAAATTATTTAAGTGAAAATTTCCTCGAAAATGCGAGTCCCGGGAAAATTTTACGTAAAGCACTTAAAATAATAATAAAAAATTAAAATTCAATTTAATTAAATAAAAGCTCATGAAATATCAATATTATATAATAGAATTATTAACACTGCATATCTCGATGCAATATAAAAATATTTAAAAACACGGGATATTACATCGTCTACCTCGGTCTCACGGCTTCCGCTCTGATATGCTCTAAAAAGAAAAATAACAAATCGATTTTAAAACATGACTATGAAATAAAATAAAAAAATCAACAAAATAATGAATTTTCAGGTTGACTCCAGGGAGACTAAACAAGACTCGATAGACAGGATAAAACCTAACTAATGGTAGAAATTCATAACGAATATCACGTTTTACGAGAAAATCTATCAAAATTTTGACAGAGTCTCCTCTGTAAAACGAACATCTCTCTACCAAAGGTAGAGCCAAACCTGCATAGAAACGCACTTCTAATAACCACAGACATACACACTCGAGTCGGGCTCCCAAAACTACACTTAGCCCCGACCAAGATCACAACTCAACAAAACATCAAGAAATGACATCCTTTATTTTCCAAAATACACATTACATATACATATATACTAAAAATATATAAAATCTCAATTATTCAAAAATTACACAACTCAATTTGCATTTCATTATCAAGATATAATTATGACCTAAATTAAAACCATTACATCAAATATACTAAATACAACTTTATATTTAATTTTTGTTACCAAAATAATGTATTATAAATAGATATGTAATATTTGGAATTAATATTCAAAATTAACACTACTTAATTAAAAATATCAATTAATTTATAAAAATTTTATAAACCTCTTAAATAATAATAATAATAATAATAATAATAATAATAATAGAACTAACTAAATATATATATTTAACTATAATTAGCGTAAAATTACCTTTGTACCCCTAAATACATAATTTACCTAATGTATTATTAATACTAAAAAAAATTCCTTAAAATTAGTTAATCATCTAAAAAAATTATTTTCTCAATATTAAATTCTTAATACAATTAAAAAATATAAATGACTTCTAATTTCTTCTAAAATATAATTTAACCTAATAGTTCAATTTTTTTACATAAACTATAAAAATTCCTAAAAATTGTATAATACTCTAAAAAAATTATTTTCTTTACTCTAAAATTAATATCAACTCATAATAACACCAGAAAATATCAAATTATATTTTTAATAATAATTTACGAAAATTCCTAAAATAATAATAAAATATTCAAAAATTCACCAAAAAATCAAAATAAATTCTAAAAATTATACAAAAATTCATAGAGGTAGATTGAGCTACTAGGAATCACATTTGTAAAGGGATTTTGCATGAATCAAGCTAGATCAAGCTAAAAAAAATACAAAACCCTAGAGCTCAAAACTAACAATCAACCAAAACTCAACCAATTCATGACCAAAGCTTAAACTAAGCTTGGAATGGGTGTCACTGGTGTAAGAGGAGGGGATTGACACTGGAATGGCAAGAAATGGTGGTCGGACGGAGCTTGGTCGACAAAAATGGCAACTCTCGGCTTCCTCTGCTTTCTACATTTCCGGCGGCTCTGCTGGCGACCGGAGGTGAGGGAGAAGGAGGAGAAGGTAGCAGGTGGTGGTCGGAGATGGGGGAGGCGCAGTGACGGTGGCTGTCGGGGATGTCACGCGAAAAGAGGAGGTTGGGGGGTGATGGTGCTACGGTTTTGTTGTGTACATATATATATATATATAAATTATCTAATATTAAAAAATTATATTATATTAAAATAATATATATAAATTTCCCACCACACATACACATTATACATATACATATATATTATACATATATTCACACACTCACAAGTATACTACATACATATATATATACATATACACAAAAATAAATTAATGCACACACATAAAATAATAATTAAACCCTAATTATATATGTGTATGTATATATAGAAATATGTATATATGCATGTACATAGTAACACATAAAATAACCATAAAGTTAATGTAGTTTAAAATAATAATAATAATAATAATAATAATAATAATAATGATGATGATGATGATGATGATGATGATGATGATAATAACCATAATAAAAATAAACAATGAAATTGTTAAACAATAAATAAATAATACTCACATATAATCATTTCATAAATTAATAACCCTAAAAATAATATTAACATAAATATATCCCAATTAAATAGCAAAATAATTAACAATTGTCTAATATAATTCAAAAGTAATTATTAGTAACACAGTTTGGAAATTACTTTATTTAAATAAAAATATAGAGTATTACATAAGTAATTTGTGAAATTGTGATTTATGGTGTTTATAGAGGTTGAAATTAATTTTTAATTTTTGTGTAATTATTATAATTTTATTTAGTTTAGGTGAATTTTGAAAATATAGGTTAAATGAGTATTTTGTTAAAATTAATTGGTTAATTGAGTATGATTAATGATTTTATTGAATTATATGTTGAGAAAATAATTTTTTAGTAATTATATAATTTTTAATGAATTTTTGAATAATTATAGTATATTATGTGAATTTATATAAATTAAGTGTAATTTGGTAATTTGGTAATAAATTGGTTGAATATTAAGTTAAATTGGTTTTAATAATTATTTGAGGTATAAAAATGATTTTTACAAATTATTTACTATTTTTAACTAATTAAAACTATTTTTCAAAATTTATTTTCAAATTATATATAATATACTATTTTTGTAAATAAATAGGTTTTTAATCATTTTTAATATGTTTTTGGGCTAATTAAGTAATTTGGATTTATAAAATGAATTTCAGTTAATTTTTATGAATTTATCAAGAATTATGGATTTTTAATAATATTTTATTAAAATTAGGGTTTTTATGTAATTATAGGTAAAATAATTATTTTTAGCGTTTAAATCCCTAAATTGCTATATTTTGGTATATAAAGGGTATTTTCGGTATTTTTGGAATTTTAATGTATTCTGTGTATATCTCGTGAATTGTGAATCTCGGTCGGTGAAATTGTAGTTTGAGAATCCGACCGAGGAGTGATATGGATATTTGTATTCAAAGTGTGTTTTCTTACAGGACCGACTTTACTTTTTAAGTAGAGAGATGTCCGTTTTACAGGGGAGGTTCTGTTGAATTTTCGATAGAATTCTCATAAAATGTGATATTCAGTCAAATTCCCATTCCTAGTCTGTGTCCGGTATTCTAGATCCAGTCTCTAGAAATTACATTAGATTTATTCTAATCTCGTGTTAATATTTTATCTATTAGTTGTGCCGAAATCGAGGCCTAATAGACCAAGCCCGTCAGACCCATCTTGAGGAACTCACAACTGTGGGTTGTTATTTTATATATACGTGTATTTAGGTTGCATGATTTTAGAAATATATGTTTTAATTGTATGAATTATGCATGAATGATTTAATAAATGCTTAAGTATATTTTAGGTTTATTTTTAGTATATTTTTGGTATATCTTGAATTAATTGCATGTTTTACCTTTAATTGATACTTAAGTTGTTTTTAAGTATGTATATGGTTTATTTTATAATTGAATTGAATTTGTTTGACATATATATACTCGAAAAATACTTAGTTTATTTTTTGTATATTTCTAGTATATATATGGTTTATATTGCTATTTAAATTAATGTCATGCATTCATTTATTTTATGAATGTATGAGTTTATTTTAAATAAAGGATATCAATAGAACGTGCTACCTAGTGGGCAGCACTAGGATCGAGTATGTACCGGTACAATGATAGAATTTAGGTTAAATTACTAACATATTTGTGGATATTGATTGAATTGATTTAATTGATGTGAGATACGATTTGAGAGTGTGATTGCTGGAGCTTGGTTGACGAAGCGTCTCGAGGCCAATCCACTGACAGTCAGACTGCTGGAGCTCGGTTGACTTAGTGTCTCGGGGCCAGTCTATTGTCCAAATGGAACAAGTGAATTTATTTAGAATAAGTGAGCATGTATGGCTAGAGTGTTGTCTAACACTATTTGAGATTGCGATAATTTAAGGTTCTATTTGATCCTTCATAAATGGTTATTATTTTCAGTATTATATAAAATGATTTTTGCTGCATCCGTGTGTATTTTCCTGTATATATATACTTATTATATATACTATTGAATGTGTGCATTTGTCATTTAGCTATGCATGTATATATATTATAACAATTCACTCAGTGAGGTCTGACTCCCCTCCGTTGATTTATTTTTTAGGAGAGTCTTCATCCTCAGACTTCAGTAACAGGCCTATACACCAGATTTCTTCTGCTCCGGCCTTATTGTGTAAACTGCTTACTTGAGTTTTATTTTGTATTCTAGACACTGCAGTAGTTGTTTCAGTGAGCTGTATTTATTATATATGTATGAGATTTAAATTTCAAAAGTTTGAACCGAAAATTTGTACTTTAAGATTTATTATATATATGAAATGGATTTTATGTTATTAAATGAGTTGAAGAATTATTATTTTATATTCAAGATTTAATTTTCGCTGCACAAATATTTTATTTATTTTATTATATTACATGCTTTTATTTTTTAAGTCTTACTATGGGTTCCGAATTCGAAAGAATTCCCATTCCCTAGCGCCGGTCATAGCCCCCTATTTTGGGTTATGACAATATATATATATATAAGGGAAGACTAAAAATTTTCAGATCAAAGGGTCAAATCCACCATCTCCCTCTTTTTTTTTTCTTCTTTCTTCTCTTCCCCCTTGTTTTTCTTCCTTCTTTCTCGAAACCCACTGCCTGCGCAACCCAGCTCGTTGGAGCAACCACCACGACTACCACCAGCCACCGTCGACTCCCTTCACGTTCTCCTTCCCTTCTACTGCTCCAGGTCACATCGGAAGCCATCAGAACCGACAGAAGCAGCAGCTACACAAAGGAGCTGCCATTGTCGCTGGTGGTGCTTCCGACCATCCTAGCTCATCGCTCTGATTTCATCTAAATACTTGAGCTTCAGTGAGTGTTATTCTGAGTTTCGTTTGAGCTCAATCCCTGTACATTTTAAGTTATAGCTAGTTTTTAGTTTATGTGTTTTAAGGTTTTTATTTTTTGTTTTAGCTTGTTTGACTTATGAATTCTTACTTAAGAAATGTTGATCTTGACAACTTTAGCTTCTCAAAAATGTTTTTTTTTTATTTTTTGAATTAATTTGAATTGTGGGTAATTTTTTATTATTTTAATATTAAAATATTGAATTTTGATAATTATGTTAATTAATTATTTTTAATTAAAATTTAGTTAAATTAGTGTTAGTAATTTGAGTTAATAATTTTAGAATTTATAAAATAATTTTTAGTGAATTTATATAATTTTTGAGGATATTATTAGTATTATGTAAATATTGGATAATGAGTTAATTGTGTATTTTTGTTGATATTATAGTTAAATAATATGTTTTAAATTATTTTAGAATTACATAGGGTATTAAAATGATTTTATAAATTATTTACTATTTTTTAACTAATTAATAATAATTTTTGAAAATTATATTCAAATAATATATTATTTACTATTTTAGTGATTAAATTGATTTTTAAATACTTTTATTATATAATTAAGTTATTTGAGTAATTAAAAGTAAATTTTACTATTATTTGTGGAATTATTGAAAAATTTAATTTTTATTAATATTACATTATTATTTGAGATTTTTATTTAATTATTGTAAAAATAATTATATTTGGTGATTTAATGTTTAAATATATTATATTTTGGTATTTTATGGATATTTATGAAATTTAATGATTTTTAATATATTTATTATTTTATATTGATTTTTGGTGAATTGTGAATCTCGGTTGCGAATTTGTGCAGTTTAGGATTCCAACCCGAGGTGCTAAGCATTTTAAATTTAAATGTGTGTTTTGCTTGCAGGATCAGCTCTACTATCAGTAGAGAGATATCCATTTTACAAAGGGGGTTCTGCATAATTTTTAGTAGAATTCTCATAAAACGTGACGTCAGGTAGATCCTGAATTTTTACATTTTTTTGGATTTTGAATTCCTAGATCGAGTCTTCCTTTAGAATTCTTAGAAGTATAAGTTAAAAATTATTCTGATTATTATTATTATTATTTATTTTCTAGTTGCACCGAGACTAAGGCCTATCGGACCAGACCCGTTGAGTTAGTCTCGAGGAGCGCAAACTTGTGAGTTATTATTTTATATATACATTGCATATAGTGCATAATTATAAATAATTATGTTTTGATATAAATTATTTCATTAAGTGCTTTAGTATATTTCAATATACTTTTATTATATTTTGGTATATTTCAACATATATGTGATGACATATACTTGATATATTCTCAATATGCATTCAAGTATATTTTGTTATATTTATGGTTGATTTTGGTTATATGTAGCATATATATATATACTTGAAATATATTTAGAATATTTTCAGTATATTTTTGGTATATAAATGGTATATTTTTCTGTTATGAATGTCATTTATGTTTAATTATATATTTATTTATTTTCTATAAATGTACAATTTTATTCGAAGGATATCAATAGAGAGCGCTATCTAGTGGGCTGCACTAGGACTGTGTATGTACCTATTCATTAGACTTTAGGGTCAATATTGTAAGAATTATTTGAGGTGAATTGATTATTATGAATATTGAGTATTCAGCGAGTGAATAGTGTGGTTACTAGAATTCGGTTGACTTAATGTCTCGGGATCAATCACACTAACAGGGAAACTGCTGGTGCTCGGTTGACTTAGCGTTTTGGGGCTAGTCTATTGTCCAAATTAGAATAACAGAATTTATTTAGAATTAAGTAGGCCTGCTGGCTAGTGAGAGATTTGTTTAAGGTTTCGAATATTTTTAGGGTTCTATTTGATCTTTTATTTAAATAATATTTTTTACATTTGATATATATATATAAAAGCAGATTTTTACATATAAGTGACATGCATGTATACATATAAATATTGGTGCTTGACTAGATATGTTTTAGATTACAGGTGTATATATTATAATAATTCACTCAGTGAGGTCTGACCCCCTTAATATTTTTTTTAGGAGATTCCTCGTCATCAGACCTCAATAGTAGATCTCTATGCCGGACTTCTTTAGCCTCGGCTAAATTATGTAAATGATATATATGAATCCTATTATATTCTAGAAAACTGCAGTAGTAGTACTTTGTATCTGTATAATATTATTTTAGTAAGAGACCTTTTTCTGAATATTGTATGAAAATATTTTTATTTATGAAATGACATTTAAGTATTTATTAATTTTGGTGTATTTTTATTTATTTATTACATGCATTTTTATTTTTAAGGCTTGCTACAGGTTCCGAATTTGAAAGAATTCTCATTCCCCAGCACTGATCGTGACTCTTGATTTTGGATCATGACAAAGTTGGTATCAGAGCCTTAGGTCATTAGTGTTGTGGACCTAGGTTTTTAGAGTTTTATTTTCTTTAAAACTATTGCAGTGAATTAGGTTCAATCATGTTTTTGATAAGTTTTCCTTGATTTAGTATTCTACATAATCGTTAGATTGTCTATTTTGTCTCTTTTAAGAATAAGAAGGGAAGTGCGTGTCACTCCCCTGATCGTTGAGGCCAAGGATAATGAGTCCTTTCAGGATGAAGTTTTACCTCCTGAGCTGCCAGTGAGGCGTAGAGGCCAAGGTAGAAGTAGACCTCAAGGAGCAACAGGTTGTTATAGACAGTGAGAGCTAAAGGATGAGGAACCTATAGAGCTAGCATATGAGGAAGCTGCTATACCTCCAGTTGCACTGCCAATTCAACCTACCTATCAGCAAGGGATGTCTGACCCTGAGGCAGCACTATCTTACGCCAGAGTTGGTCGTATAGCCTTCGATGGGATGTCAAATTCACTAGAATTTATGTATGCTATTGAGATGAGGACTCAGACTGCTCACACTGAGTACCAATGGATCATGATCGTTGAGTTATCTATAGAGGGATCAGCCTTGGCTTATTTTGTCATAGTGATTCAGCCGTACATGATGACTATGACTTGGGCATAGTTCAGAGAAAGATTTATGAGGAGATTCTGCTCAAAGCCACTAAGGATGAGTTATAGACTTCAGTTGACAAGCATCACCAAAGGTGACAGATCTATCGAGGACTACACTAGAGAGTTTCTTCGACTTGGTAGATATGTAGAGGATTTGATGTGAGACCATTATTTTGCTATCATGACTTACGTTTCTGGTCTGGGTTCTGCATTCGTTGGGATGCCTATTGCAGGTCTTGCTCTAGAGTCTGTGATAGAGTTAGCTAAGGAGCTAGAGTTGAGACTAGTCAGGTAATGAGCTATGCCTAATTATTATTAGTTGGGTGTTCAATCAGGAGGATTCCATACTACTCTGTATTTAAATTTTCATATTAATTCTAGTAGTTAACAGAGCCAGAGACAACAGTAGAGAGTATATAAGAGTAGTAGACATGGCCGTGTTGGACCTTGTAGACCTATTAAATTTAGGTCAGGTGCTTCCAACAGTAGTAGTGGTCAGAGTTTGGGTTACGACAACACAAGATCGGTAGCCAGTGCTTGTCAGACTTATGGTAGAGTCCATCAGGGACCCTACTATATAGCGTCGCTGACATTTTTTAGAAGCGGACAGATGAGGCACTTTGCTAGATCATGCCCATATTTTGGGTTTCAGCCACTGTAGTTTCTATAGTTCCTACAACAGTCAATTACTAGTGCAGCACCAGCTCCTTTTCAGTTGCCTCTAGCTCAGCATTCGAGTTTGACTTAGATTATTACTTAGCAGGGGCATGGCAGAGGCACCAGAGGAAGTGCTAGAGTTTTTTCCAGGCTTCTACCAGTTAGGAAGGAGGTTGAGGTCAGGCTAGGGTTTTCCACCTCACTCAGCAGGATGATCAGACATTTAATGTTATCGTTGCAGGTATTATTTTAGTATGTTACTTGGATGTTTGGGTTTTGTTTGATTCAGGTGCCACACACTCCTTTGTATCCCCTGTATTTGCTTTGAAGTCATATTGGCAAGCTTCGAGGATGACTTTTCCTTTATTTATCACCACTCCTCTAAGCGATTCATTGAACACCGACATTGTTCTTTTTGGTTGTCCAGTATTTATCAAATGTAGAGAACTGCCAACAAAATTGGTGTTGTTAGATGTGATGGAATTCGATGTGATTTTAGGTATGAATTAGTTTTCTTAGCACTATTTTATTTTGGATTATCAGAGTAAAGAGGTAATTTTTAGAATTCCTGATGAAGAAGAGTTTAAGTTTGTGGGTGATAAAAGTTATGCACCTCAGAATTTCATCTCTACTATCACGGTTAGGAAGATACTGAGGAAGGGTTGTCAGGGATATTTAGCATTAGTCAGGTATACTTCTATGGAGAAGTTGTCACTCACAAATGTTCATATTGCCTATGAGTTTCCTGATATTTTTCCTAAGGAGTTGCCAGGTTTACCACTTCACAGAGAGATTGAGTTCTGTATAGATGTGGTTCCAAGCACCATTCTTATTTCGATGCCGCCCTACATAATGGCTCTTGCAGAGTTGAAAAATTTGAAAGAGTAGTTACGTGAATTGCTAGATAAGGGTTTTACAAGGCCTAATATTTCTCCTTGGGGTGCACTAGTCCTATTTATCAGGAAGAAGGATGGAACCCTGAGACTGTGCATTAATTACAGAGAGTTGAATAAGGTGACAATGAAAAACAAGTATCCTCTCTCGAGGATAGATGATCTGTTTGATTAGCTTCAGGGTGTGGGTGCACAGTTCTTTTCTAAAATTAACTTGAGGTCGGGTTATCATCAGTTACAGATTAATGAGGCTGATGTTCCTAAAATGGCATTCTACACTTGATATGGCCATTATGAGTTTTTAGTGTTATCATTCGGGTTGACTAATGCACCAGCTGCTTTTATGAATATGATGAATAGGATATTTAGATCATTTATAGATCAATTTATGGTAGTCTTCATTGATGATATACTGGTATATTCAAAGAGTATAGAGGAGCACATATATCACTTGAGGACTGTATTACAGACACTGAGAGAATATCAACTTTATGCTAAATTCTTAAAGTGTGATTTCTAATTGGAGAGTGTTGCATTTCTTGGACACGTGGTGTATAAAGATGGTATCCAAGTTGATCCATAAAAGATAGAGGTAGTGTCTGAGTGGCCCAGACCAACGATAATTACAGCGATTTGTAGTTTCCTATGTTTAGCTACTTATTATAGGAGATTTGCGCAAGATTTTTCTAGAATTATGACTCGCTTGACTCAGAAGAATGTGAAGTGTGCATGGTCAAATGCTTTTGAGAACATTTTTCAGTTGCTGAAGGAGAAGTTGACCATAGCTCTAATTTTAACATTGCCTAATGAAGTAAATAAATTCACTATGTATTGTGATGCCTCTAGAGTCGGCCTAGGTTGTGTGTTGATGCAGAATAGTAGGGTGATAGCTTATGCTTCGAGGCAGTTGAAGAAGCATGAACGAAATTATCCTACCCACGACCTATAGATGGTTGCAGTGATCTTTGCTCTCAAGATTTAGAGACATTATAAGTACGGGGTGACTTGTGAGATTTTTACTTATCACAAGAGCCTTAAGTACATTATTCAGCAAAGAGATTTTAATCTGAGGTAGAGGAGGTGGTTAGAATTCCTAAAGGACTATGATTGTGAGATTCTTTATCATCCAGGTAAGGCTAATATGGTAATAGATGCCTTGAATAAGAAGTCCTCATGTAGTCTTGCTCACATTAGTGTGGGAAGGAGACCATTGATCTAAGAGTTACACCAGTTAGTGGATCAAGGTCTGATGATGAAGATTAGCAGATCTGGTGGATTGTTAGCTCAGTTTAGAGTTCAATTTGTGTTGAGAGATAGGATTAAGGCAGCTCAGGGCTAAGATCTTATTCTAGTAGAGCTTGTAGAGAATATTCATGCATGGAAGTTCATTAATTTCACACTCAATGATGAAAGTATTTTGTGGATCAGTGGTATGTTGTGCATTCCTGATATGAATAATTTAAAGAAGAGATCCTTGAGGAAGCACGTTCTACAACCTACACCGTACATCTAAGTGTCACTAAGATGCACCATAGTATTAGAGACTTGTATTGGTGGGATGGATTGAAGAAGGATGTAGTTGATTTTGTTATTAAGTGTTTGACATGTCAACAGGTGAAAGCTGAACATTAAAAGCCTTCTACGAAGCTTCAGCCACTTCCTATTCCTAAATGGAAATAGGAGAGAATTGCTATGAATTTTATGGTTCGGTTACCTCGTTCTAAGGATGGATACGATTCCATCTGGGTGATTGTGGATAGGTTAACCAAGTCTGCTCATTTCTTGCCTGTGTAGCTAAATTGGCAAAGCTGTATGTTAAGCATATTGTGTGCCTTCACGGAGTAACTACGTCCATTGTATTTAATAGAGGTTCAGTGTTTACCTCTCAATTTTATCAGGCAATGGGCACCAAGCTTGATTTCAGAACTGCTTTTCACCCTCAAATAGATAGTTAGTCTGAGAGGATGATTTAAACACTTAAAGATATATTGAGGATATGTGTATTGGATCTAGGAGGTAGTTAGGATGATCATTTGCCACTTGTGGAGTTTGTGTATAATAATAACTACCATAGCAGTATTAGGATAGCATTGTATGAGGCTTTGTATGGAAGGAAGTGTAAATGACCTTTGAGTTGGGATGAGATTGGAGAGAGAGCATTGACTGGACTTGAGTTGGTTCAGGATGTAGCGAAGAAAGTTACTATTATTAAAAAGAGATTAAAGGCCGCACTTAGCAGAAAGAAGTGCTATGCGGATCCAAGAGGTAGAGATGTGGAGTTTTAAGTTGGAGACTATGTATTCCTGAAGGTATCTCCTATGAAGGGTGTGATGAGATTTGGACAGAAAGGGAAGCTAGCACCCGGATATATTAGACCGTTCGAAATTCTGAAGAGAGTGGGCATGATTGCATATCAGTTGGCTTTGCCTTCAAATTTGTCTCATGCGCATCTAGTGTTTTATATCTCAATGCTGAGGAAGTATATTTTGGACCCTTCGCACGCGTTGCAGCCTGATAGAGTATAAGCTAAATGAAGACTTGACGTATGATGAGGAACCAATCGCGATAGTGGACTATCAAGTTCGACAGTTGTGTTCTAAGCAGATTCCGATGGTCAAGGTGTTGTGACGAAGCAACATGGAGGAGCACACTTGGGAGACAGAAGCTTCGATGCGAGCTTCTTACCCTTATCTCTTTCCTTGATAATTCTCATTTTTATTTTTTTCTTTGAATTCGAGGACGAATTCTTATAAGGAGGGGAGATTGTAATGATCCAATATTTTAAATAATATATAATTATTTTGAGATATACAGTATTAATAAAAATTTAAATTTTATTTATATATTATTATTATTAATTGTGAATATTATTTATTTATTTTATTCTAAAAATTTTATTTATGTAAAATATTTATTTTGGGAGTTATATTATTAGACATATTAAACTTATTATCGTTACTACTATTTTAAATAATATTATCATTATTATTTCATTGTTATTATTATTATTATTATTATTATTATTATTATTATTATTATTATTATTATTATTATTATTATTATTATTATTATTATCATTTTAGTGCATAGTGTGCATGAGTTGTGTTGTATATATATATATATATATATATATATATATATATATATATATATATAAGATCAAAGACTAAAAATTTTTGGGTCAAAGGGTCAAAGCCACCATTCCCTCTTTCTTTCTTTTTTTTCTTCTTTCTTCTCTTCCCCCTATTTTTCTTCCTTCCTTCCTGAAACCCACTGCCTGCACAACCCAACTCGCCGAAGCAACCACCACCAGCCACCGTCAACTCCTCTCACCTTTTCCTTCCCTTCTACCACTCTAGGTCAAATCAGAAGCCATCAGAATTGCCAGAAGCAGCAGCTGCATAGAGGAGCTGCCATTGTCACCAGTTGTGCTTTTGGCCATCCCAGCTCATCGCTCTGGTCTCATATGAATGCTTGAGCTCTGGTGAGTGTGATTCTGAGCTTCGTTTGAGCTCAATCCCTCTAGATTTTAAGTTATAACTAGTTTTTAGTTTATGTGTTTTAGGGTTTTTATTTTTTTGAGCTTGATATTGTTTGATTTATGAATTCTTGCTTAAGAAATTTTGATCTTGGCAACTTTAGCTTCTCCAAAATATTTTTTGTTTATTTTTTTGAATTAATTTGAATTATGGGTAATTTTTTATTATTTTAATATTAAAATATTGAATTTTTTATAATTATGTTAATTAATTAGTTTTAATGAAAATTTAGTTAAATTAGTGTTAGTAAATTGAGTTAATAATTTTAGAATTTATAAAATGATTTTTAGTGAATTTATATAATTTTTGAGAATATTATTAGTATTATGTAAATATTGGATAATGAGTTAATTGTGTATTTTTGTTCATATTATAGTTAAATAATATGTTTTTAAAATATTTTTGAATTTTATAGGGTATTAAAATGATTTTATAAATCATTTACTATTTTTAACTAATTAATACTAATTTTTAAAAATTATATTCAAATAATATATTATTTACTATTTTAGTGATTAAATTAATTTTTAAATACTTTTTGTGATAACCCCTGGTTTTTAAATTATTTTATTAAATACTGAGATATGCAGTGTTAAAAAAAATTTTAAAATTATATTTAATTATTTTACTATTTTGTAATTTATTATTATTATTTTATATTTAATTAAATTTTCTTACGTAAATATTTTTATTTTGAACTTATTAATTTGGTTATTTAAATTTTATTGTGTATATTTATATGTTCGGATAGTATTATTTAGCAATATTTAATTTAGTGCATTGTTATTTTAATATTATTAATTCTATTATTGTTTTATAAAAAATTCCATTATTTATTTTGTTAGAATTATCATTATTATTTAATGTTATTTCATTTATATTATTATTAATTTATGTTATGTATATTACATGTGTATGTGTTATATATATGTGTATATATATATATATGTGTGTGTGTATAAGATATTTGTGTGGTGGAGAATTGTCAAATATAAAGTTATATTATATTATAATATAAAGTTTTATTATATTAAATAACATTATATTATAAAGTTATATATATATATATATATACTTAACCAAAAAAAAAAAAAAACACAGTCTTCTTCCTCCTCTCCCCGCGCGCACAGTCCGAGCCACAACCGCCACTGTGCCTCTCGCTGCACTTCATCAGACCGCCACCATCTCCTTCCTCCTTCTCCCTTCTTCTTCCTCGGTGCAGTCCGACGGCCAGCAGCTCATTGGAGATAGTAGAAACGGCAGCAACAGTTGATGGAGCTTCTCGCCGTCGTTCATTCTCCGACCATCTTTTTTCATGTTCTCGATGTTTATGAATTCCTTGAGCACCGGTGAGCAAGGATTTAACCTCTATTTTAGTTCAAATCCATCCAATTTTTTATTTCTCTTGAATTTTTTAGTTTTGAGCTTTAAGGTTTCACGAATTTTTTTAAGTTGATTGAGCTTGATTTAGTTAATATTCCTTAACAAAGATTGCTCTTGGAAGCTCAATTTACATCTCTATATTTTTGTTTTGATTTTTAGAATTTATTAGAAAATTTGTTAATTTTTGATTATTTTATTATTATTTATCTAATTTTCGTAAATTAACTTATTTAATTATATAATTTGTTAAATTAGTATTATTATGAGTTGATATTAATTTTAGAATAAAGAAAATAATTTTTGGAGAATATTGTGTAATTTTAAAAAATATTTATATTTTATGTAATTTTGGAATTTTGAGTTAAATGTGTATTTTTGGTAAACATTAGAGTTTCATTGTGTGTTGAATTGATATTATAATGCTATTTGTTGGTGAAATAATTTTTGTGAATTTATATAATTTTTATGGAATTTTATATAATTTATGTGTATTTTTGAATTATTAGGTTAAATATGTATTTTTTATAGAAATTATTGGTTAAATAAGTGTTTTTGTCACGACCCCAAAATAGGGGCCATGACCGGCGCTAGGGAACGGGAATTCTTTCGAATCCGGAACCCGTAGCAAGCCTAAAAAATAAAATAAACATGCAATAATAATAATAACAATATCAAATGCAGCGGAAATAAAGACCATAAATATAATATTAACATATGCACTAACTGGATTTAAGTCAAATCTCATCACATATATATAAATCTTTTAATACAATCCAATTCAAGTATAATACAATATCTCGTATAAATATAATACATAAAATCCCACAATTAATTTACAACTACTGCAGTGTCTAGATTATATAAAAATAAGACTCACGTAAGCAGTTTACACAAAGAAGCCGGGGCGGAAGAAATCCGGCGTATAGGCCTGCTACTGAGGTCTGAAGATGTTGACTCTCCTAAAAAAGAGTCAACGGAGGGGAGTCAGACCTCACTGAGTGAATTACTATAATATATATACATACACACTAAATGACAATGCATACAGCCAACAGTATATATATAGTATGTATATATACAGGCAAATACACACAGATGCAATAAAATCATTTTATATATATTTCATTAAAAATCATCGTTTATGAAGGATCAAATAGAACCCTATGATATCGAAACCTCAATCAGTGTTAGACAACACTCTAGCCATACAAGCTCACTTAATCCAAATATATCCACTTAATCCATTTAGACAGTAGACTGGCCCCGAGACACTAAGTCGATTGAGCTCCAGCAGTCTGACTGCCAGTGTGATTGGCCCCCGAGACACTTGGTCAACCGAGCTTCAGCAATCACACCTCCAAACCATATCTCACACATCAAATAATCATAATCAATCAATATCCACAAATGGTTAGTAATATAGCCTAAATACTATAGGCGTACCGGTACGTACTCGGTCCTAGTGCTGCCCACTAGGTAACCACGTTCTATCGATATCCTTCATTAATAAATGTAAAACATCCATTCACAAATAAATGATGCATAAATTAAATAAAATAATAATATAAACCATATATATACCGAAAATATACCAAAAATAAATCAGGTATATTTCGAGTATATATACGCCAAATAAATCCAATTAAAATCATAAATTAAGCTCGAAATATATTTAAAAACATTTTAAATATAATTTATTTATAAAACATGCATATAATTTAATATATACCAAAAATATACTTAAATACAAATCACGTTATTTATGCATATTTAGTCAACATGAAACATGTATTTCTAAAATCATGCATCCTAAGCATATATATATAAAATAGCAACTCACAAATTAGTGCGCTCCACGAGATGGGTCCGACGGCCTGGTCCACTAGGCCTCGGTCTCCGGCGCAACTAAACAAACAATAACGACAAAAATCAGAATAACCCCAACAGAAATCCTAGAATTCGATCTAGAATATTAAACACAGAATTAAAATTAGGGTTCGACTAGACATCACGTTTTACGAGAATTCTATCGAAAATTCGACAGAACCCTCCCCTGTAAAATGGACATCTCTCTACTCAAAGAGTAGAGCCGACCCTGCAAAGAAACACACTTCGAAAAACAAGCTCAACACTCAACCACAACCCCTCGGTCGGACTCCAGACTACAATTTACCCGACCGGGGTCCACAAACACAGAACAATTATAAAAATACCAAAATACCCTTATAACATAGAAATCCATTTTATAAGTAGAAATTACATAATTAACCTTAAAACACTGTAAAAAAACCGGTAAAAACTCATTTTATTAGAAAAAATCCGTATTTTATATATATAATTGAAAATAATTCACGAAAAATAGTTTTTAATTAGTTAAAAATACCAAATAATTTTTGGAAATCATTTTTATACTTTAAATAATTATTAAAACATTACATTTTCAGCCAATTTCATGTAAAATTACCAAAATACCGCTATATATATAAATATACTAAAATTCATTCAAAAATTCACCAAAAATAGTATAATTATCCAAAATTAATTTTATCAACATATTTATCAATAATATCAATAATTAAACTCAATTATCCAATTAAATTCAATTAAAAACATAATTAACCCTAATTTCCCAAATTACATAAACTCAAATAATTCAAAATAAATACTTAGAAATTCATAAAAATTCCAAATAAATTCCTATAATTCATTTAAATACCTAATTTAACCATAAAACACAATTTAATAATTTAAATAATTAATTTCCAAAAATTAGGAAATAATATTAAAATATTCAAAAATACCCAAAAATCAAAATAATCTCCAAAAATTCCAAAAAAATTCATACATGTAGATTAAGCTACTAGGATCAATATTTGTGAAGGTATTTTTCATGAATCAATCAATTTAAAGCTCAAAAAAATCAAAAACCCTAATATGGCCGAATTGGAAAATTCGAAACCTAAGCAAATCAAGACCATTTCAGCTCAAACCAAAGCTAGAATCATACTCACCGAAGCTCAAGGAGAAGAAAGAGACCGGCGGGGGTGTCAAAAATGGTGACCGAAATCGTGGTCGACGGTGAGGAGAAGAAGTTTCGGCCAAAAGAAGAAAATAGGGTTGCCGGCGCCGGGGAAGAAGGCTGCTAGCGGTGGGGAATGACTGAGGATGATGGTGGCAAGCCGAGAGGCACACCGACGGTAGGGGAACGACGTGATAGACGGTGGTTGGTGGTGAGGGAGTGGGTTGGGGCACGGGGAAGGAAGAAAAAGAAAAAGAAAAGAAAAGAAAAAGAAAAGAAAAAAGAAAAAAAAAGAAAAGAAAAAAAAAGCAAAATAATAAAAAAATAATTTTAATAAAATATTTGAAAAAAATCACATCCACACACTTAATATTTAATATTTTAAAATTTAATATTAATTAAAAATAATTAAATAACAATAAAACAATTAATTAATTAATAAAATATTAGGGTAAAATACTAAACCCTAATTAAATAAATATTTACACGCAATAGGCTCTATTTAGTAATTTAAAAATACGTATGAGTTCATACAAGTCCGAAAATATATTTACAATAATTAATAATAATTTATTTACGTGAAAATTTCCCCAAAAATGCAAGTCCCGGGAAAATTTTACGTAAAGCACTGTAAACAATGCACAATAATTAAAATAGGTTTTAAAATACATATCAACTCATGAAAATATCGTAATATATATTCAAAAATTATTAACACTGTATATTCTCGTACAGTATTAAAATATTTAAAAACACGGGATATACAGTTTTGGTTGATATTAGTATATTATATAATGATTAAATAATTTTAATGATTTTATATAATTTTTGAGGAAATTATTTAGTATATTGGATATTTTATATTATAGGGGCAAATGTGTAATTTTATGTTAATTATAGTTAAATATTATATTTTAGTTGATTTTATAATTATTTAAGGTAATAAAATGATTTTTTTTTACAAATTAATTTCTATTTTTAACTAATTAATACTATTTTCAAAAATTGTTTTCAAATAAATATTTTATATATTAATTTGGAAATAAAATGGGTTTTAAACTAATTTTATTATATAATTAAGCTATTTAAGCAATTAAATGTGAAATTTTATTATATTATGTTGAATAATTGTAAAATTTAATTTTTATTAATATTTAAAATATTTGAGATTTTATTAGTTAAATTGTGATAAATTTTAGGAATATTATATAAATAATAAGTGTATTTGTCATTTTGAGACTAAATGTGTATTGTATTATTTTTGTGATGCTAAATTGTGATTTTAAATATTATTTACAATTTATGTTAATTTAATTGTAAAATGGAGATTTTATTCCATTTATGAATTTTCATTATCAAATATTATTTAAATTAGATTGTTATGTTTTAATTGAAAAATAAAGGTTTTTAAATATTTTTATTGGATTTTTGATGATTTTTATTATTTTACCGTTCGATATTCTTGTTTTGTAAATTGTGAATCTCGATTGGAGATTTGTGGAGTTTGGGGTCCCAACCTGAGGTGTTGTGCTTTGAGACTTTGGAAGTGTATTTTCTGTGCAGGATCGACCCTACTTTTATAGGGAGATGTCCGTTTTACAGAGGAGACTCTGTCAAAATTTCGGTAGATTTCTCATAAAATGTGACAATCGGTCTGAGTCTAGTTTTGAATTTTTGATTGAGTCTGTCTATAGTAATCCTAGAAGTATAGGGTTAGAAGGTTATTCTGACGGTTATTATTATTATTTTTATTTTTTTTAGTTGCGTCGAGACCGAGGCCTAACGGTGCAGGCCCGCCGAGTCTGTCGTCTGTGGAGCGCTAATCTGTGAGTTATTATACTGTATATATATGCATTGCATATAGGATGCATGATTTAGGATTTTTTTATTTTCATTATATGTTTTTTTTTAAAAAGTGATTTAAATTATAATATTTTTGATATATTTTGGGTTTATGTTTTTTTTTTATATATGCATTTTAAATAATTATGCATGTTGTAATATCCCGTGTTTTTAAAAATATTTTTACACTGTACCGGAAATGCAGTGTCAATAATTTTGAATATATATATGATATTTTTATGAGTTGATATGTATTTTAAACCTATTTTAATTACTGTGTTTTATTTTCAGTGTTTTACGTAAAATTTTCCCGGGGGACTTTCATTTTCGGGGAAATTTTCACGTAAACAATGTATTATTAATTATTTTAAATGTATTTACGGGTTTGCATGAACTCATACATATTTTTAAATTATTAAATAAAGCCTGTGTGTGTATATTTAATTAGGGTTTATTATTACCCTAATATTTTATTATTTATTTATTATTATTTGATTATTTTATTTATTATTAAATTATTAAAATTTATTTTTTTTCTTTTTTCTTTTTTTTTTCTTTTTCTTTTCCTTTTTCTTTCTTTTTCTTTTCTTTTCTCTTTCCTTCTTTCTTTCTTTTTCTTTTTCTTCTTCTTCTTCTTCTTTCTTCCCGTGCGTGACCGCCGGACCACCCATCTTCCCACCGTGGTTTCTCCCTCCTCCGGCCACCGTTTTCGACACCGCCGGTCTCTATCTTCTCCTTGAGCTCCGGTGAGTGTTATTCTAGCTTTTGTTTGAGCTAAAACGGTCTAGAATTGCTTAGGTTTTGAGTTGAATATTTCGGCCACTTTTGGTTTTCGATTTTTTTGAGCTTCAATTTGGATGATTCATGGAAACTTCCTTCACAAATGTTGTTCCTGGTAGTTTAATCTTCATGTATGAATTTTTGTAGAATTTTTGGAGATTGTTTGGATTTTTGGGTATTTTTGAATATTTTAATATTATTTTCGAATTTTCGGAAATTAATTATTTAAATTATGAAATTGGAGTTTATGGTTGAATTAGGTGTTGAAATGAATTATAGGAATTTATTTGGAATTTTTATGAATTTCTAAGTATTTATTTTTAATTATTGAAGTTTATGTGATTTTGTAAAATTAAGTTAATTGTGTTTTTATTTGAATTTAATTGGTTAATTGAGTTTAAATATTGATATTATTGATAAATATGTTGAGAAAATTAATTTTGGATAATTGTATGATTTTTAGTGAATTTTTGAAGTAAATTAGGTATATATATATATATAGGGGTATTTTGGTAATTTTACCCTAAATTGTCTAAAAATGTAATTTAATTGGTTTTAATATTTATTTAAGGTATAAAAATGATTTCTACAAAATATTTGGTATTTTTAACTAATTAAAACTATTTTTCGGGAATTATTTTCAATTATATATATAATATACGGTTTTTCTAATAAAATGAATTTTAATCGATTTTTACAGTGTTTCAAGATTTATTATGTAATTTCTACATATGAAATGTATTTTTATGATTTAAGGATATTTTTGGTATATTTGAATATATATTCTGTGTTTGTGGACCCCGGTCGACAGATTGTAGTCTGGAGTCCGACCGAGGGGTTGTGATTGATTGTGGTGTTTATTTTTGAAGTGTATTTTCTTTGCAGGGTCGGCTCTACTCTTTTGAGTAGAGAGATGTCCGTTTTACAGGGGAGGTTCTGCCGGATTTCCGGTAGAATTCTCGTAAAACGTGATATCCAGTCGAACCCTAATTCTATTTCCGTATTTTAATACTCTAGATTGAATTCTAGGATTTCTGTTAGGGTTATTCTGATGTCGAGTAATTATTTCTTGTTTAGTTGCGCCGAGACCGAGGGTTAGTGGACCAGGCCCGTCGGACCCGTCTCGTGGAGCGCATTAGGTGAGTTACTATATTATATATATATGCTTAGGATGCATGATTTAGAAAATGCATGTTTTATTTTGACTAATTATGCATAAATAACATGATTTATATTCAAGTATATTTTTGGTATATTTTTGGTATATAATAAATTATATACATGTTTTATTAATAAAATATATTTAAAATGTTTTTAAATATATTTTTAGTTTAATTCATGATTTGATTGAATTTATTTGACGTATATATACTCAAAATATACCTGGTTTATGTTTGGTATATTTTCGGTATATATATGGTTTATATTGTTGATTTATTTAAATTCATGCATCATGTATTTGTGAATGAATGTTTTATTATTTATTACTGAAGGATATCAATAGAACGTGCTACCTAGTGGGCAGCACTAGGACCGAGTACGTACCGGTACGCCTATAGTTTTAGGCTTTATTACTAACTTATTTGTGGATATCGATTTGATTATGATTATTGATATATGTGAGATGTGGTTTGTGGGTGTGATTGCTGGAGCTCGGTTGACCAAGTGTCTCGGGGCCAATCACACTGGCAGTCAGACTGCTGGAGCTCGGTTGACTTAGTGTCTCGGGGCCAGTCTACTGTCCAAATGGATTAAGTGGATATATTTGGAATAAGTGAGCCTGTATGGCTAGAGTGTTGTTTAACACTATTTTTCTGAAGTTGCGATATTCTAGGGTTCTATGTGATCCTTCATAAAAGTTGATTTTCAGAAAATATATACAAAATGATTTTTCTGCATCTGTATGAACTTGCCTGTATATATACATATTACTCATATACTGTTGACTGTATGCATTATCACTTAGAGTGTATGTATATATACTATAGTAATTCACTCAGTGAGGTCTGACTCCCCTCCGTTGACTATTTTTCAGGAGAGTCAACTTCCTCAGACCTCAGTAGCAGGTCGATACGCCGGATTTCTTCCGCCCCGGCTTCTTTATGTAAATTGTCTACTTGAGTCTTATTTATTTTATCTAGACACTGCAGTAGTTGTAAATTAAAGTATTGGATTTTATGTATTTGTTTAAAGAGATGTATTATGTTAAAACTGGATTTGTATAAAGATTATACTTATGAGATTATATATGCGATGTGATGAGTTTTGAATTATATCCAGTTGTTATGGATGATATTGTAATATTTATGATTTTATTTTCC
The DNA here is from genome assembly GCA_947683625.1 of Mallotus nudiflorus. Taxonomy (NCBI): domain Eukaryota; kingdom Viridiplantae; phylum Streptophyta; class Magnoliopsida; order Malpighiales; family Euphorbiaceae; genus Mallotus; species Mallotus nudiflorus. Next base: position 569,677 of record CANTUR010000488.1, read on the forward strand.
GCTGCATATTATATTTTTATGGTTATTATTGCATTTTTATTTTATTTTTAGGCTTGCTACGGGTTCCGGATTCGAAAGAATTCCCGGTTCCCTAGCGCCGGTCATGACTCCTGTTTTGGGGTCGTGACAAAGTTGGTATCAGAGCGAAGTTCGTTTCAGAGTGGAGTTCTGTGTCAGGGCTTAGTTTTGTGAGTTGTGGCCCTAGTTTTAAAGTTGTGTTTTCTGTTGGACTACTGCAGTGTATTAGGTTCGAGTATGTCTTGATAAGTATTCCTTGCTGTAGTTTTCAGCGTTATTCCTCCGTTGTCTGTTTTGTCTGAATCTTTCCGTTTGTCTTTTCAGAATGAGGAGGCGAGCGCGTGTCGCTCCACCGGTCGTTGAGGCCGAGGATGATGAGTCTTTTCAGGACGAGGTTTTACCTCCTGAGCCGCCAGTTAGACGTAGAGGTCGTGGCAGGGGTAGACCTCGAGGAGCGGCAGGTCGCCGTAGGCAGAGAGAGTTACAGGACGAGGAGCCTGTTGAGCCTGATTTTGATGTTCCTGTTCCTCCAGTTGTTCAGCCTGTTCAGCCTGCCTATCAGCAAGGTATGTCTGACCCTGAGGCAGCTTTGTTCTATGCCAGAGTTGGCAGGATTGCTTTTGATGGTACTTCTGATCCTTTAGATTTTCTGCATGCGATTGAGACTAGGACTCGGACTGCTCATACCGAGTACCAGAGGATCATGATCGTTGAGTTGTCTGTCGAGGGACCAGCTTTGGATTGGTTTATTCAGATGATCCAGCCCTTTATGATGACGATGACATGGGTTCAGTTTCGAGAGCGATTCATGAGGAGATTTTGTCCAGAGCCTCTTCGTTTGAGCTATCGTCTCCGTTTGACCAGCATTTCTCGTGGAGATCGATCAGTAGAGGAGTATACCCGAGAGTTCCTTCGTCTGGGTAGATATGCTGAGGATCTGATGCGAGATCAGTATTTCGCTGTTACTACCTATGTTACTGGTTTGGGTTCAGCTTTTGCTGGTATGCCCACAGCAGGGTCTTACTCTCGAGTCGGTGATTGAGCTAGCTAAGGAGAGTGAGCTGAGATTAGTTAGGTAGGGAGCGATGCCTGATTATTACCAGTTGGGAGTTCAGTCGAGTGGATTGCAGGGGGCTACTCCGTATTCGAGTTTTCATGTTGGTTCGAGTAGTCAGCAGCGAGGTTCGACTCAGCAGAGTCAGAGACAGCAGCAGCGAGTGCATCGGAGCAGTAGACATGGTCGTGGAGGTCAGCGTAGATCGTTTAGATTCGGGTTAGGTGGCTTCGAGCAGTAGCAGTGGTCGTAGTTCTGGATCAGCGGCCAGTGTTTGTCAGACTTGTGGTAGAGTCCATCAGGGACCGTGTTATCTGACACCACTGACATGTTTCAGATGCGGACAGACAGGATATTTTGCCAGATCGTGTCCTTATTCCGGATATCAGCAGCAGCAGATTCCGCGATTCCCACAGCAGTCGATTGCTAGTGCAGCACCCGTGCCATTTCAGTTACCACCAGCTCAGCATCAGAGTTCTACTTAGTTTGTTCCACAGCAGAGTCGTGGTAGAGGTACGAGAGGAGGTGCCAGAGGTGTTGGCCAGGCTTCTACCAGTCAGCAGGGAGGTCGAGGTCAGGCCAGAGTTTTTCATCTGACTCAGCAGGATGCTCAGGCATCTAATGCAGTCGTGGCAGGTATTCTTTCTGTTTGTTACCTGGATGCTTTGGTTTTGTTTGATCCGGGTGCCACGCATTCGTTTGTTTCTCCTGTTTTTGCTTCTAAATCTTGTTGGCAAGCTTCGAGGATGGCTTTTCCTTTGTCTGTTGCCACTCCTCTGAGTGATTCTTTGGACACCGATATTGTTCTTTCTGGTTGTCCAGTTCTCGTGGGAGATAGAGAATTACCTGCTGATTTGATTTTGTTGGATGTGATGGAGTTCGATGTTATTTTGGGAATGGATTGGTTGTCTCAGTACTATGCCGTGGTTGATTGCAGGAATAAGGAGGTGATTTTCAGAATTCCTGGTGAAGTAGAATTTAAGTTTGTTGGTGACAGGAGTTCAGCACCTCAGAATCTTATTTCTGTTATTGCAGCTAGGAAGTTATTGAGGAAAGGTTATCAGGGGTTTTTGGCATTGGTTAGGGATACGTCAGTGGAGAAGTTGTCACTCACAGATGTTCCTGTTGCTTGTGAGTTTCCTGATGTTTTTCCGAGGAGTTGCCAGGTTTACCACCTCATAGAGAGATTGAGTTCTGTATTGATGTGGTTCCAGGTATTACTCCTATATCTATGCCACCCTATCGTATGGCTCCTGCAGAGTTGAGAGAGTTGAAGGAGCAGTTGCAAGAGTTGTTGGATAAGGGTTTTATCAGACCTAGTGTTTCTCCTTGGGGTGCACCAGTCCTGTTTGTGAAGAAGAAGGATGGTACCCTGAGACTGTGCATTGATTACAGAGAGTTGAATAAGGTGACAGTGAAGAATAAGTATCCTCTCCCGAGGATAGATGATTTGTTTGATCAGCTCCAGGGTGCACAATTCTTTTCTAAGGTTGACTTGAGGTCGGGTTATCATCAGCTGCGGATCAGTGAAGCTGATATTCCTAAGACAGCATTCCGCACTCGTTATGGTCATTATGAGTTTCTGGTGATGTCTTTTGGTTTGACTAATGCACCAGCAGCTTTTATGGACCTGATGAACAGAGTATTCCGACCGTATGTGGATCAGTTTGTGGTAGTCTTCATTGATGATATACTAGTATATTCGAAGAGTATGGAAGAGCACGTATATCATTTGAGGATTGTACTACAGACACTGAGAGATCATCAGCTTTATGCTAAATTCTCGAAGTGTGATTTCTGGATGGAGAGTGTTTCTTTTTTTTGGACACGTAGTGTCTAAAGAAGGTATTCAGGTTGATCCACAGAAGGTTGAAGCAGTATCTGAGTGGCCTAGACCTACTTCAGTTACTGAGATTCGGAGTTTTCTGGGTTTAGCCGGGGTATTATAGGCGGGTTGTGCAGGATTTTTCCAGGATTGCAGCCCCTATGACTCGCTTGACTCAGAAGAATGTTAGATTCGAGTGGCTCAGAAGCTTGTGAGAATAGTTTTCAGTTGTTGAAGGAGAAGTTGACCACAGCGCCAGTATTAGCTTTGCCTAATAGTGTGGATAAGTTCACAGTTTACTGTGATGCCTCTAGAATTGGTCTTGGTTGTGTGTTGATGCAGAATGGAAGGGTGATAGCCTATGCTTCGAGGCAGTTGAAGAAGCATGAGCAGAACTATCCTACACATGATCTGGAGATGGCTGCAGTGATCTTTGCTTTGAAGATTTGGAGACATTATTTGTACGGGGTGACTTGTGAGATATTTACTGATCACAAGAGCCTTAAGTACATTTTTCAGCAGCGAGATTTGAATCTGAGGCAGAGAAGATGGTTGGAACTGTTGAAGGATTATGATTGTGAGATTCTTTACCATCCGGTAAAGCTAATGTTGTAGCAGATGCCTTGAGTAGGAAGTCCTCAGGTAGTCTTGCTCACATAAGTGTTGAGAGGAGACCATTGATCCCAAGAGTTGCATCTGATGGTGGATCAAGGTCTGATGATGAAGATCAGTAGATCAGGTGGACTGTTAGCTCAGTTTAAAGTACGATCTGTACTAAGGGATAGGATTAAAGCAGCTCAGAGCCGAGATCCTATTCTAGAAGAGCTTGCAGAGAATGTCAGAGCAGGGAAGTTCACTGATTTCACACTCGATGATGATGGTGTGTTGTGGATCAGTGGTAGATTGTGTGTTCCAGATGTGGATGATTTGAGAGAAGAGATTTTAGAGGAAGCACATTCTACAGCTTACAGCGTTCATCCTGGTGTTACTAAGATGGTACCACAGTATCAGAGATCTATACTGGTGGGATGGATTGAAGAAGGATGTTGCCGATTATGTTGCTAAGTGCTTGACTTGTCAGCAAGTGAAAGCCGAACATCAGAAGCCTTCTGGGAAGCTTCAGCCTCTTCCTATTCCCGAGTGGAAGTGGGAAAGGATAGCTATGGATTTTGTGGTCGGTTTACCTCGTTCGAAGGATGGATACGATTCCATTTGGGTGATTGTAGACAGATTGACGAAGTCTGCACATTTCTTGCCTGTGAAAGCCACATATTCAGTTGCTAGATTGGCGAAGTTGTATGTGAAGCATATTGTGTGCCTTCATGGAGTACCTGTGTCCATTGTGTCAGATAGAGGTTCGGTGGTTTACTTCTCGTTTTTGGCAGAAGTTGCAGGAAGCGATGGGCACTAGGTTGGATTTCAGTACTGCTTTTCATCCTCAGACAGATGGCCAGTCTGAGAGGACGATCCAGACACTGGAAGATATGTTGAGGATGTGTGTCTTGGATTTGGGAGGGTAGCTGGGATGATCATTTGTCGCTTGTTGAGTTTGCATATAATAACAGCTACCATAGCAGTATTGGCATGGCACCATATGAGCGTTGTATGGAAGGAAGTGTAGATCCCCGTTGAGTTGGGATGAGATTGGTGAGAGAGCTTTGACTGGACCAGAGATGGTTCAGGATGCTGCAGAGAAAGTCGCCGTGATCAAGCGGAGATTAGAGACCGCAGTTAGCAGACAGAAGAGTTATGCGGATCCTAGGCGCAGAGATGTGGAGTTTCAGGTTGGAGATTTCGTTTTTCTGAAAGTATCTCCGATGAAGGGTGTGATGAGTTTGGCAAGAAGGGTAAGTTAGCACCGAGATATATTGGACCGTTTGAGATTTCTGGAGAGAGTTGGCACTGTTGCATATCGGTTGGATTTACCCTCCGAGTATGTCGCAGGTGCATCCAGTATTTCATATCTCGATGTTGAGGAAGTATATCTCAGATCCTTCACATGTGTTGCAACCTGACAGTGTGGAAGTGAGCGAAGATTTGACGTTTGTGGGAAGAACCTGTGGGCGATCGTTGATTTTCAAGTTCGACAGTTGAGATCGAAGAAGATTCCGATGGTCAAGGTTTTGTGGCGTAGCGACAGAGTTGAAGAGCATACGTGGGAGACTGAAGCTGAGATGCGAGCTTCTTACCGTATCTCTTTCCTTCCTGATTTTGTAATCTTGTTTTTAGAATTCGGGGACGAATTCTTGTAAGGGGGGAAGACTGTAATATCCCGTGTTTTTAAAAATATTTTTACACTGTACCGGGAAATGCGAGTGTCAATAATTTTGAATATATATACGATATTTTTATGAGTTGATATGTATTTTAAACCTATTTTAATTACTGTGTTTTATTTTCAGTGTTTACGTAAAATTTTCCCGGGACTTTCATTTTCGGGGAAATTTTCACGGTAAACAATGTATTATTAATTATTTTAAATGTATTTACGGGTTTGCATGAACTCATAAATATTTTTAAATTATTAAATAAAGCCTGTGTGTGTATATTTAATTAGGGTTTATTATTACCCTAATATTTTATTATTTATTTATTATTATTTGATTATTTTATTTATTATTAAATTATTAAAATTTATTTTTTTTTCTTTTTTCTTTTTTTTTTCTTTTTCTTTTCCTTTTTCTTTCTTTTTCTTTTCTTTTCTCTTTCCTTTTCTTTCTTTTTCTTTTTCTTCTTCTTCTTCTTCTTTCTTCCCGTGCGTGACCGCCGGGACCACCCATCTTCCCACCGTGGTTTCTCCCCTCCTCCGGCCACCGTTTTCGACACCGCCGGTCTCTATCTTCTCCTTGAGCTCCGGGGTGAGTGTTATTCTAGCTTTTGTTTGAGCTAAAACGGTCTAGAATTGCTTAGGTTTTGAGTTGAATATTTCGGCCACTTTTGGTTTCGATTTTTTTGAGCTTCAATTTGGATGATTCATGGAAACTTCCTTCACAAATGTTGTTCCTGGTAGTTTAATCTTCATGTATGAATTTTTGTAGAATTTTTGGAGATTGTTTGGATTTTTGGGTATTTTGAATATTTTAATATTATTTTCGAATTTTCGGAAATTAATTATTTAAATTATGAAATTGGAGTTTATGGTTGAATTAGGTGTTTGAAATGAATTATAGGAATTTATTTGGAATTTTTATGAATTTCTAAGTATTTATTTTTAATTATTGAAGTTTATGTGATTTTGTAAAATTAAGTTAATTGTGTTTTTATTTGAATTTAATTGGTTAATTGAGTTTAAATATTGATTTATTGATAAATATGTTGAGAAAATTAATTTTGGATAATTGTATGATTTTTAGTGAATTTTTGAAGTAAATTAGGTATATATATATATATAGGGGGTATTTTGGTAATTTTACCCTAAATTGTCTAAAAATGTAATTTAATTGGTTTTAATATTTATTTAAGGTATAAAAATGATTTCTACAAAATATTTGGTATTTTTAACTAATTAAAACTATTTTGCGGGAATTATTTTCAATTATATATATAATATACGGTTTTTCTAATAAAATGAATTTTAATCGATTTTTACAGTGTTTCAAGATTTATTATGTAATTCTACATATGAAATGTATTTTTATGATTTAAGGATATTTTTGGTATATTTGAATATATATTCTGTGTTGTGGACCCCGGTCGACAGATTGTAGTCTGGAGTCCGACCGAGGGGTTGTGATTGATTGTGGTGTTTATTTTTGAAGTGTATTTTCTTTGCAGGGTCGGCTCTACTCTTTTGAGTAGAGAGATGGTCCGTTTTACAGGGGAGGTTCTGCCGGATTTCCGGTAGAATTCTCGTAAAACGTGATATCCAGTCGAACCCTAATTCTATTTCCGTATTTTAATACTCTAGATTGAATTCTAGGATTTCTGTTAGGGTTATTCTGATGTCGAGTAATTATTTCTTGTTTAGTTGCGCCGAGACCGAGGGTTAGTGGGACCAGGCCCGTCGGACCCGTCTCGTGTGAGCGCATTAGGTGAGTTACTATATTATATATATATGCTTAGGATGCTATGATTTAGAAAATGCATGTTTTATTTTGACTAATTATGCATAAATAACAGATTTATATTCAAGTATATTTTTGGTATATTTTTGGTATATAATAAATTATATACATGTTTTATTAATAAAATATATTTAAAATGTTTTTAAATATATTTTTAGTTTAATTCATGATTTGATTGAATTTATTTGACGTATATATACTCAAAATATACCTGGTTTATGTTTGGTATATTTTCGGTATATATATGGTTTATATTGTTGATTTATTTAAATTCATGCATCATGTATTTGTGAATGAATGTTTTATTATTTATTACTGAAGGATATCAATAGAACGTGCTACCTAGTGGGCAGCACTAGGACCGAGTACGTACCGGTACGCCTATAGTTTTAGGCTTTATTACTAACTTATTTGTGGATATCGATTTGATTATGATTATTGATATATGTGAGATGTGGTTTGTGGGTGTGATTGCTGGAGCTCGGTTGACCAAGTGTCTCGGGGCCAATCACACTGGCAGTCAGACTGCTGGAGCTCGGTTGACTTAGTGTCTCGGGGCCAGTCTACTGTCCAAATGGATTAAGTGGATATATTTGGAATAAGTGAGCCTGTATGGCTAGAGTGTTGTTTAACACTATTTTTCTGAAGTTGCGATATTCTAGGGTTCTATGTGATCCTTCATAAAAGTTGATTTTCAGAAAATATATACAAAATGATTTTTCTGCATCTGTATGAACTTGCCTGTATATATACATATTACTCATATACTGTTGACTGTATGCATTATCACTTAGAGTGTATGTATATATACTATAGTAATTCACTCAGTGAGGTCTGACTCCCCTCCGTTGACTATTTTTCAGGAGAGTCAACTTCCTCAGACCTCAGTAGCAGGTCGATACGCCGGATTTCTTCCGCCCCGGCTTCTTTATGTAAATTGTCTACTTGAGTCTTATTTATTTTATCTAGACACTGCAGTAGTTGTAAATTAAAGTATTGGATTTTATGTATTTGTTTAAAGAGATGTATTATGTTAAAACTGGATTTGTATAAAGATTATACTTATGAGATTATATATGCGATGTGATGAGTTTTGAATTATATCCAGTTGTTATGGATGATATTGTAATATTTATGATTTTATTTTCCGCTGCATATTATATTTTTATGGTTATTATTGCATTTTTATTTTATTTTTAGTCTTGCTACGGGTTCCGGATTCGAAAGAATTCCCGTTCCCTAGCGCCGGTCATGACTCCTGTTTTGGGTCGTGACACATGTTATTTTGATATATGCATGTTAAATAATTAGGTTTATGTTTAATACATTTTAGTATATATACATGTTTTAAATGTATATTTATTCATAATTATTTTATTAAATGATTAGCATACTTTAGGTATATTTTAGGTATATTCGTAAATAAAAGCATGTCATATTATTGATTTATACTTAAATTGTTTTTAAGTATATTTTTGGTATATTTCCAAATAAATGCATGTTTTATTACTGATTTAAACCTAACTTGTTTTTAGTATATTATGGGTTTATTTTAGTATATTTCTGGTATATACATGGTTTATTTTGTTATTATGAATATTATTCTACACTATTTGTTTTATGAATGTATGATTTATTATAATTGAAGGATATCAATAGAACGTGCTACCTAATGGGCAACACTAGGACCGAGTACGTACCGGTGCGATAGATTTAGGTTTGAGTAAGAATTACTTGTGGTGAATTATGATTTAATTGAGATTGATGATACGATTGATTTATGATTTGAGATGTGATATGATAGATAGTGTGATTGCTGGAGCTCGATTGACCAAGTGTCTCGGGGCCAATCACACTGATAGTCAGACTGCTGGAGCTTGGTCGACTTAGTGTCTCGAGGCTAGTCTACTGTCCATATGGATTAAGTGAATTTATTTGGAATCAAGTGAGCTTGTATGGCTAAAGTGATGATACGGTTAAATGAGGTTGCGATTAATAGGGTTCTATTTGATCCATCATGAATTAAAATAAATATTTTCTACATTCAGTATAATTATAAAAGCAGAGTTTAACATTTGTATGAAATGCGTGAATATATATATATATATATATATATATATATATATATATGAATGCCTAATTGAGTATGGTTTAGATTGCATGTATATATAGTATAATAATTCACTCAGTGAGGTCTGACCCCCCTCCATTATTTTTTTTCAGGAGATCCTATAACTTCAAACCTTAGTAGAAGAGTTCCTCGTTGGTGTTCTTCTGTCCCGGCTATTTTATGTAAATGTATATTTTGAACTTTGATTTATATTCTAGAAACTGCAGTAATAGTGTTATTGTATCAGAAGAGTATTATTTTGTTTGATATTTAATACTCAGAGAGTAGTATCTGAACATTGTATGAATATATTTATTTATGAAAGGATTTGGAGTATTAATTTTATATATTGATTTGAAATTTTTTTTAATTATGTCATACTTTTATTTATTTATTGCATATTTTTATTTTCCAAGGCTTGCTATGGGTTCCGGATTCGAAAGAATTCCCGTTCTCTAGCACCGGTCATGGCCCCCTGTTTTGGGTCATAACACTTTTATTATATAATTAAGTTATTTATGTAATTAAAAGTAAATTTTACTATTATTTGTGGAATTATTGAAAATTTTGATTTTTATTAATATTATATTATTATTTGAGATTTTTATTTAATTATTGTACAAATAATTATATTTGGTGATTTGATGTTTAAATATATTATATTTTGGTATTTTATGTATATTTATGGAATTTAATGATTTTGAATATATCTGTTATTTTATATTGATTTTGGTGAATTGTGAATCTCAATTGGGAATTTATACAGTTCGGAATCCTAACCCGAGGTGTTAAGCATTTTGAATCTAGAAGTGTGTTTTCTTTGCAGAATTGACTCTAGTATTAGTAAAGAGATGTCCGTTTTACTGAGGATATTTTACTGAATTTTTGATAGAATTCTCGAAAAACATGACGTCGGGTCGATCCTAAATTTCTATGTTTGTTTGGATTTTGAATTCCTAGATCAAGTCTTCCTTTAGAATTCTTAGAAGTATAAGTTAGAAATTATTCTGATGATGATGATGATGATGATTATTATTATTATTATTATTATTATAATTATTATTATTATTATTTATTTTCTAGCCATGCCGAGATCGAAGTCTATCAGACCAAGCTCGTCGAGTCAGTCTCGAGGAGTATAAACTTGTGAGTTATTATTTTATATATATATTACATATAGTGCATGATTATAAATAATTATGTTTTGATATGAATTATTTCATTAAATGGTTTAGTATATTTCAGTATACTTTTAGTATATTTTGGTATATTTCGACATATATGCGATGAAATATACTTGATGTATTCTCAATATGCATTCAAGTATATTTTTGTCTATTTATGGTTGATTTTGGTTATATGTAGCACATATATATATACTTGAAATATATTTAGAAATTTTCGGTATATTTATGGTATATAAATGATATATTTTTCTGTTATGAATGTTGTTTATGTTTAATTATGCATTTATTTATTTTTCATAAATATAAAATTTTATTAAAAGGATATCAATAAAACGTGCTACTTAGTAGGTTGCACTAGAACTGTGCACATATCAATTCGTTAGACTTTGGGGTCAATATTGTAAGAATTATTTGAGGTGAATTAATTATTGTGAATATTGAGTATTCAGTGAGTGAATATTGTGGTTGCTGAAGTTCAGTTGACCTAGTGTCTCAGGGCCAATTATACTAATAATGAAACTACTAGAGCTCGGTTGACTTAGTATCTCGGGGCCAGTCTACTATCCAAATTGAAATAAGAGAATTTATTTGGAATTAAGTAAGCCTGCATGGCTAGTGAGAGATTTGTCTAAGATTTCGAATATTTTTAAGGTTCTATTTAACCCTTCATTTAAATAATATTTTCTGCATTTGATATATATATATATATATATATATATATATATATATATATTGCATTTGAGTGATATGCGTGCATATATATAAATACTGATGTCTGACTGGATATGTTTTAGATTGCATGTATATGTATTATAATAATTCACTCAGTTCCCTCTCAATATTTTTTTCAGGAGATTTCTCGTCGTCAGACCTCACTAGTAGACCTTTTCGTTAGACTTCTTCAGCCCTGACTAGATTATGTAAATCATTTATCTAAATTCTATTGTATTTTAGAAAAGTGCAATAGTAGTACTTTATATCTGTAGAATGTTGTTTTAGTAAGAGACCTTTCTTTGAATATTATATGAAAATATTTTTATTTATGAAATGACATTTAAGTATTTATTTTTATATCAACTTAAGTTTTAATTCTGGTGTATTTTTAGTTATTTATTACATGCGCTTTTATTTTTAAGGCCTGCTACCGGTTCTGAATTCGAAAGAATTTCCGGTTCCTAGCGCCGATCATGACTCCCGATTTTTGGTCGTGACATAAATAAAGAAATAATTAAAGATAATAAAATACAAATGGAGACCAATCGCAAGGTTAGGTAGACATTCTAAAAGTTCATACCTAATTTCTAAACTCAATTTTTGATAACAGTTGCTAGGGCCCTTCGTGGAATCTAGTTGCTGAAAAGTGTCATGGGTCTTATATGAATAACGACTTCTATCTTTGATATAGGCTTAAAGCTCATGTTGTATTGTCTAGTAGCCTCGAGTCTGCACAGTGTCATGACCGCCATAAACTTGGGCACGCGCTAAACCCTAGCACCTATAGTTATTTATTATTTTATTCGTCATTTTAGAAGTTGTTTTGGTTGTTTTCAATTATTTTGTGTTGTTTCCAGTTGTTTATCATTGTTTTCGGTTGTTATGTTTATATTTCCATTGGATTAGTTGTAAAAATCTAAAGTATTATTTGTTATTTTATTTAATTATTTCAGTTGTTTTCATAATTTTTTTACTATTTTAATTGTTTATGGTGTTTTGGTTGTTTATGGTACATAAAAATACTTGACATATTTTAAAAATATTGTAAAATATTGCATCTTTGAAAAAAAAAAAGTCAGTTGTGTTTTTGAAATGTTTTTCTAATTTTTTTTATTTCTGAAAAAAAATAGAGAATTCCAAAAATGAATCAAAGATTAGCAAATATTAACATTAAAATGAAATTGGCTCACTCCATATCCAACATTATTCTGTACTAAGAAAAATGGTTAACCCCACACTCCACATTAGCATATGGAATGGAGCATATAAACATGCAACACGAAAGCACCCTCAAAGAAAATGCATGTAGGGACAACATAAAATAAATATTAAGTAAATAATTAAAAATTTAATTTCTTAAATAAAGTTTTTATTTTAAATTTTATATGTAAAAAATAATACTAATAATTAAAAAGTTCTTTAATTCAAACTCTAGAGTTAATATGGTTACGTAGAACATTAAAAATAAAAAATTTAAAAACATTTTGACAAATAAGAGTTTATGTGATTACTATTACTAAATCATGAGAACATCAAATATAAAAATAAATAAATATTTAAAAATATTTTCACATCTAAGAATAATATTTTTTAAAGATAAAAATTCTATCATAATTGAATAAAAATATATTTTTACTATTTATTATAATTATAAAACATGTGACTAATAATAATTATTAATATATAAAAATTTATTTTTAAGTTAATAATTTTTACACATATCAAACATTTATAACACAAAATTCAAAATATCTTTTTTTTTTTTTGAAAGGTTTTTTGTTCCCCTCCCCACACCTGAAACCAGCCTGTCTATAATATGCCTTTAGCACTTTTAAAAAGAAAAATTTTGAACAAATCTCATACACAAAACTATATGTTTTGTGGACAGATTGGAAAATATTCTTGTTTCCTAATTTTTGCAAAATATTCTTGTCTCCTAATTTTTAATCCCATTTGGACATTAAAAAGGATGCATGGTGAGATCTCATATGCTATAATATATATGCCTTTTGCACATTCTTTGCTATTAACTTAATCAAAGTTGTCTAATCAATAAATTATGTTTAAAATTAGTTGTTTAAGTAAGCGTTAAGCAAGGATGTCTCGCCACTAAATTCTTTATACAATATTATCAGTAGTAAGTCGTTAAATCATTACTTATTTTTAACGACATTCTAAAGTACATACATTTTTTTTATTTAATTTAAAAAATGACTATATTTATTATGTACCACAGGATCAGCTGCAAGTGTTGCTAATTTTTTTTTTTTAAAGTTACTATCTCAAAATGTTAATGTTAGCTTTGAATCATATGAAGCATAAAAATCAATGCTAATTTAAACTGTACTTCAATTTTTTAAGTTAATTATGATAGGATTTATTTAAAAGTTTGTCTCTTTCTAGTAATAATAACTATTTTTATTTTATAATCTATCAATATATATAACTCTAATCTTACTCAATAAAAAGCTAAATGATTTCATTGTATCATTTAAATATAGTATAAATTTGAATAATATATGATAATAGTTAAATATTTAATTAATTTACAATTAATTTGATTTGATTCATATGAAAATGAGAATGCACTCTTACGAGGGAAGGAAGAAATGCACGATTCTAGTTAATGAAAAAATATATTTTTATTCGAAATAAAATTGAGTTAACCACATATTAGGAATTAAAATTATTCATTATAATTTTAATTTTTGTTCTTATTTTTGATAAAATAAAAGATTTATAAAATTATTTTTTAATTAATTAATATTTTTGCTTTCTTATATAAGTAAGCGTAATGAGTAATTGGAAAATTTCATTTTTATTTTAAAATAAAATTTATCTAACTAAATAGTAAATAGTAAATATTTAAATCATTAATTTTAATTTCAATTGTTTATAATACAAATTACTTTTAAAATTAGATGTATTTTATGGTTACTTTGATATTTACAAAATAAAATATACTTTGGAATGATAAAATATACTCTTATCTAATGACGATTAAAACAAAATAAAATTAAAATAATTAAAATCAAAATAACCATAAAATTTTTTAAAAAATAATTAAAATTTTTGTAATTAATGGATATTATAAGTAATTATACAAAAATAAATTAACAAAGTCAAAACGTATAGAATGCTTGGAGTCACCATCCACATTACCTGGACAGACATTTGCATGGCGGGAAATTTTAAAGTATCGTGATGATACTGTATCATTAAGGAGTTTTACCTATAGTAATAGGTAAAAAAAGTAATAATGTAAATTTTTTATTTAATTTTAATTTCTTAAAGATGAAATCTATTTTGTAAGATAAAATCTACATTTATGTCTGAAAAGTTAATAAAATATTTTATTTTTACTCAAACTAATGATAATATATATTTGAACAATATAATTTTTATTATCTAATTTTATTTCCATACTAGAATTGCAAATATATTTTCAATCTATAAAAAAAAAATTAAATTACAGTAAAAATAAGATATAAATATTATAAAAATTTTAATCAACATAAAAAAAATTATAATTAATTGAAAACATGAGTTTAGTACTAGTAAGTTTTGTAAGTAAAAAATTTATAATTAATTGAAAACATAAGTTTAATATTGATAAGTTTTGTATCATATATAGAAGACTCTCCCTTATATAGTTATATTTATAATTAATCACTTTAAAGTCTTTATATTTTATTTTTTTCATCTAATTTATTTTTTAATTATAAATATGTGTGTAATTAATTTGGAAAATTTAACAATTTACATTTATACTTATATATTTTTTTTGTTAGATTTTATATTACTGTATTTTATTTCGCTAATAATAATGAAATTGTTGTTGATGTAAAAAGAATTATATTTTCAATAATTACATTTTATTACACGGAAGAAATTTATATCTATAAATGATATTTCTTATTTTTATTAAAATTTATTTTAAAAAATATTTATGTTTACTTGATATTATAAATTTATAATTATATTGTATACGATTTTTTTAATCAAACATATGCTAAGGTTTTTTTCTTTTTTGGAAATGCTAAGGTTTGGTCTTCACGGTAAAAAGAATAAATTCTAACAAAGCTAACATTCTATTTAAAAAAAAAAATTAATTGGTTATTTTTATATTTTAAAACGATGTAAATAGTTTTTATACTATAACAACTGCTAATTCTACTACTTTTATCGATTTATTTAATTCATAACTACTTTTGTCGATCTATTTAATTATTTTATAGTTTTAGAAAAAAATTATAATTTACATCAGCGTATAAATTTCTTTCTAGTCGACTATGTATATGGATTCATTATCATATTATAAACACTATAACATAGTAAGTAAATAGTAATATTAATAGTGATTATAAAATATAATCTAATATAAAAAATAGAATAACTTCTAATAGTTAGGTAAATATAATAAGAAATAGAAAAACAAAACAAGATAAATATAATAAAAAAATTGAATAATAAACATATAAAAAATCACATAAAGATCATTATACCAATAATTTTTCTAAGATATGTTTCAATTTAATCCAACGTTGAATGTGCGTATCAAATCTGATTATTCTTGTTTCTTTTTATCTTGTTAGTGTCTTATCCTATAGCATTTTTTGTAATAATTAACGTTGGATTTAACTTTTGTTTTGCTTCTTTCTTAAAGTTTAAGTGTAAATTTTTTAAATTTAACACCCATAAAAATTTATATTAGAGATAATGAAATATTTAATTTTTCTCTTATATAAAATTTAAATATGTACTACTTCCATACATAAATTTTATTTTAATTTAAAAATAATTTTTATTATTTAGTTTATATGTAAAATTGTCCCATTAAACTTATATTCTGAATTTGTTACTATAAAAACCATGACCTCCATAACTCCATTAAAGATTTTTTTCATTTCCAAAAGCAAATAAAGACTACTTTCAATATATATATATATATATATATATATATATATATATATATATATATATATATATATATATTGTTATTCTTAGTAACGTTAAACTTAAAGTACAAAAATAAATAGATTAAGATTTTAAGAAGTGTAAAAAATGATGCTATTTTTTATTCCTACTTTTGTCCAAAATTTGAACTATTTTTAGTTATTATATATTTGACGTTCTCTGCGTTGTTTATTGATAAAAATAAAGTCTACTGATTATTTAATTTTAGGTTAATTTAATAAAATCATGATATTTTAAATAATTATTACTATTTTTAAGAAATTTTTTTGTCAATATTCAAAATAGTATTCAATATGTAAATCGAATTATATATCAATAACACATAATCATAGTATTTATTAATTTAGGTATTTTCCAGACACTCAATCTCAAAGTAAACCAATAATAATATTATACATACTGATAGTGGATAAAATATTTTTTTTTTAAATATATCATATTTATTTATGTTTATCTAATTATTATTTTAAAAAAATAAAAGGATATACATACATATTTAATTATTATTTTAAAATATTATTTAAATCTTTTTAATGGATAATAAATTAAAAAATTAAATGGTTAAATTTTAAAAAATTAAGTCCAACTATGATCTTACGTATGATACCATGTCAGGACGACACTATAAATCGATTCTTGCGTGGCATGTGCTGGCAGTGCTGCTAATAAATATATGTCACGCTTAACCGTTTTTCTTGTCCATGGCACCCTATCCGCAAAACTGTTTTAAGATAGGCACAAGCACAACACAACCGTCAAGAGGACCGTTGAATTTAATACAACCTTACGTAATGGAAACGAATGCCATTAATTGTCTGACCAAAAAATAGTGCTATTAATTCGAAATTCAACATCATTCTACTAAGAAAAAAATAAAAATATTGTTTTTTTAATGTACAAATATAAATTATTCTCTCACCAGAATGCATCTGAACAATATTCAATATAATGCACCGTTAACTCACATCTCCATTGAATTCAATACTAAAATTCAATGTTTGATTGATTTCTTTATTTATTAAAATTGTAAAAGTTTCGAGTTTAATATTTATATTATTAAAAATTATCATAATTATGATGAATGTTTTTGTTAGGGTAATTATGATGATTGTTAAAAAATGATTACTATTTTTTTTTGATAAAAAAAATGATTACTATTATTATGTAGTTTATGGGACATTGAACCTGTCGTATTAAAAAAAAATTAAATTCAATAATTTAGTTCAATAAATGAAACTTTAACTTAATAATATCAACTTAAATTTTCAAAAAAAAAAAAAAAAACAAATTCAATGATTTAGTTTAATAAACGAAACTTCGATTTAACAATATCACCATAAATTCGATTAATTTTGTTCCTCATCATATGGGTTCATAATGCTGCAAATGAGCAGTGAATTATGAATAATTTTTCTTTTTTTTTTCTTTTGTGTTTTTCAATATGATATAAACTTTTCTTAATTGTGGGTCTTTTTATTCTTACAACCAATTATAGGATCATGCATAAAAAAATATTGCAATAGCTAAATTGATAACTATTATAGTAATTATTTATCATTTTTAAATTTTTTATGAGAAAAAAAATACTGAAAGTGGCCTAGAAATGGTGAATAGGTCTAATGAAATATTTTAAGCAATTTAAAGAAATTAAATAAAAATTAAAATATAGTTGAAAAGGAAAAATAATGAACATAAAAAGGATTTTCAACAATTCTATATCTCTATTTAACTTATCCTCAAGTTAGGATTTTCAATATACTTCAATCTATTCACTTAGATTGAGTTTTACAACTTTAACTTTTCAAAACTCACTAAAAAAATCAATTTCTAAGTGTTTTCAAGACTCACACTTAAACCAAATCTTAAATGTTTTGATGGCTAAACACTTAAAGCAATTCTTTTAGAATAAAATATCACTTCTCTTTTCTTAATCAAAAAAAAAAAAAAAAACAGAAGAAGAATTTATATTCTAACACTTACCAACTCTCATAGGAGTTATACAAATATAAATGAATTTAAAAAGAGTTTTGAGAGTTTAATTGAGTGCTGAGATAGAAGATTGTAATAAGCAAGCATCCTTATATCAATTGAGCTATAAGAGTAGTTTGTATAGATAAACAACTCAACAATATGGCTATTTAAGCCAATAATTATGTCTCCAACGTCTCCAAGTTTTGGTAAATTCAAATTAACTTATTTCTATCATAACACCGTTCATGATCATAAGGAGCAATTCCTAGCTCATTAGGGTCGATTTGAAAGTTGTTACGTTTAAATTTAGCTTGATTTGCCCATTATGAGTAGTCTGGATTGCCCTTATGAGCACCTCATGATCATGAGGACAACTCACGAGCGGCTTAGGCTCGCTCACTCTAATATACTTGAAATTGGCTGAGACAGGGTGCTGCTTGCAATGTGCTCATGAGAGACTCGTGAGCAGACACCTGTATGATCAAAATTATGTATTTTTTGACACTTATTTGCTCCTTATTGATTGAGCATTTGAATAGGTTGTTATGCTTCATTAAAACACATATAAATAGTCTTTTTGAAGAGTATTTCATATCTTCAACCTTTGATCAATTTAAATTAATTTCTACACACTTAAATGAAAATCATTAATAATTTAAATTGCTTGTCAAAGTCAAAATTAAGGATTTAATCATACAAATGGTCAACAAATTCATTCATTAAAAATTAAAAATATATTTTAATAAATAGAAATCACAAGTCATAATTTATGTGAAGGTTTCAAAATTGACCCATAAGAACGTTAAAAATTTATTTTTCATTAATTATGCATGGGTAAAATTTATATTGTGATTTTTTTCGATATACTGATACTAATAATTAATTGTCATAATTTTTAATTATAAATATTGGACATGTTCACATATTATAGAGAGAGAAAAGATAACTTTGATATATATGGGATAGTGTTTTCGCAACCTCCGATGATAGCCATGTCTTTTTACCATCTACTTTTCCTTTTCTCTATTTTAACTCTCATAGCCACTATCTTCTTATCCTCATCCTCTCCATCTTCTTATCCTTTCAGTCAATTTAAGGTGCATGTACACAAGATCCGCAATAAGGAATTCCAAGAATCATTTAAGAAACCTAAAGAGCATCACCACCTCCCTTCAACTCAGCTTGCCCATCACTACTTTGACCTAGAAACCTAAGTTCCTAATTGTCATACCTCTACCTATTAGCATTACTTGATACCATTCCATCTTTTTAACCATTACCACCATGGATCTTTACTGCAAAACCTTCTCTATTATGGATCTTTGTTGCAATACCGCAAGCTTATATTAGAAGCTTGAAATCCAATCTTTTGGTTAGATTGTTTGAGCACTGGGCTCAAGTTATGGGTATCTCATGGATAAATTTCAATAATAATAATACAATGGATGGTTTTGGTGTTATGATTGAAGATCTTTTATCAATAAATGAAGTTGTACACTTGAACGGTCTATCTCAAGCCTTGCATCATCAGTTTGCATTACTAGTTCATAGTTCATCTTCCTTGGCGGTGCTTTTTCCACATCTTTCTTGTTATTTAGTTTAACTGCCCAAGTTGTATGGTGAATAAAGATTGTACAAAAGAGACTTCGCGTATGAACATCTTAGCTGCCTGTGTTAATTATCATCTCTACTCTTTCCAAGGATCAGTCATCGCAACTTCAGGTTTACTTAGGCTAAGGAATTTGCTAGAAGATGAGCTTGGGCTTCAGCTTGCATTAGGCTCACTTCTCTTTCAAGAGCATCAGCCCAAGGTTTATATCATTGAGCCCAATATTTACCTTCAGATTTGGTGTGGCTTCCTCAACTAGTGATAAGGTCCAAGCCTCTCTTGCTAGACACACTACAAAACCTCTTTGTGCTAATCGTATTGCCTTTGAAGGCAAGCCTTTTCATCGATTCTGTGTGAAGGATTTAGTCCATTTTCTTATAATATTCTAGCCAACTCTTTTGCTAATATATAGAAAGCTTTGTTTTTATCTTTTTGGACTTTGTGGATTATTATATCATGGATCCCTGTTCATATTGAAATATGAACCAATAGCCATTGCACGTGCAAAATAAAAAATGGTTATGTTTTTTTTTTCGTCAACATTTTTTTTTACGCAGATTCATTGACTTTTACTTGCAGGTGAAAATCAATGAGTCTGCAATATGTTCATTTATCTTTACCTACATATTCATTGATCTTCATATAAAAAATTTATTGATCTTCTCCTACATATTCATGTCTATTTACAAAGCAAAAACCTAAAACATCAAAAATAAAAAATTAATTACACAATCTCTAACTCACTTCATCATCACTATCCATTTACAAAGACAATAATGGGCATATAAAAGCCAAAAATACTATTAAAATTAACTTGACTATACAATTTATAATAAAAAAAAAAAGAAAAACAAAAATCCAACCCATGACCTTTTCTACCCATCACTATGATCTTCTATCAAAAGAAAAAGTGTGGTAATGATTTTAATTATGTGAAGGAGAAAAAAATGCAAAGAAAGTGCATTAGACCAGGAGTTAAACTTTGTGTTAAATTTTATTTTAATTAGTTAATTTCTCTTTGTAATTATAGTAATTAGTAGGTTAATTGATCAAAATAATGAAGTTCATTGATCTTCACTTATATGTTCATGAGAATCAATGAATTTTTAGGTTAAAATCAATGAGTCTGGTGCAAGTTCATTGATCTTTGCCTACAGGTTCAAATGAATATGCATGTCAAGATTAATGAATTCTGCAGTAGGTTCACTGACCTACACTTGCAAGTTCATTGAACTTTACTTGCAGGTTCACAGACCTTTACTGGAAGGTTCACAGACCTTTACTGCAGGTTTACATTCAATTTAATCTTTATTTAATAATATATGAACTTCTAATCAATAACACATGAATCTTTCAATTACAATTAATGAATTTATATGCATAAAACTAAACAAATACAACAAAATTAATGAAAATAAAATCTATAAAAATACAAAAAGAAGAAGAAGGAGCAGCTGTGTACACTGGATACTTTACTCTCAGAGAGTTTGTGACCTCAAGGATGGTGAACTCGTGATTGGAGTATATGTACCTTCCAATAGCTTATGCATGCTCAAACAAGAATATATGGGCAATGCACACTATTGAGGAAGTAAATATTTTTTATATACATTAAGAAGTAAATATTTGTATACAATTAAGAATAAAGTTTTTATTTTATTTAAGATGTTATTCTATTCCTAGTTAGGATGTAATTAAGATTCCTATGTGTATATATAAGGGTTGTAACCCTTCTTTGAAATACATGAAAAAATATTTTCTTTGAATTTTATTTTATATGGTATTAGAGCATACCAATTGAAATCGATTTTTTCTATTAAATCCTTGAAATCGTATTTCTTTCTCCTCAAAATTCTTTGAATCCCTTTGAATTCTCAAAATCATGACCATCGAAAATGCATCCATCATATCCAATGGAATACCCAATTTTATTCAAACCCTTTAAGATAATTCTCCCTTTCCTATAGGAATTATTCTTGATGATACGAACTATACTCTAAGGTCACAGCTCATGGAGATGTGAATTGGAGCCAGAAATAAATCTGGCTTTCTTAATGGCACTACACCAAAGCCACCAGTAGGAGATAAAGCTTTGGAACTTGGCTTATTAATAATAATCCAGTTAAAAGTTAGTTGATTAATTCTATGAGTCTGACATTAATGCAGAGATTCATCCATCCTCCAACAATAAAGGAGATATGAGATACTGTCTCAAAAACTTTATATGATGGATATGATGAAACTCAGTTATTCGAATTAAACCAAAATCATTCATAACGCGTCAGAATGGTAAGCCATTACATGTATATATAATGAATTGGTTGGAATATTTCAAGAAATTGAAGCCTGGACGTGTGCACAATGGGAGGATGTTAATGGAGTAGTATCACTCCATAAACATATTACCTGACTTCGAATATATATTTTTCTAGTCGGACTTGATTCAGAATTTAATAATGTTCGGAGTGAAATACTTCAAAAGGATCCACCTCTTGATCTTGAGTTTAGTTATGCGTATGTGCAAAGGGATCACAACTAACACCATACGATGGAATAGCCAAAGATACTGTCGGATAATGTTGTACTTGTAGCAGTTCAGACTCATTCCTAATTCAAAAGGAAAATACTTGGTAAGTCTATTACATACACCTGTACTCATTGTGGTAAAGTTGGACACTCCAAGGAACGGTGATATAGAAAGCCTCATAAGAAGATTGGAAAGGTTGCAATTGTCACTTCTAGTGGTACTAAACCAAGTGGTGATCTTGATGCAACATCAGGTATGATAAATCTTGAAATAATACATAGATTATTAATATAGGTGCTACTGATCATATGAAAAACTCCACTCACCATCTTTCATCCATCCGCCCATTAATCCAATAAAATATTTTGATTACTAATAGAGGCATAAAACCAGTCACTCATGAAGGATCAGTATCTAACTTTGACTCTCTTAATCTAGATACTATTTATTGATCATTTGCATGATCAAACTTATAATTTTGGACTTTGATAAAAAAATTTTATACTAATAATTTCAATTAAGTGTGTAGGGAAACATATACCAAGCATATACACTTTTGGATGAATAGTGAATTTTTGGGCTGATTGAACCTTTGAGATTGAATAAGGCTTTTGACTTATTTAGAGCTCTTAAATATGAAAATAAGCTTCATCAACTTTGAATTAGACATCTTAAGCTTTCCAAATTGTGCTTTCTCATTAAAATCTAAGTTTATTTTGGTATGCAAATCTTCAATCGAAGTCAGCATATGCAGCTTGCATTTTAGTTTGCACAACTCTTAGTATTTCAGCAATATCTTGAGTTACAGATGTCCAAATGAGGTGACTCAAAGTTTTATGGAAAGATAAGACAATTATCTACAACTTTTATTAAGAATGATTTGACTGTATTGATCTTCTTCAGTCCTGTTCATGAGAATCTTTTGAACTGGTCATAAGTTGTCCTTCAATGCAGCCTTTAAAGCACATTTCTACCAAAAATTGGTAGCAACCCTCACAAGCTCCCCTCACTAGCTGATGGCTCATGACCTACTCATGAGCATACCCCTGACAGCATTCTAATAAAAAATTTTGAATGTAACGGCTATAATTTCACCCCTCACGAGCATTGTTCACTCGTGAGGTGCTCGTAAGCAGCCCTCGAGCTGCCATAAGTTCAAGAATTGATTGAAAATTAATTCTAAATGTTGGAGACATGATTGATATATCCAAAAACTACATTTTTGAGTGTTTTTCTATATAAACATAACTTAGAATTCAATTTAAAGGTTAAGAAAACTTGTGCATCATTCATCATTTTCTTAAACATTCAATTGAGCTCTAAAACTTTCCTTTAAAAAATTCTTGTGTATAACTCTTGTGAGAGTTGATGAGTGATTAGAATAGAATTTCTTATTCTTCTATTTTTTGGGTTTACAAAACGGGAAGTGAGATTCTATTATAAAGGAATTGGTTTAAGTGTTTAGCTATTAAAACACTTAAGAATTTGGTTTTTGAGTGAGCCTTAAAAACTCAAGATTGTAAGGTTATAAGAGTGAGTCATAAAACTCTTGTGTATACTCAATCTTGTTAATAAGATTGTGGGTGATTAAAAAATCCTAACTTGGGGATAAGTTAGGTGGAGATGTAGGATTATTTATGAATCCGAACTCCTTAAATGTTTGTGTTCTTTATTCTTCCTTCTCTACTCTTACTCACTCCTTGCAAATAATTCTTTTAATTTTCCATTTTTGTTCGATAGTCCTATTCACCCCCTCTAGGACTCTTTTAATTGGTATCAGAGCTTGAATTCTAGGTACTTCATTGCTAGAATATAAGATCATGAGGAGTGAATCACAAAACATCTTTTCTCTTAGACCATTCTTTGATGGTGGTGACTATCCATATTGGAAATTTAAAATGGAATTATATCTCGATTGTGATTCCATCAAACTTTAGGATATTGTCCTAAGAGGTTGGGAACCACCTACAACTATCATTGATGGTGTGGTAACTACACTTGCAAAAAGCCAATGGAGTATTGATCAAAAGGAAGAAAATCACAAAAATAAAAAGGCTATGATTACTCTAGTCTCCTCCATGACAAGAGAAGAAGGAGGCAAGCTTCAATATTACATTTCGACTAAAGAAATATGGGAGACCTTGGAGAATCACTATGAAGGCAACATTCAAGTAAGAAGCAAGAAGGTTTAACTTCATATGTATGAATATGAACTCTTCAAAATAAAGCCTTAAGAATCAATCACAGAGATGATAAACCATCTCAATGCTCTCCTCACAACCCTCAAGAAACTTGGAAAACATTTTTCTAAGGAAGAGTTGAACAACAAGATTCTAAGAATTCTACCTAAGAAGGATTGGGAATCTCTTGTTACCTTAATTGAGGAAGCTCAAGACCTCTCCACTCTATCAACTGATGTGCTCATTGATAAGCTCTTGACACATGAGCTCACCATCATGCAAAAAGGTGAAGAACAAGAAGAAAAAGAAGAAAAGAAAAAGAGCATTGCTCTAAAAGCTCTTTAAGAAGATAGTGAAGAGAAAGGCATCAAAGATTCTAGTGATGAAGAAGATGGTGACATTGCCATGCTTACTAGGAACTTCAAGAAGTTCTTAAGAAAGAAAAATTTCTCAAAAATAAGGGACTTCAACAAGAAGTTTGAAGGACATGGGAGGAAGAAAACAAAATAGGTTACTTACTATGAATGCAAGAAATCGGGACACATTAGAAGTGAATGTCCCAAACTCAAATTCAAGAGCAAGGGAGAAAAAGATAAGAAGAAGGCATTCAAAGCTACTCCGGATGATTCCTCCGAATCCGAAGAGGAAGAGGAACAACAAGAAGTTGCAAATCTTTTCTTCATGGCCATTGCAAACGAAAATGAGGTACCATCCACTTCTTACTCTTCCTTTGATGATTGTGATGAATATTGTGATGATGATGATGAGAGCTCTATTATGAGTAAATTACTTGTTAAATGCAAAAGTTTTTTATCTAAGAAGAAAAAAAAATAAACATGAGTTAACAAGCTTAAATAAGGATTTTGAATGTTTAAAAATTGATTTTGCTAAACTTGTTGCATCAAACAAAAAACTTGTAAGTGATGCTAAATCTTTTAATTCTTTGGAAGACCAACTTAAGAAAGCAAATAATGAAAATTATAAGCTTTCTAAGGAAGTCTTAGAATTAAAAAATTCCATTGTTAAATTTAAGAGAGGAAAAGAAACTCTAGATAGTCTTCTTGACTCTCAAAATTTCATGGAGATACCCATGGAATTGGATATAAAAATAGAATGTCCTCATCATCCTCATCACATATTACTTTTGTTAAAGCTTCACATGATTCTACTCCTTCAACCTCAAATGAGAATCAACCTAAAAAAATCTCATGTGTTAAATAGCAAGGCAAAATCTCATAAGATTAATCCTTCATTAACACAAAGGGGTAAGTCTCAAACTAGAGCACCTCAACCTAAGCATGCTTATATGTACACTATACATAATTATAATAGACATGCTGCACAACACAATGCACATAAGCCTATTGCACAATCTTATCGAAATGCTCATCACCATTGCTAATGTATGTCACACTCAATGTCACAAAATAATAGATACACACAACACTAAAGGCATGCTGCACACACTAGGAAAGTATTTCATTCTAGGAGAAACAATTTTAAAAATGTTGTATGTTCATATTGCATGATCAAAGGACATACCAATAATGTGTGCTTTTTATAAAAAACTGCACATGAATTTGCTTCCTTTGGATTATCTTGAAACTAACCAACCTAGACCAAGAAAGGTTTGGGTTCAAAAGAACATTTAAAATATTTTATGTAGGTGTGCTTGAAATCCACAAGAATAAAAAGCAAGTGGTATCTCAATAGTGGATGTTCAAGGCACATGACGGGAGACAAGGAGTAATTTAACAAACTTGATGCTAAGGATGGAGGACACGTTACCTTCGGTGATAATGCAAAAGGAAAAATTATTGGCATTGGCGAAATAGGTAATCCTCAATCCTTATCTATACATCATGTGTTGTTTATTGATGGTCTTAAACATAATTTGCTAAGTATAAGTCAATTATGTGATATGGGAAATAAGGTGACTTTCTATCCTAAAAATTGCTTTGTTAGTAGTCTTGATGAAGACAAAGTAATTTTTAGTGGTGAAAGAGTAAATAACATTTATGTTATTGATTTGAATAAAATTGATAACAAGGACATAAAATGCTTAATATCAATTTCCCATGACACATGGACATGGCATAGAAGGTTAGGACATGCAAATTTTGAGCTTTTGAATGATCTTTCTAAACATGAACTTGTGATTGGTTTGCCTAAGCTTGAATTCACTAAGGATAAACCTTGTGATGCTTGTTAAAAGGGAAAATAATCTAAGTCTTCATTTAAGCTAAAAAATGTAGTGTCCACTTCTAGACCACTTGAACTTATACATATGGATTTGTTTGGACCAACTAGAGTTGCTAGTCTTAGTGGAATGCACTATGCTTATGTACTGGTTGATGATTACTCTAGATACATTTGGGTATGTTTTCTTGCCCATAAGAATGATGCATTTAAAGCTTTTAAAAATTTTTCAAAAAGAGTTCAAAAAGAAAAATGATTTTATATTTCATCCATTAGAAGTGATCATGGAACCGAATTTGAAAATGAATTTTTCAAAAACTATTGTAATGAAAATGGTATTTTTCATACATTTTCATCTCCTAGAACTCCTCAACAAAATGGGGTATTTGAAAGGAAATATAGAACTCTTGTGGAAATGGCTAGAATAATACTTCATGAGTATAATTTGCCTCTATACTTTTGGGCGGTAGCCGTTAACATATCTTGTTATATTTCAAACCAAGTTTTCAAAAGACCAATTATAAATAAAACATCTTATGAGCTATGGAATAATAGAAAACCCAAAATCTCATATCTAAGAGTATTTGGATGCAAGTGCTTTATATTGAACACCAAGGATAATCTTGGGAAATTTGATTCCAAAGCCGATGAAGGAATTTTCCTAGGCTATTCCATCTCTAGCAAATCATATAGAGTCTTTAATAGGAGAACTCTAGTAGTTAAAGAGTCAATGCATGTGGTATTTAATGAATCAAACTCACTTGATCCTAGAAAGGATGTTTGTAGTGTTGATGATGTTGTAGGTAACAATGAGATTATGGAAACATAAGAAGAAAATGCTAGTAAACCTTTGAAACTTGAAGATCCAAGCAAGAAGGAAAATGAGGAGATACCTCAACCTACCTTGAAGGATGAACTTCCAAAGGATTGGCAATTCAAAAAAGCTTAGCCCCAAGACCTTATTATAGGTGACACTACAAAAGGGGTAACTACTAGAGCTAAACTCAAGTCTATTGTTAATTTAGCTTTCATTTCTCAAATTGAACCCAAAAATGTTGATGATGCTTTGAGTGATGAATTTTGGGTCTTTACTATGCAAGAAAAGTTAAATCAATTTGAGAGAAACAAGGTTTGGACCTTGGTTCTTAGACCTAAACATCATCTTATTATTGGCACCAAATGGGTGTTTAGAAATAAGATGAATGAACAAGGTGTCATAACTAGGAACAAAGCTAGATTAGTAGCTAAAGGTTATAATTAAGAGGAAGGAATTGATTATGATGAAACCTTTGCCCCCGTTGCAAGGTTAGAAGCTATTAGGATGCTACTTGCATTTGCATCATACATGGATTTTAAAATTTATCAAATGAATGTTAAAAGTGCATTTTTAAATGGTTTTATTGAAGAGGAGGCATATGTTGAACAACCTCCAAGTTTTGAAAAATTTGACTCTCCAAATCATGTTTTTAAATTATCAAACGCATTGTATGGATTGAAACAAGCTCCAAGAGCTTGGTATGAAAGATTGAGTAACTTTTTACTAGACTCTAAAGGAAAGGTTTCTCTAAAGGAAAGGTTGACACAACTCTTTTCATAAAGAAATCCAAGTATGATTTATTAATTATTCAAATTTATGTTGATGATATTATTTTCAGTGCTACTAACCATTGCTTGTGTGAGGAATTTTCTAAGTTAATGCAAGGAGAATTTGAGATGAGTATGATGGGAGAACTCAAGTTCTTTCTTAGACTTCAAATCAAGCAATGTAAAGATGGAATTTTCATCAATCAAACCAAATATGCAAGGGACATTCTTAAGAAGTTTGGAATGGATGGAGCTAAATCAAGCAAAATTCCAATGAGCACCACAACCAAACTCAACAAGGATGAGAATGACAAATCGGTTGATGAAAAGCAATTTAGAGGTATGATCGAATCCCTTCTTTATTTAACCGCTAGTAAACCTGATATTATGTTTGCTACTTGCTTGTGTGCTAGATTTCAATCAAGTCCTAGAGAGTCTTATTTGAATGCCATTAAAAGAATTTTTAAATATCTTTATGGTACATTGCATTTAGGACTTTGGTATCCTAGAAATTCTTCCTTTAATTTGATTAGTTATTTTGATGCTAATTTTTTCAGTAGCCTACTAGATAGAAAAAGCACTTCCGGAACTTGTCAAATTTTAGGAAATTGCTTAATTTCTTGGTTTAGTAAGAAACAAGTTTCTGTTGCCTTGTCTATCGCTGAAGCAGAATATATGGCGGTTAGTTATTGTTGCACCCAAGTTCTATGGAAAAAACAATAAATTTTGGACTATGGCATTGATATTAATCACATTCCAATTAAGTGTGATAATTCAAGTGCTATAAACCTTAGTAAGAATCCCATTCAGCATTCTAGAACTAAGCATATTGATATTAGACATCATTTCTTGCGTGATCATGTCCAAAATGGTGATATTTTTCTTGATTTTGTTGATACTAATCATCAATTAGCAGACATCTTTACCAAGCCTTTTTGTGAGGAAATATTGAATTTTATTAAGCATGAACTTGGTATGATTGATGGTTCAAGCTTGCCTTGATCACTTGCCAAATTAATGAATTGATGTTTGGATTCTTATGTGATTATGTTCTTTAGAAAAATTATTTTCAACATCATTTATATATTTTGTTTTAGAAGTATTTGCTTTAGCAAAATTTACTTCATATACATGATATATTGTATTTCTCATTTGCATGATCTTTGTACTAATTTTCTTTTATTTGGATCTATATGGATTCATGTAATTTTTTTTAAAAGCCCTCCTATTTTGCAAATCAATAATTAATTATGGAGCTAAATTCAATTAATTAATTATTTTAATTTTGCACAAATATTCCGCCTCCTCAACAATTTTTTTTTTTGTATTTGGTTTATGTTTGGTTTATTTTCAATATACTTTTCGTATCTAAGTCTTGAGTTGTTAATCTATTTTTTAATTCATTTTATGTCAGTTTCTATTTGGTTTATTTTCAGTATACTTTCTGTATCTAAGGTTTGAGTTGTTAAGTGTGTTTTATAACTATTTTTCGTCAGTTTATATTCGGTTTATTTTCTGGATATTTTTTGGATATAAATCATGAGCTGTTTGTTTATTTTATAATTATTTTATGATAGTTTATGCTCAGTTTATTTTCTAGATATTTTCTACATATAAGACATGAGCTGTTAGTTTTATATCTTGTTTACAATTGGTATTTTAATATCATTGTAACTTTTTTTTAATGCAATTTTATTTGCATTTTGACATAAGTGGGGAGAAAATTTTTGAGTTTGTTTAATTTTTGTGTTTTCTTAGAAATTATTTTTATCTTTGATAATGCATGGATATTTTTAAGATTTGGTTTATCTTTGCATTTTGATAAAGGAAGAAAAATAATTGAGTTTGCATGCATACTTAGTTAATTTCTTCAAAGGAAGAGAAGTTTTTTTTTTCAAATATGTGTTTATGTAAGTGACATAACTTTGTGATAGTGTGTCTTTAATATCATTTTTTTAAATCCATTGAAATAGGGGGAGAAAATTATTTGAATTTATTTCACATAATTCTTTTTCTCATGCATAATAACAATATAAGTATGGCTAGTTTTGTCCTTGTGATAAAAAGTCTTATTTTGCTTACTTTGTTTATATATGACATGAATTTTTTTTATGCATGACTATTAATTATGCTTATTCATGCAAAATTCATATTCATTTATAAATTCTTCTTGGAAATGGTTTTTATCTTTTAAAATGACATGAATTTCATAAAGATCTTGAATATCTTTGCTTGCATTGTTTTGGTTCTTGATCTTTTATTTCCCTCTAGTATTTTTGGCTCCCTTAGGTATATTTCCCCTGAT